>PVIH01000598.1:0-21317 GCA_004025045.1 Sigmodon hispidus
GAAATTTGTTCAAATTATGTATGAGGAGGCAGGCAGCAGGTACACTCTACCAAAGTATGTCATTTGTGTGAGCTTTTTGAAATATTTTTATTTTGAAGCTGAAATTGTAATGCTTAAGAGGAGCAGAAAAGTTCTAGAAGCTTTAAAATGTAAAGATGATTGAATTTAAAAAAAAAAAAAAAAAAAAAAAAAAAAAAAACTGGCTGTAAGCACCAAACCATTTACACTTGAAAGATAGCCAAATTATTTTTTCTAAATGTAGTTGTAAAAGTGGATGCCAAATTCAAAACCTATTCAAATTAGAAAATATTTAATGGTTAAAAGGAAGAAAATAGGGGGAAATGGAGGAAGGCTGAGAGAAAAGGAAAGAGAGGGCTGGAGGAGCAGGAAGGAGGAAGAGGAGGGAGGAGGAGAAGGAAGTGAGATGAGGATCTGAGTCTGCTGCTTGCTCCCACCCTCAGATTCTTATTCAGTTAGTATGAGGTGCAAATGGAACTTTCCTATGCCACTGGCTCAGCCAGTTGAGTAGGACATCAGGAGCACCTGGGTGTATGTTTCAATCCTCAGTAATCTGTAACAACCACCTGGGACCTTTAGTGAACTCATATACAAGCTCAGTGGGAAACTGAATGCATTCATTGCTGTCTTAAAGGATGAGAGAGATGCGGCATCATACATTGACTCTCCTATTGAAGAGCTGATCAAAAAGTAGTAATTAGTGGATTTAAAAAACCCAGGATAGGACACCTGCCCTTTTTCTGAATAAAAATGGAGTAGTGGATGGAGGGGGAGGGAAGAGAAATAATTGGGAGGAGAGGAAGAAGGAGAAACTGTGGTCAGGGTGTCAAACAAACAAACAAATGTATAAAACAGGACAATGCCTTCTAAAATTTTAGGGTAGAGGGTATAAAAAAAAAGGTGTTACATTATTCAAGAAGAAAGGTGGGGAGGGAATGAAAGAGAAAACAAGGGGAGAGACAAAGAGGAATGGAGAAAGGGAGAGAAAACAGTAGTTTAAAATAAATCATCAAATAGGATGTCTCACATAATAGTGACAATGTGTTCCTTAAGATCAGAAGAAAATTTTGGGAGAAAACTCTCCTTCATTAAAAGACAATATATTTATATTGGAATTTTCCAAAGACCCTCCTGGGAAAAAGAATCGCCAACACAAAACTATGTTAATGGTTAAAAAGTTGGCGAATACATTTAAAAAATAAAGAATAATCCCTTTAAGAATAGTAAATATAAAAAAAAACATTAAATTGGAAAGAATGTGTGTATATATATATATCACAATGAGTACAAAATGGTCATCAAATGTTATACCTCAGCTAACAGTACATCAAAATACAAAATGTGAAACCTGCTCTAAGTAGAAAAATAGTTGGAAATATAATACCAAATGGAAGCCTCAATACAGCTTTCTTTTTTGACAGGGTGATAGAAAATGTAAATCAAAGTTATAGAATATGCTTTTATCAGGACTAACAAAACACCAGCTGAAAAACTACAAAGACCAAGAAACAATACAATCACACAAAAGTAAAACAGACTTAGACCTGAAAGAACACTTTACTGGGTTAAGGAGAAAATTATCACTGCAATTATCAAAAATTTAAAAATCAGAAAGAATAATACATACCAAATTTATACCACTACTAAAGTAGTATTTGGCAGAAAATGAATAGAAGAAAAATACTTTTTCAGCAATGAGGGGAAGGAAATTAGTGTTCTGCAACTAGCTTCACTCTGAAAGATCTGTCCCAAGTGGGAAGTATAGGTTGACCTCAAGGGTCTTAACAATTTAATTACACAAAAGTGGTCTGTATCTGCTATGCTATGCTTCTTCCCTACAATTCAATTGCAGTGATATTTTTCCCCAATCTCCATCTATTCCAGCAGAAATTAAATATTTAGGAATTGTATATGGTTTTTGTATCAATTAATTAATTAATGTGAAAAGATTATAAGGACAGGTAAGAAGTTTTCATAGTTAGTTCTGAAGACACTGTTAAGAACAAATTCTTTCTGAGCTCATAAAAGCATTTTTATTGAGATCACCATTTTTCCTCTGTCCAGATCCATTCTTGTGGGAAGGTGAGGCTCTGAATTTTCCAAATATTATGGTAATCTTGAGGATCACTGAGGATTGGTATCATGGCTTTCTTGAAGCTTATTAAAGGAAAACTCTTTCCTTGCCATCAAAAGAATTGCCTTAGAGTTTCTATTGCTGTGAAGAGACACTATGACCACAGCAACTCTTTTTGTCTATTTGTTTGTTTTTTAAGACAGAGTTTCTTTCTGTAACACTGACTGTGATGGAACTTGATCTGTAGTCAAGACTGGCCTCAAACTCACAGAGACCACCTTCCTATACTTCTTAAGACATTATAAAGGAAAATATTTAGTTGGAGCTTGTTGTGGAAATGTTCTCTGTATGATGCAAATAAAGTAACTGCTTTGGCCTATGTAGAGCACCATAGAAGTGGGTGGCGAATCAGAGGACAGACAGGTAGAAAGAGGGTGGAGTTAGCCAGTCGCCATCCCACCCCCAAAGGAGGAACATGTAAGAGATACAAGTGAGTCAAGGGCTGGGCCATGTGGCAGACAGATTAATAGAAATGGGTTGAATTAATATGAAAGAGCTAGCTAGTAATGTGCTCGAGACATAGGCCAAACAGTATGAAGTTAATATAAGTGTCTGATTCTTTTCTTTGGGGGACAAAAGCCGCCGCGAACCAGGCCAAAAAACTCTGGGCCCAAATGGGCCCGGAAAATCTTTTGCAACAGATGGCATCCCAATGTGGGCCCAAATACCTGCATAAAGCCTAAGAAAGTTTTAAAAGCTTAAAAAGGGTTCTAGATCACTGAAACAGAGCCAAAAGTGGCTTTCTGAATTGCATATTTGAATTGATTTATGGTACAGAGATAGCATGGTGTTCAGGTGGGAATTTAAAAATGGTGCATCCTCGGCACACAGCTTAAACTCATACGTTTCATGGAAGGCTTGACATAAGTGTGATTGATTTAAGGTTTCTGCTTATATTGAACAGAAAGGAAACAGAGTTAAAAATGGTTTTTCTGGTAGCAGCATTTCCTGAGTCCGCTCTAATTGCCAGCAGCGGCAGAGATGCAGTGGGCTCCTCTGCCATATTGAAAAGCCGCCAAAGGGGCAGAGTCAGTAATTAAAGTGAAATTGACATTTTAAAAGCTCTTTGGGTTAGAAAATGATTAAGGATTCTCAATAAAACAGATTTAGACTCACAAAACCTCTAAACAGGGTACAATGTATGTAAAATTTGCATAGGCTTTAGAGAGAGAGGGAGAAAGAGAGAAAAAAAAGGATAAAGAAAGCCCTTTAAGAAAGAGAAATGGGAAATAAAGATGAAAAAGAAGCCATGTAAGGATGGCAGATAAATAGAGAGTCTGGATTATGGTTATTGTGTTTTCTTTTAATTTTTTTAACTTTTAATGAGCTAACTGCAGAAAGACAATTGATTACTAAGGCTGCTAAGTTAAACAAATACATATACTTTAAAGATATCTTGACTTTAAAATCTGTTTATAAGAATATGTTGCTTGGGAAAAGAGTTTCTGTTTTTGTCTCCACAGAAGACCAAAACCTCTGGATTGGTTCCAGGTAAATGTGGTTTCATTGGCCAAGGCCACCTGAAAATTCTCTGATGAGAAGATCAGCTTCTAAGATGCTAGTTGAGATGATCTAGCCTCATGACCCCATGAGATCAACAACATCCTTTTAAAGCAAAGTAGTAAAAGAAAGAAAGCTATGTCCAATTTCCCAAAATATTACTTATTAATGTTTGTTTTCATTATAAATGGTTAATGGTCATAGTCAATCTCTTTTTTAAAAAAGGGGTGGGAGGATATGATATAGGAATGATTAGAAAGATAAATGGATTTGATTCATTGATATAAACTTAAGGTCAATTTTGTTCTGCTATATGTATTTTTCTACTCTTGGTTAAGGTATGATGCTGATGTAACTCATTTAAAATTGTAATGTGTAATTGAGAAATGCAGATTAATAGTCATCTATGATAACCAAACTTGTAGTCATGTTAGTTAGATTTTTGTAGGTATACAAAGATATATTTAAATTATATAGGTAGTCTTCAAATACTTCAAAGACATGCAGAATATGGCATTTAAATTATTTTAAGAACTTAGACCTTTCTGGACAACGAGACAGGTCTGCTCCTGGCAGCACCAATGTATTTCAGGAAAATGATGGGCATTGAAGAAACTTCATGTGGAATTTACTTTGTGGCAACAGTTAGCCACTGGACAAGAAACTGTTCTGGTATTGACTGCTTGATAATATGCTGTATAAACTGGACATGCAGATTTCATAGAAAAATGACCTCTGAACTTTGGCAGAACAAGCCGAGATGGTCCTTCAGGTTCCTGCTTTGCAAAAAAAAAAAAAAAAAAAAAAAAAAAAAAAAAAAAAAAAAAAAAAAAAAAAAAAAAAAAAAATGCCAGGCATCTTTCTGGACACAAGCAGAAGCGACTGATGGACTGTGTCAGATTTCCTGCATCACTGAAAGTTATGCCAGAGACTTTGGGCCTTTAGGCTGAAGATGGTGCCCCAACATTACAAAGGAACTTTGGGTGACTGTCCAGGCAGACATGGGTCATCTCTGTCATTTTCTAGACTTTGGAAGTTGCTTGCACTTCCTGTTTATTTGGATAATATTATATCCTTCTGTGGTCTTTGATGTGGTTGAAGGTTTAATAATTATAGGTATAGTTCCTTTTAGTTTAAAAGGTATATTAGATATGAAACTTTAGACTAACAATGATAAGGTAACTAATGGAATATTCTCTTTAATTTTATGAATACAAATAGACTGTATATTGCGACTGTAATTCCTACTTGAGAGCTGTTCTGTTGTAATTTTGCTATATGGAGATTGAAACCTTTCTTTTTGATTAGACAGAAAAAAGGAAATGTGGTGGCAATGTTCTATGTATGATGTAAATAAAGTAACTGGTTTGGCCTATGTGGAGCACCATAGAAGTGGGTGGAGGATCAGAGGACAGACAGGTAGAAGGAGGGTGGAGTTAGTCTCCATCCGACCCCCGAAGAAGACAGACATTTAAGGAATCCAGGTGAGCCACAGGCTGGGCCCCGTGGCAGACAGATTCATGGAAATGGGTTGATTTAAGATGAAAGAGCTAGCTAGTAACGTGCTTGAGACATGGGCCAAACAGTATGAAGTTAATATAAGTGTCTGATTCATTTCTTTGGTGGGGTAAAAGCTGCTGTGGACCAAGTACAAAACTCCGGGTCCAAATGGGCCCAGGAAACCTTTTACAACAGGAGCTGGTTTATAGTTCAAAAGTTTGGTTCATTGTCATTATGGCAGGAAGCATGGCAGCATGCAGGCAAACACAGTGCTGGTGAAATAGCTGGGGAATCTACATTCAGATCAGCAGGCAACAGGAAAAGAGAGTGACACTGGGCTTGGCTTGAGCTTCTAAAACCTCAAAGCCAATACCCAGTGACATACTTCTACCAAGAAGGCCATAACTAATTCAACAAGGCCATACCTCTTAATAGTGCCACTCCCTAGAAGCTTACATGGAACCATTTTCATCCAAACCACCACAAGAATGAAATCTACCTCTGGCTCTAGATAGAGTCATGACATTTTGATTGACTCCAAAGACTAGAACATTACATACTGCTTCTCTAAGAGTCAATCCAGCTGAGCCTGTCAATCACCTGGCCAAGAGACTATCAGTTAGGAAGACTGATTCACTTAAGGTCACAATAACAAAATGGGAGGAATAATCATCCCCCTAGGGAGATAATGTACTTATCCTCGTCAGATATCTCTTCCCTGTGTTCAATCACAGATTTTTTTCATCCTATAGCACAGTGGACTGCCGAGGTTCTGAGCTACTCAGAAAATGGTATTTTGTCTTTCTTTTTCTTCTTTTTCTCTTTTTCTCTGTCAGACACTGTTTGCCTGAGAATGTCAAAGTATGGTCATGCTTTCCAGGACACTCCAGCTTTTCTCACTGCCAATGAAACTCACCCTTCCCTTCTGCCTTGCTATACTGCTTGTCTGTCATGTGGCTACTGGGGGGACAAAACTGCTGGGAACCAGGTTCCAACTACCACCGCATGCTCCAGGCCACAAACCTCTGGACCCAAAAGGGGCCCAGGGAAACTTTCTACAACACTCCAGCTTTTCTCACTGCCAATGAAACTCATCCTTCCCTTCTGCCTTGCTATACTGCTTGTCTGTCATGTGGCTACTGGCTAACCTCCATTGCTAACCTGCCTGCTTTCTTAAAGCCATGATTTACAACTCTCTTCCTCCTCTCCATCTTCTTCTCCTAGCAATTGCTGAGATTTACGGCCCGCCTCCCCTGTTTTTCTTTTCCACTATAGTAAAATTGTCTTCAAGTTTCTTTCTGAATTTGTTTCTAAATTCTTCTATTATGAGACCAGACAGAGAATACTGATTCCCTCAATAACAATGATACAAAAATATGCCTTCTCAAGAAAATTTACATTTTACAAAAATCTTGCAAGTTAAAATTTTAATAAGAGAGTTGGATATAGAGTTCGAAGCAGAAACATTTGCCTTGCATGAACAAGGCAAAGAGTTTCTTTCTCGGCACCACAAACAAACAAATGAACCCTTTACTAAGACTAAATATAAAACATAAAGCTAACTAACTTCTAGTAGAAAAGGAGAAAATCTATATGACATTTGATTCAGTGATATTTACTCTGTGTGTGTGTGTGTGTGTGTGTGTGTATGCATAGTTCATGAAAGAAAAAATATCTTTGCTTTGTTTATAAAAAACTGGGCTTTGTCAAAATTGGACATTTTAGTATAAATTGAATTTTACTAAAATTTCAGATCTGCTCTGTGGAAACATTGTTACCAGAATGGAAAAGTAAAGCCAGAGACTAAAAAGAAAATATTTTCAAAGCACATGTCTGATAAAGGACTTGTAACCAAAATATATGAAAACCTTTTTAAACGCAGCATTAAGAAAGCAAACAGCCCGATTAAAAAATGGGCAAAAGATCTGAACAAACACTTCACTATAAAAAAAATACACAGATGGCCAATAAGCATATAAAAAGATGCCCAACATCAGTTTTCATTTGGGAAATGCAAATTAAAACAACAAATAATACCACTATAGCTACACACCTATAGCTAAGTGATTAAAATTCAAAACATTGAAAGTATCAATGAGCATCAAAGCTGCTGCATCCTCATTCATTGCTGATGGAAATCCAAAATGTGCAGCCACTTTGGAATATGGCTTGACTATTTCTTACAAGACTAACACATCTGTGGCATAACAACAGTTGTGCTCTAAGATTCTTATCAACTGATTTAAAATATATATATTGACATGAAAAACTATGTGCAAATTTTTATGGTGGCTTTATTTGTAGCTACCCAAAACTATAAGCATCTAACTAACATGTCCTCCAGGACATTAATGAGTAACTGGCAAAAACCTCACAATATGGAATACTATTCAGTAATAAAAGAAATGAGCGATCAAGTTTCACCAAAACATATGTGAATCTTAAACATACTTTCCAAATCAAAGACGCCAGCCCAGAAAAGGAATAGCATAATGCTACATATGTGACATTTTGAAAAAGGCAAACTACTAAGATACTAAACAAATCAATGTCTGCCAGTGTTGTGGGATGTGGGGATGGAGGTTGAACAGGTAAAACACAATGGACTATGGGATGGTGAATCTATTTTGCATGACACTACCATGATACACATTAGGATGCATTCATCCAGTTTGTAGAACTTCCTAACAGAAACACTGAATCTTAATGAATTTAAAAGTCATTGTTTAGGTCACCTGGGGTAGGCAAGATGGAAAGTTAGAGGGATTTAGGATTCAAACCTCTGCCAAGAAAAATCTCTGGATTCCATGCCACTCACATCATGCCAGCATCTGCCTTCCCTGGTGTCACCTAGTCACTGGGCAGAACAAACCAATCCAGAACCTGGTCCAGTGCACCAGGCTCCATATCTGCAACCTTCACTCTACACCTGTTCACTGTTACCAACATCCCAGCTCCTCCTGGCTGCTTCTCCAAATATTCACACTAAAGCCAAGAGCTGCTGCTGCCCCAGGGCTCCCCCAGCTGCTCCTCACCCTGCCCTCTCCAATCAGAGCCTCAGCCATGGACAGCAGCTCGGATGAAGCCCAATGAGACCTGCTGTCAGTTAATTACCCCATGCTAGCACCCTCCTTCTTCCCTGTTGGGAGCTTGCAGCAGGCTGTGTTGCCAGGGCCATCCTACTTAGCATAGAGTTGATTAACCAAATTAACCACGCACTTTGCCTATGCACATTTGCTTCCTACTGTTTACTCTCTGGTCCTTTTGTGGCTTGTAAACATATACTTTTGACATAGTTCTTTACATCAAGGACACATACTTGTTATATATCAGGGAAAGTCCTCAAGAAATCATATTAACCCACTGATACAGCTACCTCCAGGAGGAAAATAAAGAAGTAAAAATAAAAATTTTGCTTTATACTTTTATTCAATTTTTTTTAATCTTTATCTGTAAGGATTTAAAAGAAAACATACTGGTTTTTAAAAATATGAACAGATTGTACATTTGTAATTAAAAACACGTTTTGAACAGGGAAAACACACTGTTAGTATATGCATTAATGCTGAACTGAAAGGAAAAAAAATATTCTATACTTATAGTGGGTGGAAATTTATTGTGATGTATTATACCATTGTATCCAAGATTCAAAGTCAATAGAAAACTGGTATAAAGTATAAATTGAATCTCTGATGCTTACACCTTTAACAAAGAAACTAAAGCAGCATATGGCTTTGTCTTATTGGTAAGACTGTGAGGAACAGCTGATGGAGAAGAGACTGCATCGACTGCAAAATCACTCATGGTGCGAAGGGCCATAGCTTGTACTTCTGTGCCTTTGCTGCATAGAGGTAGTAACCCCATCTCATCTTCCAACCAGCTTTCTCCTCCTCCTCCTCCTTCTTCTTTTTGTTCTTCTTCTTTCTCTTCTTCTTCTCCTCCTCTTCTCTCCCCTATCCTTCTCCTCTTTTTCTGCTCCCCTTTACCACTGTATATCCAGTATGCTGACTGTGAATGGTCCAGAGCTATTCATGGCTTAGTTTTGAGAAAGCAGAAGCTGTTGACATGTTCTCTCTCTCTCTCTTTCTCTCTCTCCCTCTCTCCCTTTGTCTCTCTTCTCCACTTTTTGTGTGTTTTTTATTCATTCCCCCCTCCTTTCCCTTTCTGTGTGTTTTTGATTCATTCCTGAGTTTCTTGGTTTGGGGTTTGGGGGTTTTTAGACAGAGTCGCTTTAGAATGACAAACACTGACATAAGTCTGTGTATTCTGAGTCATTAAAGAGCAAAACATCAGTAAAGGGTGAAAGACCCTCGGTTGAGGACCTTCCCTCAGGAGGAGACCCCGAGTCCCAAAGACCGAGCTGAGCCACAGTTCAGATGCAACAGCAAGAGGTTTTATTCAGGTTGCGAAGATATCTTCGGGCAGCAGTAACTCGGGGAGCTGACTGGTGCGCCGGGGCTTTGTTCAGGGACTTTTTATAGCAAGGGGGGAAGCGGGAAGCAGGCTTACAGAAGCAAAAGGCGTGGTTATAGGGAGAACAGGGGAATCATTGGCTCATTTAAACAACAGCTCTTACTTATTGGATGAGGGCTTGGTGGTGGGGAGAAGCGGCGGGAAGAAATGGTCGCTTGCCGGGAGGGGGACTTCCTGAACATCTGGCCCTGATTACAGGCTTCTTGTGGTATGCGGTCCCGGTCACATGCTTCTGGTTATCTGATGGTTCCTTAGCAACCCTTCTGCTATCTGCCTGCTCGCAGGCTTGTGCTTGTGCTCGGGGCAGGGGGCCTTGGGCATGCCCGGGCAAACCTGGACAAGTCTTAGGCAAGTTTTCCAGACTCGCTCCCACAAACGGAAAAAGGGGGGGGGGGTTAGCACCCGGCCGGATACCTGAACTGAATGCCTGGGTCCAACCCTAGAACTCAGAGTCTTTCAAGGGTTTAGTTATTTTTTTTTCCTTCCCAGACAAATATAAAATTTTAGCAAAGTCATCTGTTCGAAGGCCAAAGAATTCACACATCTCCTGAAAGACTCTCCCTATCGTGGGGTGGGGCTTCTCAGTAGCCCTGGTTCTACGAAGTGTGCTCCTTATTTTGCTCTTAACTGCCTGAAGCAGCTCTAAGTAATGTCTGAGGCATTACTAGAAGGGTAGAGTCATAAGGATTGCAGTAGAAAGGTCTGTACTTAATGATGTATGGTAAGACCAATATAGAATTATCTAAAGCAATACTGTCACGAGAAATCAGGAACTGTACATGTGTGCGAGTTGCAGCAGAACGCAGAAGCTGAGAGAGAGGGGTGTGGTCACTGAGAACGGGATTCGGACAACACCTGGAGAGAGACAGGGCGCAGGCGCAGGTGGTCTCTTGTGCACAGCTCTCTCGAAGGGGCGGGGCTTCCGGTTCTCGGTGGCGGCAGAGCTCCTGTCGGCTTAACTTTCTCCTAAAACCTTCTGTGTTTTGTAAGTGATTCTCACAAAATAAACCTCACTTAAAACATATAACACGGCGGGTTTTTACCATGATACAATACAATACAGCAGTAAGGTAGATGATGATTTAAAGTTCTCCAAACAAGGGTCTGGATTATCATATATAGTATATAATATATCATGATATGCTGTATCATGTATGTACATGATATGTATCATGATAATCAGACATATATATTATGATAATCAGGAAATAATGTTGATCTAACATTTTTGAGTCTAAGACTGTGCATGCTAGTCCAGGCTTATAATTCTAGCCTTCTAGAGGTAGGGAGATTATAAACTTCTAGAGGTAGGGAGATTATAAACTCTATGGAAGCCTAGGCTATCTAGCAAATTAATGCCTTTCTAGATTCTATAGTAATACCCTGGCAGTACCAAAATACCCAACCCAAAACAAGACAAGCAAAACACCCAACAAACAAAAACAAAAGAAAAATGCATTCATGCAATTCTCCATTAACAAAATAAAGGGAAAGAAAATGTAAGATTCTCCATAGAAACAAACAAACAACAACAAAGTTAAACAAAATTTAATACCACTGCTTGATAGTTTTTCAGCAAATTGGGAATATGGAAGAATAAATATTCTCTGTCTGGCAAAGGACATCTACAGAAGGGAGAGAAAAAAGCAAATCTTATAATCTTCTTAGTAATGAAAAATACTGATTCCCCTTTTATTGGGAGGAAGGCAAGACAGTTTGCATTCAATACCAACATTTAAGAGTGTAGTCTTCTAGCCAATGCAATAAGACAAGAAAAATAAATATACAAATTTTAAAGGCATATGAAACTAATCTTCATTTGCAGAGCATGTTTTTTTTTTTTTTAATTATGAAGTAGCTGGAATAAAAATGAACTAAAACTACTCATCATGAAGGTCAATTACATATTATTCTGTAAAAGGTCAATAATAAAACTATATTTCTGCAAATTATCAACAAACAACTCAAAGACAATTTAAAATATATTATTAAAAATATTGAAGATGGAGCTAAGAGACATGACTCATTGGTTTAAAGCTTAGCTATACCTGCAGAGGACCTGAGTTTGGTTCCTGTGACCTACATGAGGAAGCCCACAACTAGATGTAACTTTAACTCTAGGGAATGTGACACCCTCATTTGGCTTCCAATAATACACACACACAAAATCAAAGATGCAGAGCATGGTGGTAGATACCTGTAATTTTAGCCCTCAGCAGCCTGAGACAAGATGATGGTGAGTTCAAAAGTATCTAAATAAGTAAATAAATCAAAGAACATAAAATAGTAATATGTAAGCTTAACAAATTATAAATTCTGAATATTGAAAACTATAAAGTGTTGCTGAGAAGATTGAAGAAGTCATCAATAAAACATCAAAGGCCAGATAAAAATCTGTCCCTAAATTAATTTTGCATTTAGTGCTGTCTAGGTCACTATCTTAGCAGGATGATATGCAGAGCTGACAAATTAGTTCTAAAATTTATGTTAAAAGGCAAAAATCCAGAAAAACAACATTTTGAAAAGAAAAAGAACAAATTTAGAAAACTTTCACTCTTTGATCTCAAGACTAATTATGAAGCTAAAGTAATAATGACATGGTGACATTGTTAAGAGAATAAATATAAATGAATAATTCAGAACAGAGACAGCTAATATGGACACATGGTTTCTAACAAAGATGCCTAGGTAATCCAATAAAGACAGGAAAATCTTTTGGACTAATGACTGAAAACAAGAAATTGAAAAATCCCAAAGGAAACAACTTTTAATACTTCTAAGTGGGACTTCAAAATCTTCTAAGCAAAGCTTTATGTAGAATCAATAGTTAATTCTAAAGTTTATACAGAGATGCAAAAAATGTTTTAAAATAGTAAACCTAAAATCATAGAGCTTAAGAAAAATATGGTCAAAAACCTTTTTTCTCTGAGTAAGCATTGTCAAGATGGAAAGTCAAGACTAACTGCTAATATTCAAAGTATGTGAGCATACCAAAGGACTGTAACCATAACATGTAAAGGACACACAATTCACAAGACTCAGGAGGCTGAGGCTGGCAGTGCCAAGAGTTAGAGCCCAGCCTGCATTACATAGTAAATTCTAAGCTAGCCTGAGCTCCAGAAGGAAGATGCATCTCAACAATCTTTTATGCATCAAACATCACAGTTAAGATCTATACCTTTTGTTGGATATAAGTTATTGTTCACTAAAGTCGAAATTCAAAAAGTAAAAAAAAGTTCTCACCTTTCATTTTTCCAAATGCATTTCCTTTTAATTTGATTCATGTCTGAAATAGGTTCTTTCACAAATAGTCAATGTATCTGTTGAATTATCAAAAATTCATATAAAATTCATATAACACGCATGTGACATATATGTATATATACTGTCATGATATAGTACACTTTTTTTTTCTGTATCAAGAGTATTAAGTTTGTATATTGTAAGCCTTAAAGAAAATACACATACACACACACACACACACACACACCCCACATACATAAGAGGAAAATCAAATAGGCTTAGGGAATGAGATAGTAGTCCAGAGTGAAGTGATTATTAGACTCTGTTCATAGTTTTCTCTCCTGCACTACCCTGTCTTAAAGACAAATCCCAGCTGCCTCCTTCTGCAGCAGATCCAATCACTGTCTTTTTAAATTTACCCAAACCAGGAAGCTCTACTGAGGTTGCCCCTCCCTGGTCACAGTGCAGAACGGGGAGGGCTCACCTGTTTGTTTGCCTTCCCTCATGGATGGAGCTGTCTCTTCTCTGGTGTCTTCAGCTCTGTCTTGATTTCTAGTTGTTCACAGGAAATGGTCAGTCAGTCAGGTGCTAGTAACCACAAGACCGCCAAAAGCAAAAGCCGCAAGCTGCTTATAGTTAGCGCTGTCTCCCTACACACGCTGATGTACAAGTGGGCAGCAGCGTTAACACACAGAAAGGCAGTGTCATCATCCCACCCACTCTACACACTTTCTTCAAAAAAAAAATTTGAGCCCCAGCTACATAAATAGCAAGGGTGAAATGGTAGTGTGTGAAAACAAAACAACAATCAAAACCCAATTCAAGTTTGTGCAGTTATCCTTTAAAATCAGTGAGGAGGAACATCCAATGGAGAGACGGGACGCAAGGAAGCCAATTAGACAGGCATATGCTAATTTAGAGAATCCGTGACAAAACTGTTTTGGGTTTTTTTTGTGTTTTTTTTTTTTTTTTTTTTTTTTTTTTTTTTTTTTTTTTTTTTTTTTTTTTTTTTTTTTTTTTTTTTTTTTTTTTTTTTTTTTTTTTTTTTTTTTTTTTTTTTTTTTTTTAAGATTAAAAGTGAAAAGAAAAAAAAATGACTACTTTGAAAGTAAGTCACAGAGGGAAGAGACTGAGATCATTAGCTGGGAACATTAGGGAGAGGCAGAGGGCTCCGGCCCCAGTGCCCTGAAGATCTAACTTGTCTGGTTAAGAATTCTATGATTAAAAACAACTTTAAAAGTCATTACATTAATAGGCTTCATTTACAAACTGTCAGTTAAACTGTCTCTTTAGCCACTGTCTGTTCAAAGTTTTTAAGAAAAGGCAAATCCTCTCCTCATGCTGCAGTGTGTGTATTGGGGACTTATGTTAATTGGAGGCTATAAATTTGGATGAAACTTGAGATGCTTCTTTAGAAGACATTATAAAACCACATGATTATAAGTAGCACTGTAGTTAACTTTTATATTTTCTATCTCATTAATTCTTCTCTTTTTCCCATATTTGAAGAAAAACAAGGAAGTTTCCCCACAATTCTCTATGCCTTTAATTTTTACTTATTTCTAAACAGCACCCATAGCGCTCATCAGAGACTGTAATATTCCTTTTATATTCAGAAGAGTAAAGGCTTAAATTAAAGGTTATTTCATACTCACACAATTTATTTTTTCAAATTTTCCCAGTTAGGTTGGGCTTGGCAAGTGGATTTCATATTTGATGTTTTCTGATTGGTGGTAGGGAAAATGCAAGATGCCTTTCTGGCTGCCATGCTGAATTCTAATTGATCATACTCCAAATAAAAATGGAAGCTACAGCAAGGGGCATTGCCATCTCTTCACAATCCACCACACTTGATTCAAGTGCTATTATAACATATATGACAAGATGACTCTGCTTCTAAGGTGAGTAGAAAATGATTCTATCAATACTGATGAGGATGAAAACACTATTAGTCTGTAAATTATAAATCAGCTTTGGGTATTTCTTATAGGAGGGAGTTTAATTTAGGAGAGTTGATTATAGCAAAACCAATGAAAAGGCTGGAGGAGAGAAGACCAGAAGAAGCCATCCCCTTGTCAGCTTTGCTGCTAGAGTTCCAGAAGTGACACAGTTATGAGAACTGAGAAAGGCTGGCACTGTGGCCACAGCAGCTGGACACACTGAAGAACCCACACATCCGGTCAGCCCTGACCTGCCGGACTCTTTCTGTCTGGCAGATAGGGCAGAGGGAGATCCGGACCAGCCGGCCTCTCCCTGGAGTTGGAGGGAGATGTTGGGTGTCGATGACCCAGCACCCGCTAGCCAACCGGGGGAAATCACACGCAGAGTCGGGAGCCTTGTCGAAGCAAGAACTCACTTTATTGCATCAGTCTGGGGCTTATATAGGGCTGTGAGAGTGGAGTAGGAATCTTGGGATGGGGTAGGTGGGGTGGGGGGAAAGGGCCAATAGTATGTTAGCAGAGGCTAGGCAGAGGTGATCTTAGATCAGGCTATGCTGCGGCACTCACATGTGGAATTTATGGCCAGAGACAGGTCGCCCAACTCTAGGAAGACTTAGGAATTTACACTGGGCCTCAATCCGAGGCCTCAGAAGGGCCCAACACTGGCCAACAGACCCAGGAACAGATTGGGGTCACACTCTCTATTTGCTGATCTTGCTACAAAGCAGCTGAATTTCTTTTCATTTAAACCCATGCTATTATTATTCTGACATGCAAACCGATAATTTTCATACACTTCTGTTGTGTCATTTCCTCTTGTTTTTGAACCTGAGATTTGATTTAAGATTCAAACCGACTTGTCTGTGCTATTCTACCCTACACTAAATCAAATCTATAAACATGCATCTACTTTTAGGGTTAAAAAACTGTGATTTTTGCTCTTGAGTAATTTGGCTAGAGGTAACTAACTTAATTTGAGGTTGGCTATGATTTCTTGGCAATTGCTTTATATAGCTGAAAATTCTTGCTTGGTGAGAAAAATGTATGCTTCAAATTGTTTTAAGAGTAATGAAATATTTAAGAATAGTAAATACAACAATTAATGAAGTTGGCCCAATGTTACATTTTGTAAATGCTTAAACATTTATGGAGTTCATTTTTCTTTTTGGCACCAATACTTTTTTTTTTTAAGGTCTAAAACATTAAAATTTGGCTTTAAGTTCTGGATGGCAAAAACTGGAGAGTCCTGTATAGCTCAGCAATAAATAGCTCACTTACCTGAGGGTGGGCATGACCAATGTGAACTTTCTAACAGCCTCTCCCTCTGTTTTCACAGAGTTCCCACCCCATCCCCACCACCATAGTATTTGAGTTTACCCATGCATGTAGAACGCAGTGTAAAACCTCTGTGCATGGATATAAACTCTTTAAGTTCATTCAAGCACTTTCAACACATGAGGTATTTAATAAGGGTTTAATACTATCCTTATCTTTTCCATTTTCTATTGAACTTTTCTTTTTTCCCCTCTCCCTTGCCCCTTTTATTTCATTTGTTTTGAGACAGGATTTGAATACCTAGTCTTCCTACCTTTGCTCCCTTTACAAGCATGTTCCATCACACTTTGTAATGCTGCCTTTATCTTTAGGACACCTCTGGTGCTTCCTTGAGAGAAAGATATCACTCCTTAATGAATTTAGTCCACTCAACAATGGGGCCTGTAGGTAGCATTATAAATGTAGGTATTTCAAGCTTGTCTCCATAGCTGTCTTTTCAATTAAGTGCTCAAGGAATCTGTGAACAAATAAGTTTGTTATAAGAATAATTTAGTGATCTCTTGCAGATGTTGCAGGAGAACAAATGTGCAGATACATGATTTTATGTTATCCACACACCTGTGGGGCAAGAACAGAACTAGTAATAAAGCCTCCAGGTCAAAGATAAAGATACAAGATTACAAGGGTCTCAAGAGAGGCCGCCAGACCTTAGTTGGGCAGCCAAGCCTAACAAGTCACCCTAACATTTTTTGCCCCAGGTCTCAGAATGTTAAATTGAAGACAGAATGGTTACAATTAGCAAGTTGGCTAATTCAGCAGTGAATGTAAATGAGAGTTATAGATAAATGACATTTAGTGACATTAATTAACTGATTAAATTAAACCTGATATTTTAATCAGAATTTGTTTGTGCAAAGTGTTAGATAAAATGAAATGTGTTTTAACCTAGTTACTTTTAAAAATTCCAGTTACCATAACAACTTGTGATTTCAATTAAAGGTGGTCTTTTCTTCGTATTATTTTTAGAACTTGAGTTACCATAACAACCAGATGCTGTGTATTTGATCAGTTAAATCATTCCCAAAATATGGTGTCTTTTAGAAACAATCAAAATATGATAAGTGGTGCATCAGAAATCAATGCCCAAATGGCAAGGCTGACTCGATTTTTCAAGGAGCTCACATGTGAAGTAAAAAGCCAATGAATCTTCCTTTGTATGCTAGGTTTATGATGTTTCTCAGTTACAGAAATCAAAAAGAGATTATTTATCAATTGGAGAAAAGTGGAGATGTCAGGTTCTGGGGTAATATGAATTGTCAGAGCCACAAAGAGAAATGATGTAAATGATGGATTCACTTTCACAGGGTTGTGGGGGGGAGTATTTCTAGAGCTTCATCCAAGCCAGGGGTGGGAGGAGGGGAGGATTTAGCTCCTTACAATAGATAGCAAAGGAAGAAGCAGTCCCACCTTTCAGCACTGATTATTTCCTCCCTGCTCCTCACCACATGGAAAATTATTAAAGGGTTCTGCTCCTGTCTTAGGGATCTAATTCCTCACATTACCTGCCCAGCCAGCACATGCTAAACCTCTGCAGTTAGAGCCTGAGAGTCATAGCTGGAGAGACAGCTCAATGGATAATGCTCTTGCTGCTTAAACATGAGGGCCTGAGTTCCCTCCATCCCTAGCACCCACCTAACAGCCTCATGTCTGTAAGCCTGGTCCTGAAAAACTGGGGAGAGGTGGATTCACAGAGCTTGCTGGTCAGCAAGTCTAGTAGCTACAAGGGCAAGTTCTGGTTCAATGAGAGGCCCTGTTGCAGAAAATGAGATGGAATGTGATAGAAGGGGACAGTCAAGGTCTCTGCGTGCCCCAGCTCAACAAACTCACCTGAACCTGCCGAGCATGCATCTGAACCAGCAACCACATCTGAACATGCCGAGCATGCATGCACACACACACACACACACGCATTGAAGTATAGGAAAAGATAGAAGGAGGAGGAGGATGTGTAGAGAAAGCCTTCTCCTAGGTAGCCATATACCCCTGGTAAGATGGTAAGAAAGAAATAGGGGTAAATTAAAAGTGCTCGTGGCTTTGCACTTCCAATAACGTGACAGATTTTTGAGATACTGAGTCGAAATGCAAAACAAAGTATGGTCCAGAAAATTTTACCATTCATAAAATCAAAGTCATCAGCTGTTTGACGCCTTCTGGGCAGAAGTCTCCCATTAGTTAATAGGCTGCTGTCTACAGTGGACATGACACACATCTGGCTGCCCACTAAGTGACAAATAAAGATGGCCCCTGTCTGGGATCTCTCTCTGCACATAAAGTGCAAAGGAGAAACATGATTTTGCCCACAGCCTGTCCTCAGTAGATGGATGGTAGGAATATCAGCCGTGGATTCCGGGTTTAATTATAGTCCTCATGCTTAATGAGGTTTCGGGAGGAGGAGGAGGTGGGGGATTGGTGTGTGCTGGTGTGGCTGGGGTTATTTAATTAAAAAACAATAAAGCTGCCAGCTGCCACTGGTTAATGATCTGGAACCCACCCCTTTCTGCTCCCAGAAGTGAGCCCTGCACAGACAGTCCTTGCTAACCTGTGTTGTACTGAGGTACCTTAGCACGCCACACCATGGCACCTTTCCTCTCAGGCTCTCTGTGGCTGCTAAACATAATGTGAACAGGTGATCCTAGAGTTAAAGAGCCCCACAAGGCCCATTAAAAACAGCAAACAAAACATCCCATTTGCCTTTTCCTTCAGGTGCTTTTGTTTGGGGACTGTAACAAAACAAAACAACAAGAAAGCATTCCTTTGGAAACGGTCAGAGAGCTGATGCAATTCTCATTCCCGTTTCAGGTCCTGCCAGCCTAGGATATAGAGCAGTGGCGTTCTCTCAAGTTCAGAGCAAGATGGGAGTCTGGCTTCAGGATGGCTGCCAGCCCTGAGTTTTCAAGGCTTGCCTGCTTCTAATAATCACCTCAGTGAATTTTTTGTTTTGTATTTTTTTTAAATATAGCCTCGTTGGGGATTATGAATAAATTAGCTTTTGCATCTATTGTTTTAAAATGGGTCTTAGGGGATTATTATGATTAGAAACATTCTCTTCTGTTGTTCACCAGAACAGAAGACAGAAAAAAACTTTTGCTTTGATATAGCTCCCTGTTGCCCACCAAAGAGCAAAGCCTGCCTAGGATCCCCCTTTCCAAATACCTGAAACTCAGCAGTCAAAACAGTGGCAGTGCATCTGGAGAGCAGAGGTCAATTCGCTGATGAGCTGGTATTGTTGGCACACAAGCATGGGACTTGAAGCAAGAGGTCCTTCTTTACTACTTAATGAGGCTCACATATACTCTTAAAGGGAAGCTTTTTCCTGGGCATGTCTGTTGCTTATGAGAATCCTACTCTGGGAAACTCCTCAAGGAAGGCAGGACATTGGTCATTCTATCTGTAACCACTGGTTCATATTATTTATACTTCTCTTGGTATAAGTCAGTAACACCACCTATAGTCTAGACTTGCCATTTAGATAGGAGCTGGTACATCTTGGGATTCCCTGCACATGGCTTAGGACCATGTCCTCAATTTACCCTTCCTCAGCACCTCACCCTTCAACTGGCTGAAGAGTAGGTTATATTCCTTTCAGCCACCAATCATTTTGTGTCCAGAGTAATAGTCTCAGATGTCTGAAATCCCCTATTCAGCAAATTACAATTCTCCCTTGACTTCCAAAGGCACTTTTAAGTCCACCAAGTGGGCAGGCCTGTGATTAAATCATCGTTGTAATTACGTTTTATTTGCATTTCTAATATACAATTTGCATGTCAATTGCTTACATCTAACTCAGATTGATGCCTTTTATCCATATTATTTGGGAAGGGTGGAGGACTGGGGAGAAATGCTGACTTCTTGTCTGATGACCTTGTCATTTACTTAGTTTTGTTTTCTGAAGAGCAGAGATGGTGTGCTGAGTTGAATTGTGTCTCCTTCAAAACTACATAGTGATGCCATAACCTCCAGCACCTCAGAATGGAGCCTTATTTGGAAATAAGTTAATTGAAAACACAATTAGTTAAGTTAGAATTAAGCTGAGCTCTTCCAACTCAAATTCATCACCTTCAATTAAGGTTCACACCTAGTGCAAAGCAGTAGAGTCCTTGTTAATAAAGGCATTCTAAAGATGGACACTCTATCTAGGACAGAATACCTAGGAAGACTTAGGTCATTGGACCAACAAGTCTTAATCCCCGAAGGTAAGGAGAGAGACATTACAATGAAGAGATCTTTCTCTAATACCCACAAAGGATTATGGCCCTCCAATACCTCGAACTTGTATTTTGAGTTTTCACAATGAGATTTTGGTTAAAAATTATTTCTGTTAATTCACCCTGTTTGTAGCACTATTGATGTACAATAATATTACTATATATAGGTTTATTTATACAAGTTTAATATTAATTTTGTTATACTATATGTATATTTCTACTATTGTTTAAGGTCTATGCAATCTATTTAAAATTGTAATATATCACTAAGAAATACAGATTAATAGTCATCTATGATAATCAAACTTATAGTCATGTTAGTTAGGTTTTTTAGGTATATAAAGATATTGTTGTGCCTGAATTGCGACCCCGGAGAGACTCAAGTTGAGCGAAATGCAACAGCAAGGTTTATTGCAGAGAAGGAGCTAGCTCCAAACTGCACCAAACATCCCCGCAGCAAGTGGTGCAGTAGGGTTAGTTCTGAGCAGTAGGGGACTTCTTTTAAAGGGAAAAACCATACTCAGGGTATGCAGGAGTTGGTGTTAGCTGATTGGCTAGCACTGAGGGACTTTCTAAACTTAGTCATGAGTTGTAGAGCCTGGATGGTGGCTCTCTTTTTAATGGCTGGCATTCGCCTAGAAATGTGCTGTTAGTCATTACCCAAGAACATGCCGTTAGTCACGTAGTCATGAGTTGTGACTTGGGGGGGTGTTGTTTCCTGAAACATTCCATGGTCAGGGCCTGATGTTCCATTAAGATATGTGTTTAGGTCAGACCCTGGATTTTCTGGTGGCTTTTTGTTTTTAGGCTTAATATTGGTCTTTCAGATATATTTCAATTAGGTAAGTAAGCTTCAAAGCACTTCAAAGACCTACAGAACATGGCATTTAAAATTTTTTAAGAACTTAGACTGCTGGACAGTGAGACATGTCTGCTTCTGGCAGTACCAATCTACTTTAGGAGGATTAT
>PVIH01000598.1:21417-116352 GCA_004025045.1 Sigmodon hispidus
AAAAAAAAAAAAAAAAAAAAAAAAAAAAAAAAAAAAAAAAAAAAAAAAAAAAAAAAAAAAAAAAAAAAAAAAAAAAAAAAAAAAAAAAAAAAAAAAAAAAAAAAAAAAAAAAAAAAAAAAAAAAAAAAAAAAAAAAAAAAAAGTGCCCTTGTCTCATATGTTTGACAGTGGGTTGTTTAAGCTGAATATGCAGGACCCATAGGAAAGTGATACTGAACTTTGTCAAATCAAGGTGAGATGGTTCTTCAGGTTCCTGCTTCACAGAAGAGACTAGCAGACACTCTACATGACACAAAGACTGTCTAACTTTGCCAGAATAGATACAACAATCCTCCAAATTTCCTGCTTCGCTAAAATGCCTGCCAGAGACTCTAGGTCTGTGGGTTTAAGATGAATGCCCCAGTATTGCTAAACTGTGGATGACTGTCCAAACAGCCAGATATCTCTGTCATTTCTAAAATTATGGAAGTTGCTTGTAATGCACTTCTTTTTTACTTAGGTAATATAGTCTTCTGAGGTCTTTGATAAACTTGAAGACTAGATAGTTATAATTTTCCTTTGTTATAATAAAAGATAAATTAAATATAAAACTTTAAACTCACAAAGATTAGATGATAAAATATTTTCTTTAATTTTGACAAATGCAAATAAAAATAGACTAGATATTGTAACTTTGATTCTTGCTTGATAATTGTTTTGTTATATACAATTCTACTATGTTAAAGTTAACTTTCCTTTTTGATTAGACAGAAAAGGGGAAGTGATGGGGGATGTCTTTCTGTACACTGTGAATATGTGTTATTACCACTGGTTAATAAAGAAGCTGTTTTGATCTATGATAAGGCAGTTTGCATCCAGATAGGAAATCTAAACAGAGATACAGAAGAAGTCTGAGAGACACCATCCAGCTGCCCAAGAAGCAAGATGTGAAAATACCCATAAGCCATCAGTCATGCAGCAATACATAGATGAATAGAAATGGGTTACATTGTAAGAAGTAGTTAGCAATAAACCTGAAACATAGGCCAAATAGTTTGTAATTAATATAAGCCTCTGGTAATTAAATTATTTTATAAGCCATCAGAAGACCTCAGGTGAGAGAGATTTGTCTGGACTAGGGGCTAGGTAGGACAGAGAATAACTTCTGGCTACAAACAAAGAAAGAAAAGAAAAGCCTAACACCCAGAAAGTAAGGAATCAGACTTCTTTCCTTGCTTTGTTATAATTTATGATAACAGCAAGTTACTTCAAACTTTTATTTTTTGAAATAAAAATATTTTATCTCAAATAAATAGACTTAATAGTAAAACTCTATGACCAATGTTCAGTCCTAATTAGCCTTAATCAATACAACCCAGAGTCAGATTTTGAGGGTAAATGCTCAGAGTACAAAAGCAGAGCAACTAGCCACCAGAGACTTCTTATCTTTATGAAATCTCAGACCAAATGGTGATCTAGTCTCTAGGAATCCTTAGACTGAGTAGGGTAAAGTCCTGTCTCACCTGCCTTATATTCCTGTCTCTACTTCCTGATTATGCTGAGATTAATGGCCTGTGCTACATCTGCCTAGCTCTGTTTTTCTGTTAGACTGATTTAATCTCATGTAGCTCAGGGTGGATTTGAACTCCTGGTCTTTCTGCTTCCTCCTCCCAAGTGCTGAGATTAAAGGTGTGTATCACCACTGCCTGGCCTCTAGGGTTAACTAGTGGCTAGCTCTGCCCTCTAATCTCCTGGCAAGCTTTATTTGTCAGAGTACAAACAAAATATCATACAACATGTAACCTAATTGAATAAGCAAAGGCAGGGAAGCACAATGGGCAGCCTTGGAATCTGGAGCTATTGCCTTCATCCTTACACAATATGTAAGCCCGGACTCTCAGCTTTCCCATGCTTGCCCCTCTGGCTGTCAGCTGAGACCAAGGGCTGAGAGAACTGACAGATGGATGGGGCTGGAGACCTTGCCAACTGTTTGTTGAGGAAAGGGGGACCATAGAGATGACCCCTTTCCTTTACTGAGCACAGCCATTGCCAGGTCAGAGCAAGTTTCTTGCTGTTTTTCCTGAAAAATAAAAGAGCTATGACTCCAATAGTTCTTGGTTAAAACTCTCATTCTTTTGTTTTTCCTAAGAAACAATTTGATAGCTATAATGATTCCTGCAAACCCAATTATTGTCACAGAAATTAAATATGTCTGTAGCTGTACTTGGATAGATCCATGTATTTTCTTCACTATCAAAACCACTCTTCCCCATGTCATATTGAAGAAATGAACAACTGAATGCCAGACTGCAGAACTGAGATTGAGCTTAAAATTGACTGTAGATAAACATATTTGGTTTTGCAAAAGCATAGGGCTGAACCACTCATATCCAGGAAGGTCCTTGATTGCAATTACTACTCAACCATCCTCCAGGATTAACCATATCCTCATTGAAATATTTGCTTGAAAATGAGAACCTACAGCTGCCCTTAAACTATGAATGCCCTTTTACCCAATGACTTTATTTATAGTCATTCATCTTCAAGGAATACTCAAGTGCACAGTAATGCAATGATTTGCATAGCAAGCATATTCTGCAGAGGGTTATTTATAGTTATTCTTTTTAGCAAAATCCTAAATTCCAATAATAGACAATTAATTCAGTGAAATATGGTTCATCTCTATAATTATACAGGACTGGTGAACATTTAGCTGAGGCTTCTCTGCCACATTATGAAAGTCCCAGTGAGCTATGGCATCAGATCCATGAGCAATTTGCCATCTACTGGTCTCTTCCCATCTTTTTCTTATTTCCTGCTGTGTCTTGGGCTATGATAGAATCCATGACATGGAATTCCCAGGAAGGACCAACAGTCCAGTGGAAAATGAAGGCTTTTAAGGGACCCTATTCTTCTTAGCTAAGCTTTTTCTCCAGCTTCTGTATCATCAATCAAGTGACATCTTCCTCCTTGTTGCTATTTAATCACTAATTTTGCCAAAATTTTAATTGGAAATAATACTGCTAGAATCTCAACCCCTTTAATAAAATATGTGACAGATGTTCTTCTATACCATGTTATTCCCTTAAGCCACTCCTCAAAAAGCCCAGGAACTATCTGCTTGCTGATGACTATGTATGCTGTGCACACAGATACGTTGGTACTCTTGAATGTATGTTATTATACTACCTGTTTTTGCTATTAATCTTAAGTAGGGAATTTTAAAAAACAGCAATGTAAAACTGGTGCCACATGTGTCTCCCTGCCTCTCCACCTCCCTCCTCATATTTAATCTCCAGGTGCCTCACACTTGCTTGGTAAGTGCTCTACTGCTGAGCTAGCTCATGGCCTTGTTTCATGGGCCATATTTTCTTTTTTTCCATTTTAAAAATCAAGTTTATCATTAATTTTTTTGACATTGAGTTGTATATATTCTTTATATATTTTGGATATAAAGTTCTTGTTGAATTTTTTTTAAGATTTATTTATTATGTATACACTTTTTTGTTTGCAAGCCAGAAGAGGGTACCAGATCTCATTATTATAGATGGTTGTGAGCTGCCATGTGGGTGCTGGGAATTGAACCCCTGTCCTCTGGAACAGCAGTCAGTGCTCTTAACCACTGAGCCATCTCTCCAGCCCCATTGAATTTTTTTTTAATTAAAAATTCTTTGTAGTTTTTGAGATGGAGGTATCACTATATAATCAAGGCTAGCTTTGAACTCATGATTCTCTGGTCTGCTTCCCAAATACCAGGATCACCGCTGTGCATCACCGAGCTAGCTCTAGTTTGCAATCCCATTCCTTAGGTCGCCTTCCAATGTGTTGGTTCTGTCCCTTGATGTGTGAAGCTTCTCAATCCAACACAAACCTATTTGTCTGTTTGCTTTTGTTGTCAGATCCAAAACATCATGACCAATAGTAAAAGGCTTGTTTGTTTTTTCTTGTAGTTTTATGGCTTCAGATCTCACTATTTAAATCTTTAATCCATTTCAACTTAATTTTCTTTTTTTAAGCTATTTATTTATCATCATCTATTACTATATAAAAGACATATTTGTATTAAAATTTCTTTAAAAAGATACAGCATTGAAAATATCTTAAAGGGAGAAACTGGATAAACACAGCTTCGAATTTAACAATAGTTGTAGTTTTATGTAGGCATATTAAATAATGAAAATAATTGTTCTCTGTATCTCTTTTCTCTAAAATACATGTAACATAAAAAATAAAATATAAAGCACCTCAAGTTGGCTCAGCTACAGATGAAGAAAGCACAGTAGGTTTTTTTCTCAACTTAAAAAAGCTGAGGCTAGGGGCTGGAGAGATGGCTCAGTGGCTAAGAGCACCGTCTGCTCTTCCAGAGGACCAGGGTTCGATTCCCAGCACCCACATGGCAGCTAACAACTGTCTGTAGTTCCAGTTCCAGGCAAACACCAAGGCAAATAAATAAATAAATAAATAAAGTTTAAAAAAATTAAAAAAAAAAAAAGCTGAGGCTAATTCTGTCCAGAATCTCATCACTCGGATGGTTCCAAGTTACTAATAGGAATGAGACTTGGGATTTAGGATAAAGACCCTACTAGTTGTACACTGAGATTTTTCAATGTAAGGAACCATGATAAACCATGTTCATTGTTAGTGGTTATAGGCTCACCTTGTTGGTTGGCATGCATGGTACCCAAACCAAGATCTTAATATCTACTTCTTATTCAAGTGCTGAGTCATGTGCAAAGTGCACTGGATTTCTTTTCTCGGTTGTGGGTCTAGCTCTCTCTTGAGGCTCAGCAGGAGATGCAGAGCCCACAACAAGACTGAATACTTTCTGATCATCTAAATGAGTCCTACTCTATGTCATTCCTAGCAGTGTTCCTTCAAATGGTCACACATGGAGATTGTATGTTATAACCAAGGTTTAAAGAATCCCAGGGAACTTTACAAATGTATTCATCTGTAGACAATCTATGTCAAACTTGGTGTCTTCCCTCTTATCAAAGGCTGGGTAGAATGAAGCCGGACTAAGCCAGTGAGATGTGAAAAGAGGCTTTTGTGTATGTGTATGTATCTCAAAATAAGAATCAATTCGTCTCTGCCACTCGAGATAAGTACAAATATGTTGTCCTACCAGTTGGTGCTGGTAGCCATTGTGTGACAATGTGGGGTAACAGTTTAGGGTAAATCAAGATCAAAAGAAGACAGAACCTTGGCCTTAAAACATCTGCATTGTAGAATTTGCCATCCCTACTGTGTGAGTCAACCAAATTTCTTTTTGCATAAGACAACAAATACCCCTATGGTGTAAACGAGTATGACTGAAATTGTTATATTTTTAAATTAATTTATTATTTTTATTTATTTGGGAGCAGGCTGTGGAATAATCCTTCTGTACACTGTGAATATATATTACTCTCATTGATTAATAAAGAACTGACTGGCTGGTAGTCAAGCAGGAAATATTGGAAGAACAGCCAAGCTGAGAATGCTGGGAAGAAGAAGGGCGGAGTCAGGGATGTTGACCAACAGATGCAGAACAAGTTGGACACACAAAATAGGATAGAGGTGAAAATCTTGTAGCACAATGTAAGTTAAGAGAAATGGGTTAATTTAAGTTGTAAGAGCCAGTTGGTGATAAGCTAGTTAGTTACGAGCTATCAGCTAAGCATTTATAATTAATATTAAGCCTCTGTGTTGGTTATTTGGAACTGGGTAGGTGGGACAAAAACTTCTGTCTACATATGCCATTCCAACGTGGGGCAGGAATTTCTACATAAGACATGGCAAAGCTTAGAAAGAATTCAAAACACACAAAAATGGAGTCAAGTGTGGCTTCTTGGTAACTGCCCTTTCTCTGTAGGCTCTGTTTGCTAACAGCAAGCATAAGCATGACTCCTTTAAGAAGTGGCTTCTTGACTCAGTGCTAGCAGCAAAAACTGTTCTTTTAAGGGGCTCTGCTGCCAAATACTTAAATGGGGTTTATGAGTAATGGATAGCACACTATACTAGTGGACTACACATGGACCCAAAACCTCCTCGGATTTGGGGCAGTAAACATGACACTCTTCAGCTGGTACCTTTGCCATGAAACTCCACTCTCAGGGAACCAAGCTGGGTGAAGCCAGCCACCAAAGCAGAGGCTTTGATCCTAGCCATGTGACTTAACAGTTTAAAGGCTCACATAGTCAGAAAGGGTTTACAGATATGCAGATTCAGATGGAAAAAACTCTAAATGGATTATAGTGTGTTAAAAAAATACATAAGCTTGTGACAAAGAAAAAAAAGACATAGACAGTCATAAAAATGACATATATAGTTTCAAAATAATAAAGTACTTAAAATGGAATAAAGTAATACAAAAGAAAAAAGCCATGTAAAGATGGTAATTACATCTGTATCTTATATGTTATTGTGTTGTCTTTAAACTTTTGGCTGTTAAGAGGCACTGGATTAAAGCTGCTAGAATAAACCAATCTATATTTTTTAAATGTCTTGACTTCAAAATAGAAGTCAAAAGATATCTTACTTTGGGAGAGAGGTTCTGCTTTTATTTCAACAGAAAATAAAAGGTGGTAGATTCGTTCAAAGTTAAAGATGATCAGGTTTGATCAAGAAAGAGCCCCTGAAAGTCCTGACTACAAACATAAAGAAGTAAACCTAGAAGAACTACAAAACACATAACATATATTTTACCTGCTCAAACATGAAACAAAAAATTATCTTCGGCTTATGTGTGTACAATGCACAGTCTATACTTGTAGTAATATAGATATGTATGTTACTTTAAAAGTTTATGTATTTTCAGAACAAGGGGACTAGACACCAATAAAAACTGATGGCCCAGGTTATCCAGCATCAACGCTGCTGACTGAGATAATCTAGTCTTACAGAATACTCCAGCAAAGACTTAAAAATGATCCTGATTTTCTCACAATTTCCTCAAAGATATCAGTGTCTATAAACAAGAGGAAGTAGTCTAGAGAATGACATCACATTATCAGACAATTAGTTGTGGATGTTTGTCATCATTTAAGAAGCATTGGTTGTCAATTGTTACTAATCATAGTTTTGTTTTGTTTTTTAAGCTAAACAATCTAGTTAAATTCGAAGATTTTTTTCTAAAGGAAAAATGGAACAGGATACAGAAATGATAGAATAAAAGTGTGTATTATTAAATCTACTCTTAAACCCAACCAAACTAAACAAACTACTAGTCTTAAATATTTTACATTGGTATGGATTTTAGTAGATTGATACAAATTTAAAGTAAGTTTTGTTATATTGTCTATGTATTTCTACTCTTGTTTAGAGTATTTTGTTTATACAATTTATTTAAAAATGTAATGCATACTTAAGAAATACAAATTAATAGTCATCTATAATAGTCAAACTTATAGTTATATTAGGTATCCTTTCAAGGAATTCATACACAGATATATTTAGATAGATGGTTTTCAAACACTTACAAAATATGGTATTTAATGTGTTTAACAACCTAAGGCTTTTCATGATAGACATGTCTGTTCCTGATAACACTAATCTCCTTTAGAGAAGATGATGGGAATTGAAGAAACTCCATTAGAGTTTACTTTCTTTATGACAAAAGCTGGCCATTTGGTAAAACAAAACAAAATTAAAAAACCTGCCCTTTCCTCAATTTTTGACAGTATCCTGTGCAAACTAGACCAGCAGGATGCAAAAAAAAGGCAACTGCCAAATTTTGTTAAGACAAGGAGGAAAGTCCTACAAACTTCCCTTCTTCTCAGAAAAGTCTGTCAGATATGCTAGGCCTGTGGCCCAAAGATGGATGCCGTGATGTGACAGAAAAACCTGGAGTGACTGTCCAGACAGCCACATGTTCCTGTCATTAGGGTAACATTCCACCCTTCTGGGGTCTTTGATAGAGTTGAAGACTAGATAGTCATAAAGTTTTTCTTAGTTATGATAAAAAGTAAATTAGGCATAAAATTTTACAGTCATAAAAATAATAGAATATTTTCTCTAAATTTGCCAAATACAGAAGGACTGGATATTGTAATTGTAATTTTGACTTTTTTTGTTACTATGCTGTTATATATAGTTTTACTATGTTAAGTTAAAAACCTTCCTTTTTAATTAGACAAAAAGGAGAAATGCTGTGGAATAATTCTTCTGTACACTGCAAATTTATATTACTCTCATTTGCTAATAAAGAACTGAACAGCCGGTAGCCAAGCAGGAAGTACAGGTAGAACAACCAAACTGAGAAACCTGGGAAGAAGAAGGGCAGAGTCAGAGGCATCACAAATCACCAGCCAGATGAAGAATAATAAGTTGAACACATAAAATGGGATAGAGGTAAAAGCCATATGGCAGAATGTAGATTAATAGAAATGGGTTCACTTAAGAGCTAGTTAGTGATAAGCCTGAGCTATCAGCCAAGCATTGATAATTGATATCAAGCTTCTGTGTTGGTTATTTGGGACAGTGTAGGCAGTGGGACAGAAACTTCTGCCTACAAGGGCAGGTAAGTGTGGGTGTACACATGCCATGATGCACATGTGGAGGTCCAACTGTTCTCCTACCCCACCCTGTGCAGGATCTGGGAACTACTCCGTTTTCTGGCTCATGCTCAAGTGCCCTTACCCACTGAGCCATCTTGCTGGCTCTAGCATTGTTACATTCTCAAGTAACTTTAGAGTCTGGTTTAGACCCTGAAAACAAAGTATAATTATGTATTAAATATGCTTCCTGTAGTGACATATTGTATATCTAATAGTTTGCCTAAAAAAATTAGAGGACAGAGCCACTCACAAATTCAGTAGTGAAGGTCAGAAAGTGGTGACCCATGCTTTAATCCCAGCACTCAGGAGACAAAGAGCCTCTGGATCTCTGTGAGTTCAAGGCTAAACAGAGCCAGGTAGTAGTGGCACACACCTTTAATCCTAGCACTATGAAAATTGAAGGAGAAAGTGAGATAGCTGGGCAGAGAAAGAGGAGGCAGTGTGACGCTCTGACATTTTGGCTGAAGACTGAGAGGCATTCAGGCTGAGGATTGGTGAGGAGTTGGCTAGATTAGAAGTGGCTGTGGCTTGTTCCTCTGTCTCTCTGACCTTTTGGCTTTATCCCAATATCTGGCTTCAGGCTATTATTGTAAGACCAAATAGAATTCATGTAATACATGTATTCATACACACATATTAAAAATGATTTGTTTGACTAGATCACTCTGAGATGAATCTATTCAATTTCCAGCTATACTAGATGGTTCCTACTTACCCTAGAATCATGAGAATGGTTGGCCTTACTTTGTTGCTCGTACCAATTGTGGGACAAGATACCAGTCAGGTCTTGCTGAACTTTCTGAGTTCCTAGCCTATAAGACTTCTGAGTTAAAAGTGACAGCCAGAAAAAATACAGCAGAAACATTGTACATAAAATTGAGATAATATAATCTTTCTATTAGGGTCAGAAATTATTTGAAAATTTTTGACCTTCTACATTGTGAGCAACACCTGGTAGTCCTGGGCCACCCCCATGGACAATAGGGAACAAGCATGCAATAATAGAGGCAGTCAAGTAAAAATTCTCACATAGATTTCTCCTATGTGTCATTAAGCGCTTGGATAGTCTACATTCTTGGAAATAGCGTGGATGTACCCATGTTTAGTTTCTCAGTCTAGGAGATGGTGGTATGAAAGGGAAAAGTCAAGGAAAGGCTGCTGATGACAAAAGGTGCCAGTCCCTAAGATGAGTAGGATGGTGAAGAGATGGAGTCCTAGCTGGATTTCATCTTCATTTACTTCCTCTGCCAAGAATGTTTCCACTGGGACGAAATGGTCACAGCCCTAAACAGTGTCTGGTCAAGAGTCTTGGAGCCACACAAAGACTTACACTTTGGTAGAAAGTGGTATGGAGGATCTTGTTGACCTCTCTACAAAATGAAAACAAAAGCATTTGTGCATGGTGTAGGACAGCAGCTAAGCAAGGACCATTTCTCTTCTGTCTTCTCTTCTACCTCCTTACCTCTTCTGCTGACCTGTCCAATCCACTACTTCTTCCTTATGGCCATTCATCAGATCCTTCATTTTAGCCACAGGGCTATCTGTAACTGCCAACATTCTGAAAGCTGGATGTGCTCAAATTAGCAAAGGCCTCTAGTCCAGGTTCTAGGCAAGCTGTGAATATTTCGTAACTTTTTAGATAGAGAGAAGGATAGAGACTACCAGGCCAGGATGCCTTATCCTCAGGAAGAAATAGAGCAATTGGGAAATCTTCCTTCCCATATGTCAATGGGGCTTTTCCCATGATGCTTTTATGCCAGGTCTGACAACTGAGACACCTAAGCCTAATGTTTCAACCCTGGTCACACCAATGATTGTCAAGTTCACTCACAGATTAATGGCTTTAAAGAAGTATAATATACACATGGCTGTGATCCAGCAATGCCGAGCATAATCCTGCTCTCATGTTGATTAACTGTGTGACTTCAGATAAACCGTTTCAGCTCAGTTTCCTTCGGCACCTAATTGGGGGATTATCTCACACTGTCTCAGATCCAGTATCATTTGTGGGCAGAGGTAAAATGGGGAGCATTATAAAAAGTGCCCTCCTCTGGCCCGTTTTAAGGATTCAATGTCTTTTAGACCAGATAATCCTATGAAAGCCTCAGTTTCCTCAAGAGCCAGATGAGTATGCTAACCCATACCACTGAGGTGGAGTTCATATTTAGCTAATTGAATATCATTATGTGCTTTGAAACTGTCCCTGCATTTCAATAAACCTGTTTCTTATTAGGAAAGAAATGTATATAATCTTTCAAAAATGTGCTATAAGGAAGCAGCTGACTTAAGAATATTGCTGCAGAGACACCAATTGTTTGGGAATTGGGATGCATTTTGCCACTTATGAAAAGAAGCCAAAGAGAGAGAGAGAGAGAGAGAGAGAGAGAGAGAGAGAGAGAATATGAAAGAGATGTGAGGCACAAATATATTGACAGATGAAAAGAATAAATGTTTTTGTTGCATGTGCCTTGCAGAGGTGTCGCACACACCAAATTATGACATAACTGCTGGAGTAATAGCTGCAGCTGCTGCCTTTGTAACTTGATCCACAACACCCCACTTTAACAGGCACAGCAATATGTCCAAATCATACAATGAGGATGGCCTAATCCTGTGCCACATGAGCTCTGGGCCAAACGTGGCCATGTCACAGCAGCAGGCTCAAGCTAGAATAATCACAGTCTTAGGGAAAAAATAAATTCCCTGCCCAACACACCAAAATCCTTCTTCAACAAAGCAGGCATGTGAATCTGCTGGTAACAGGCAAATTCCTTGGTGAATTGCCAAGAAAGAACACAAGGTAAACATCCCGTATGTTGCCCAAGTTTCCACGGGGTCATAAACCACTAGTAGGAAAACTGGATTTCGGTGAACAAAGAAGATGCCGATGGGCTATATGCATTCACTCACTTCTTCATTCATTCCTGAGCACCCTGCACAGAACATGCGCAGAAATACAGTAGAGGGCTCAGTGAGGGAGGCAGACACTGAACAAATAAAGGAAGAATTAATTCATTGCAACTGTAAACAAGTCTTTGACAAGACCTGGCTACTAGAAGTGTGAGTAACATACTGTATTTTCTCCTTGAAAACAGGCTGAAATATGCAAGCCTGCAATCACTGTATGCGTCCTTTGATTAATAACAAGAGATGTGGGGGTTAGTACCCAGAAAACTAGGAAGTCCATTGAGGATTTCTAAAGCACATCTCTTAATGTTGTATTTGATAGCATGTTCCTGATGTTGAATATTCAGAATGTGTCAGGGAAGGTGCCAAAATCATATTCTCAACTTATCAAGCAGTAAATGAATGATAAGATAGAAAGTCCCTTTCCATATAGTCAAGTGCATATTCCTCTGTAGATTCACGGCCAAGACCATGGCTGCAGAATCAGCCTGGTTGGGTTCAAGTTGGTTTCCACCACTTGTTATGCTAACTTACTCAAATTCTCTGAGTCCAGTTGCCTCCATTATAAGGTGGAAATGACTCTACTATTTTTCTTGCAGGGTTATTCTGAAGATGCAGTGATTGAGCACAAATGAAGCTTTGCAAACAGCATCCAAGGTCGTACTGAATGTCATGGTGCTGATTTGGTTCTTAGTAGTCTCATGAGTGGGCCCTAAATCTTATTCCTGCAATTACTTATTTGTGTTTTTATTATTATTATTATTATTATTATCTAGGAATCATGTGTGATCGATCTCTCTCTCTCTCTCTCTCTCTCTCTCTCTCACACACACACACACACACACACACACACATTCCTTACCTTCAACTTCAGCTCTCTTCTGCTAGATAAGAAAATCTCTTGTATCTTTGATTGGCCAAAGCTGCCTAAATAAAGGCACTTTGAGATACTGTGTAAGTGCCATTTACATGGTTATAGCGTTAACCTCAAGCAGGAGACTGTTCCAACTAACTCCCCTAGGCTTTGTAAAAATTTTCCTAGCCATAGGGTCACCTTCAAAGAATAGAAACAATGGAAAGGTCAAGTGTGACTATATACATCCTTTGTCCTTGAGGACTGTAGTGTAGTACATCATGAGTCTAAGCTGAAAAGATAAACCTCAGAAAGTCAGATAGATGATCAATTATTTGGCCTTTACCTTTCCTTGTTCTTGGAGGGTCAAGGGCTTCTTTGGCACCTTGAAGTCTTTTAGAAGAGCGTGCTAGTGGATTTCCGGAATGAGGGTAGAGTCAGTTTTGCTGAGTTTTGCTGAATTGCGTATTCCCCAGTCCCACTAAACAAGCAGGCTGTGAATGAAAACAACTCTAAAGATGACTAATTGTGTATGCAGTAAATACAGCTTATTCCCGAAGAAACAGTTTACCACTTAGTCATTGTGGAGAGGCAAATGGGGAGAGTGGGGGTTGTGCTGAAGAAAAAGCCTTCCAAACCCTGAAAGGACAAACAGAAGCCATGTTAGTTTTGCTTTTTTTAAACCCACCTACACCCCCTTCTGACTGTCCCTCTGTGCTGTTGCAATGGATTGTTACCAAAAAGAATCACCTCAGAGCTTGTCAGCCAGTTAGCTATTTTTCAACATTATTTCTAAAGTTGACCTCTGACCTCCTGGCAGCCCTACAAAATGCGTGGGTAGATTCCTCACCCGTTTAAGGAAGATTCCGGGAAGAAGTGATTCTGACAAATGGAGACTACTATGCTGTGTTCAGACCCAAGTTCTGGAGTCCCTTGCAATTTCCCTTCCAAGTACATAAGCCCCAGGGGAGGTTGGCTACATCATGTGACTCCGCAGGGTGCCTCCATTGGGAAAAGACATCAAGCAAAAACTGCTTAACACCATGTGCTGTGTGCAAAAATCCACCTCTCTCTTTCATCACGTTGACTCTTGGCTTCCTAAGACAAAGGCTTGTATGTCTGGCAGCCTGTATTTATCTGAGGCTGAGAGGGCTGGTGATGCTGCTTGCCTATCAGTGGTGGTATAAATTACCTCTAGCTGGTATTCTGGAGGTGGGCCATCTGTCTTCCATTGGTGATCAGGGACTTGTCTTCTCTGTCTTCACCCTTGTTCTGCACTTATTTAGAAAATACTTGTTTGATTGGCTGTGTTCTCTCGATTTCAGGATACTGTACACTGGGTGTTTTCCTAGTTTCTTTGATAATACAACTGAAGTGAGATAGCTGCTACTCAGATTAAAAGAGGGCTGATAATTTCCTTTACAATAGTAGTAATAATGTAATGATAATAAATCCAATCCAAAACCTTACAATTCACAGCAATTTGCAGGAGTTTTGTCTTTTTCAAGTAAAATAGAACTCCATGAACTCTGGGGATAAACAGACCACCAAAGATGGCAAAACAAGACTGATCTCTGCATTTGCCTTCTGAGATCACATTGTGTAGCACCGATAACACACATTTCTGTGATGGATTGCATGCCAGGCACAAATTCATCTGAGGGTTAAGAAACTGGGGACTTGTTTGTTGTGAGTCAAATTCTATAGCAACTATTTCTCATGCAGATCCTGTGTACGACTCTACACCTGCCCAGTTGGCCCAGAGTAATTTGCACACACAGAGCACTCCAAGAGACAACAGGCCGAACACATCAGAGGAAGCAGGTGTGGCACCGCCGCCATTTTTCACTTCTCATGTCCACTCAGAGCAGGGTGTTTCTCATTACAGTATTACAAAATGGGAATCTTTTATTTCTTATGAATAATAAATAGAAGCCTGGAAACTAGAAGAATATGATGGGATTCTTTCTGCCAGTGGAGTTGACATTTAGAGAGCAGAAGTAGCAGAAGCAAAATTATTTAAAAAAAAAAATCAGTATGCTTTGTGAAACTTTCCATATTTTTAATTCACTTGCAGCAGATAATTAGCTCATATATTTAAATTGGCCTGCTGAATTTTATTCAGCGATTTTTAAAGAGATCACATGCTATTTTATTTGTGCATTAGTTAAGCTGCTATACAGTATGCGAAGACAATCCCCACGCCCCAGACCCCTGGTGCCTCCTTAAGAGACTGTTTAGGGCTCTATTGCCAGCCAAATGGTGCAGATAGCATTCTCTCAATGCTGTCGCATCATTTTTTTCCAACCAATTTTTAACTTATTTGAAGGAGGAAGGGGGCAGGGATGGAGTGACCAAAAAGATAGGGGGTCAAGGGTTCTGCAGTATGTGCCTTTGACTTGACCCTGATAGACAGTGGGTGGTTTGAGGTGCCTGGGCATGATGGGGGAGACTTTCTGGGCAGGGACACTTCTAAGGAGTGGAGGCATCCTGAGAGAAGGTGCCCTGGAGACAGTATTTTGTCTTTACCATTCTGTTTCAAACTCAGTGCATTATTTACATCAAAACAAACCATCTTTGTTGGGGAAGGAAGAAAGGTAAATTTTTTATCTTGTTTGATATGCTTATCTGGACTTTGGTTGGGGGGGATAAAGGACCTTTTTTTCCTGAGGGCCCCTGTGCGGCTTGCTTTTCAGTGTTAACTTTGGTTAAAAGGTGCAGGGAAGCAACCATGGAGAGTTACGGATATCGAGCATCCTTTTATTTGTATATGGGGTCCTTTCCCCCACCCCCACCCCTTTCTCTCATCACCTATCTGTCCCTTCTTTTCAGGGCTTCTTGCTCCGTAGTCCTCAACTGGCTTGCTTTTCTTGTCACTTTCTGGTCAGTCCTTCATGAGCCCTCCCCCATCACATGCCACGTAGAGGAGAATGCCCTGCCTGCCACATTTCAGCAGGCAGGGCACATCATGAGGATGTCTGTATTAAGGGAGGGAGGGCGGGCAAGATTGTTTACTTTCTCAGAAGGCTAACCATCTCAGCTGGAAGTCCTTGACTGTGTGCTTTAAGGACACAGACAGAAAGTTCAAAGGGCAGCCAAGAGTGCTCCTGCCGCTGTGATTTGCATCTGAGTTCAATTCAATTCTGCTTTGAGGAGTCTCATTTGAATACACAGTACATTAGCTCCATCCCTGCTTCCTCTCCAATAGGGGAAATACATTCATAGCTCAGTAACCTCTCCCCTGTCTAGTCCAGACAGCTGGGGAGAGGGTGGGCAGGGGGACCCAACAACTGCAGAGAAATTGTGTTTCAAATGAGTGTCTTGTCATCAGCTGCCTATGTATCCCCCCAGCTGCTCTCCAGGAAGAGAGAAATATTTGCATATTTCTCTTCCTAATGGAAATACATCTATAGGATGAAGATTTTTGTTTTGTCCATTTAAAAATATTGCTCTGCCTCATTTGCTTGAGGGATTTCTAAATTCATGATTGGAAGAAATGAGTTGTTCGACTAAGGAAACTCAGAAGAATTTTAGATGACACGTCTGCCATTATCATCTGTGTGAAGAACTCCATGTAGAAATTGCCTCCAGAATACTTTCCTGCAAAAATTAATGAGTAGATTTATAGTGTAAGGATATGTGAATGTAGATATGTGAAGGACCACTGATCTAAACCAAATCAGCCTGCAGAGAGCCCTAAATCATGCAGAAGGCTGAAATGACATGACTCCAATTGTCATTCTCTTCCTTTTCCATCTTCGTGGGAATTTATATGAACCTTGGGATCACTGTATATTTTCCTAACCTCCCTGTCTTATTTGATCTGGGCAAACAAGAGGGTCACTAAACACTGAGTGTGTTTAAGAAGCATCATAATATAAATGTTTGAAACCTCTACAACATTTCCAAATTAATGCCTATATGTTTGAAAATGGCAACAATTATCTTAATATATTACAGTATTAAACCTCTAAAAAAAAGGACAAATTTTTTTATATCTAGACTTTTACATATCAGTGAAAGTGGGCATCTTGAGAGACTAAAGTATTCTTTTGTTTTTAGCTTTCAAAAGTGGTATTTGTTTTTAATTCTGCCTCCCTATAATACTTCCGGAGTATAGGAGTTGCTACCCAAAGTGATACCATCATCTGTTGATTATCAAGTAAAATTTTTATCACTTGAGGGTAGATTTGACTTTTGTAAATAGTCAGGTATCTGGGTTCAAGATAATTAGTGAATAATAATGGTTAAGAGTTTTTGTAAGACCATCTGCAGGCATAGCCACAGCAATGCAAAGTGTGTTCTGAACCTAGTTAAGTTCCTGCCAGAAGCCATTTCATTTGTGGAAATTCATACTGTCTCTCATATAATTCATGCAATCCTCTTTGTCTTTAATTAAAGAATTGTAGGCTTAAAAGGAACCTCTAAAGTTACAGAATCTAATCACTCAGTTGAAGGAAATGAAAAGACTATAACAGTGAAATCTTACTTTTCTTGACTATGGAAGTTTAAGTAATTAGGCTTTTCTTTAACTACTGTTATTATTATAATTACTGAAAATATGTGGATTGTGTGTGTCAGAGATAGATAAATAGATAGGCAGACAGACAGATAGATAGATAGACACATGGGTACCTAGGTGTCTATGGTAGCCAGTATGATTATGTATATGTTCATAGGATATATGTATCTTCTTAGCTCTCACCTAATTTCCTTACTTTAAGATTAACTCATCTACCTGATATAAAATTCTCGAATTTACAGGTATAAAATTTTGAGAGTGTGACATCTACTTTGGAAAGGCTGGTTGGATCAGTAACATCTGAGCAAAGGTGTACCTTCACAGGCCTTTCCTGGGAATTTGGAAGTGATATTTAAGCAATCTTTCAATATTAATCTGTAACACAATGAGTTGAAAACTAACATTTTCTGCTGGTATTCTACATGAATTGGGGTGCCAAGAAACCTTATCTCCAAAGGAAAATTAATAATAATAGATAATATAAGCAAAATGAAATAAGGGAATTCCCCTCATGGCTGAAGGCTCCATTTCCCAGGTAGAATCTTCTGTGAGTGACTGTACTTCGGTTGCTTGAGTTACCATTGCATCCTTAAATAACATTTGAACATTTTTATTTTGTTAAGATAGGTTGAGTTTCTTTTATTACTTTCAACTCACCAGATGGTATCTAACAGATGCTGTATGCAGAGTTACCCCAAGAGGAAGCTGAGGCATCCCACGTCTCTCTTGAAACCCACTTTACTTTTCATCAAGATTTAATGGACTTGAAGAATGAGACTCTGAGAAGAATGGGGATGGCATTCCATGCCTCATCCTCAACTCTAAAATTCTGTGTCATCTGTGGACTTCAGATCTCCAAAGGATGCTAGCAAGGAGCAGGACTTCCTCCGAGGTCAGATGAGCAGAAACATCTAGACCATGGCTCATAGTGTATCATTGTGGAAAAGAACAAATGACTGTGGTCTACACAGTCCTATGTAAGAGTCCTTGCATGGTGTTTCCCCAGAAAAACTGGGGAAGGAGCAGAGCACACTCAGTAGCTTATATCTAACTCCTTTCTTGTTGTCTAGACTACAAGATGAAAATGAGAGCTGAAGTGGAAACACTAGGATCAGAGCCCCAGCCTCAGCATCACCCTCATCTTCAGCTTACTCTGTGTCCTCCCCTACACATACATGCATGCTTTGTGCAAGTCATTTCTTCTGCTGGCATGCCCTTCACACTCTTCTCCCTCACTCCATCCTAACTCCCCAACCCCTGGATTTGAAATCAATCTCAAGAACATTGTTCTGAAGAAGCCCTTCCATGCTTTTCTCTATCCAGAACAATACTATCTGTACTGTTGCAGTACTTTATAAATATTTGCATCACTGCCACCGTTGTACTTTGTTATAATGAGTCACGTGTGTGAATCATGTGAAGGCAAGAACTCTAGCTCAGTCCCAGACTGAATGTCAGGCTTTCCAGTTACTGATCTGTAGCAGATGCTGTACCAGGTAAAACTGTGGACGTGTTGATAGATGTGAAAAGAGGTGAACTGAAACTATAAGGTCAATTTTTGTTTGTTTGTTGTGTTTTGTTTTGAAGCTCTTTTAAAATGTTCCCCTACATTGGTACATTTTAACTATATTGTTTCTGCTTCCCTAGAAGGCTAAGCAGATGTCATATCCAAGAGAGCAACTTAAAACTATGTTGTTCAGCAGGGATATTGAGATATGAAAAGTGAGTTTTTTCTAGTCCTGGAACATTAATAACAAACAAAAAAGTTGATTTTTCTCCCTCTGTTTTATTTATCTTTCTTAAATATGACTGAAAGAGTTTTCCATTGGCCAAACAGTTCACAGACTATATGAGATGGAGAAAACATCAGCAATGATGTTGTTGTTGGTATGTATGTGCACATGAGAGTACTTACTTAGCCACAAAGGCCAGAAGAGGTTGTCATATTCTCTAGAGCTATATTTATAAGCAATCGTGAGCTGCCTGACTTGGGTGCTGGAAACCAAGCTCAGGTTCTGTCTAAGAGCAGAACATACTCCTAAATTCTGAGATATTTCTCCAGCCCTAAAGACAATTTTTTAAATTACTTAAGGAAAAACTGTTCATTTTCTTAAGTAAATTATACACAGTACAAATCACAGTTAAGTGTAAATATACCCACTGAAACATCAGTGGGATCAAGTATGGTTCACTGCCCACAAAGCGTCATCTCTTATCAATGAGATAGTGAAGGTCATAATTTAGGTGGTGATATCAGGCCATAATAGAGTCACCATGGCTACATGACTCTATGCTCCCCAGACAACTTGCAGCCTTGAAGACACTGCCCTGGAATTGATGCTTTGGTGTTGATTTCAAATACTTTTCTCAGTTACTATGTCTGAGTAATTTAACAGTCAACTCTGAAGCTTGCCTTTCTTCTTGGCAGGTATAGAGTTCAATAATGTTACTTCTGTTACTTTAACAATAGCTGTCTTATTCATAGCTGTTTTCATACACAGCCTTGCAACACTAGAGCAGTGGGATTCCAACAGAGCTAGGTATTTGTGAAAGAGCTTTCTTCTCTCAAAATATCTTCCACTTTTGTACCAGACTGGTATGACATTCTTTGGAACATATACCTACAAAGAATATCTTTGAGCCTGAGACCATCCTCTTCACTGATATCTCTTTAATCTATAATTGTTTCCAACCTCACTTTTCAATTCTCCCTTGGCTTTGGAGCAATGATTTGAAAATAAAAACCGTTCAATAAAATGTCACCATTAGAATTATTTTTCAATTAAAAGATTTGTGGTAACTACAGGTACATTAAATTATGAAAAAAAGCATACTATAATGTAAGGCTTGAGTTATGAAGGCAATGTGAAAGGTCATCTATTCTGAAATCTTAATTTTACAATCAACCTTGTCCTTGAAAAGCCAAGAGACTTGTCTAAAATCACACATGAAAGCCAGGGGCAGAGCTAGAGAAAACCAAGACAAAACAAACTGTCACTCATTTTCCCAGCTAAATACTCTTGCTACATACTGTGTAGGAAAAACATAGGTAAGAGTAAATAGTGTATGATATAATCATGGATGAGTGTAAGGTCCCATTCTTCATATTCCTCAGATCGAAGAGACCTAAAGCAAGAGCTGACAATGCTTTGGATTGTTAAGAGTCAAGCCTTTAAATTCCACTTGATTTTTCCATCCTAGCATTTGTTTACAACCTTTGGAAAATGGACTTCTGATCTTCATTGTTCTTTTCCCTAAGAAGTGCATAACAATGCCATCTATCTCAGGTGGCTAGTCTGAAAACTACATGATAATCCTATATGACGCATGCATGTGCCTGTGCATAGTAAGTACTCAAGGGAGTGTACCTCAACACCATTAATATGGTAGAATTCAGCTCAGGTTAGTCTCCAACAGATCAGGAGGAAAAAAAAGAGAAATAGCTATTCATGTAGTAAATGAGTCTATGAGTTAGTGCGAGCATGGGAAGAGTGTTAAGAATCTGGGGGTACCTTGGTCAGCATCAGCCTCCACATGTCTTTCATACTGTGAGCATCGCCCAAGCCCCATGAGAGCTATAAAGTATGTGCTTGCTATACGCCATGTCCTTTAAATGTAAGCCAACTTGTTCATCTGGTGCACACATGAAGAAACACCAATCTTCCCAATATAAGGAAAACTCAATGTATTCATTCAGCTTATGGAAAGCTGAGGGCTTGATTATTCATTGTATTTTTATTTGTGGTTTTGTTCCTTTGGCTTCCAGCATGCATCTCTAAGATATTAAGGAAAATTTTAATGAAACATAACTCTCACCTCAAGCTTTAGCTTAATATTTTAAGTTCTTCATCCAATACTATGACACTTTAAATACCATTATTGTCACCACCATCATCAACATCATCTGCATTGATGGCTTGTCACAAATGCCCTTCTGCAATAGTGCTCAAGTTTCCTCTTAAAGGTTACACTTAGAAAGTCTTTTTTTAAGGGGAGGGGCAGGTATTGGTGTCACAAGCATTTAATTCCAGCACATCCAGGAAGATCTCTGTGAGTTCCAGGCCAGCCTTGTCCACAGAGCAAGTTTCAAGACAGGTTCCAAAGCTACACAGAGAAAACCCTGTCTTGAAAAACAAAAAACAAACAAAAACAGTTGTTCTTCTTTACACACTCCATGGTTAGAGCCATACCTAGATCACCTTCTGGGTGATAAGGCACATCTCCACGGCTCTCTCAGTGAATCCAACGGCACATGTGTAGTGATATTTCAGGGCCCTATGTAATTCTACTAGGGTTAAACAGAAGGAGTATTCAGTAAGAAACTTTCTTTTGATACAAAATCTAAGAGTGAAAACAAACAAGCAAACTCTTAGCGATTTCTTAATGGTAATACCTCAAAATTTTGCAAAAGTTTATAGTAAACAAAATATAAAAGTGCGAAGTAGGCTTCTGTACTGCCAATGCCATGCGTGGGCCCTAGGGCCCCTGCTGTTATGCCCTCTCTGCCGTGGTAGATTGTATCTACTCTGCAACTGTTCTATCATTCCTCCAATGATATTACAACCACCTACTATGTGCTACTCTCTGATGTCACCCAGAATCCCAAGGTGAACAGGACAGGTTCTAACTGAAGAAGTCAACCTTCCAGAAGCAAACACTGTGAGCCAAAGTCTACAGACCAGTAACTCTATAAAAAATGTGAGGCACACTGTAAATAAGGCATTCATATATACTATCATATATTACTTGCTCTGAGGGTGGGAGAAGACATCTCCATGAATGACTCATAGTAAAACAATTGTTTATATTTTATATATTTATGTTTATTTACATATTATATACAACTATACATAAAATTATTTATAATTCCAAACACAGAAAATATAATGATATGTAATATATTGTGCACATAATATTGTGTTTATATATTATGCATTTAATATATTTAAGGCAGTGATATGGTTCATAGGGTAAGATCACTTGCTATGTAAGCCTGATGGCCTACATTCAATCTCCAGAAAGTCAATTTCCAAAACTTGTTCTCTGACACCCTCTTGGCACTGTGGCATGCCCCTCCCACTGATAATACATAAAACATGCCCCTCCCACTGATAATACATAAAAACTTTAAAAATGTAAATGCTACACAGATGAATTTTGAAGACGTCTTTTGCATCAGATCCCAAATAGCTTGACATAGCATTGGCTTTGTATTCTTCACAAACTAGCAAACCTAGAAGAGACTCTCACATGACAGTAGGAACAAAACTCAGCTTAGTTTTCCATTTATTCTACAGATCATACTATATGTGCCACGCAGAAGCAGAAGAGGTATCACAGTGAATAATCGGACAGATGCTGGGCCTCTGCAAAGATTGTGGGAAACGGGCAACAGATAAAGGAAACAAACAAAACCCTAGAGTTTCAGATGTGTTGAAGAAGGAAACCAGGGACCTCAAAGGGCAGTGTGAGTTGTGGTTATAACTAGGGTAGCCATGCAGGGATGGTCTTCCAAAGACAGTGCCCATTGAGCAGGCATGGAGGGTCAAAGTGATGGACCCACACACACCGGAGGAAGACACTCAGCATGCAGACACCAGCAGGGGAAAGGGACCAGGAGATCATTTTTCCCAAGATGGGCCACAAGACACAGCATTTTCACAGTCAGAGCGGAGGAGTTCTTGGAGGTAGAAGGTGCCATCCATGCCTGACAGCATTGGCAAGAAAAGGAGAAATCTCAATAAAAGAGGGAAAGTATGTATTTGGGTGGAGGATTTGATAGCTGAAAAAAATCAAGATTCTGGAAGGCAAGAGAAAAGTTTGGTGGGTGGCCAAAAATGTCAGCAATAGAAATTCATTCTTAGGAAGAATGTGAGGTGGATTCTTGGAAGAAAATGTTTCCATATGGAGGTGATAACACTAACAGACATTGGGAAAGAGTGCAGAGCACCACTGAGTTTGGAAGAGTAGAAACTTTTTTCTCCCTTTTCTTCTTAGAAAACAGATGCCAGACCAAAGGGTAAAACAGATAACTTCTGATTTACACTTCAACTTCACAACAAGAAAACCATTCACTGTCCCAGGGAGTAACCCCACTTTTTCTTGTCTTTATAGTATTGGCCATAAGATGAGAGTATAGAGTAATGGGTGTGAATCCAATTTGAACACATCAAGCCTTATAGAAACAAACTGGCAAGAAGAGGCAAAGCTGGGACTCTTGCTCAAGATTATGAAGCTGGCAAATGCTGAACTGCAAACATGTGGGATGATAACAGAGCACCACACACAAAGTCATTGTCCCAGGCTTTTTGGTAGAATGAGATGGTAGCATCCTTCTAATGATTAGTCTTTCTTCCACTTTCTAGTCAAGAAATTCCCACTTAGCACGATACTAAAAACAGTAACATAGCCATGTGAGTGGTGTTGGGTTCTACCACATGTCCACGTGAACATACATTTACTCTGTATCATTTCATAAGGAAATAAATGTCCAGACTTCCAGGTATAAGTGCTACTCTACAGTTTGGTCTAAGATTTGGAAGATATTTACAGTTTAATGAGTAAACTGTAAATGATATTCAGTCTAATGATTCACATTTTGATCAGCGTAATGCCAGAATTTGTCTGAACCAAATTTCTTTCCTGATAGAGAAGATGAAAGAACACTGGCAAAATTTTTTTTCCTTGAGCAAATTCCTGGGTTTGTGCATCAGAAACAAGATGACTATAAGCATAAAGACAAGCTGTGTGGGAAAGAGTAAGGAGAAACCTAATGGGGTGGCTAAGGCCATACTTCAACTATGGCCTCCATAGGCTCGCAGAGTGGCACTAATAGGAGGTATGGGCTTGTTGGAGTGGCTTGTTGAGGAAGTGTGTCACTGAAGATCTCAGGTGCTTAAGCTAGGCTCAGTGTGACTCACTGTCTCTTCCTACTGCCTGTGGATCCAGATGTAGGACTCTCAGCTATGTGTCCAGCACCATGTCTGCCTGCACACCACGGATGTAAGGATTCCTGGAACATAGTAACTACCTGGTAAACATGTGCTAGTCCAAATATCCTGACATGGAACCAGCAGAGCAGTCTCTAATTCATATTCATGACCCAGGAATAGCCATGTAAACTCACACAGGAAGCCTGGGCACCCTGGGCACTCTCTGTACACCCCCCTTCATCCATATTTATACCTTAGGTTTGGCTATGTAAACCTGTACCTACCTGTTCTCTCATAAGGGAATGTCATGAGGAGGGGTCGTTCTCTCTTCCCACTTCTCTTCTCTTGCACCTGCCTGGCAACTTTCCTGAATAAACTCTAGTGTGGTTACTGGTAGTATGGACTGTTCTCATGTGCAATAACAGTGTTTTGGTGCCGTGACTCAATCAGGCTCTCTCCTGGACCTAGGCGCAAACTGGTGCCAGGGAACCCTTTCTACCATGACGAAACTGGACTAAACTTCTGAATTGTAAGCCAGCCCCAGTTAAACGTTTTCCTTTATAAGAGTTTCCATGGTCATGGTGTCTCCTTGAAGCAATAAAACCTTAACAAAGACAGGTCCTATAGAACTCTTTAAAATAACCTTCCTTCAAGAATTGTCTAGAAGCAGACCTTTGAGTTTAACTTTCAGTCAGTTTATAAACATTTTTCTGTAAAAATGTTAAGAATTTTTATTTAATTGTCAGAGCTAAGGAGATAAATGTTTTTGAAGCATTTCTGCATCTACTAGAGATTGGAATGATAGTCAGGTGACCCTACATAAATTCAAGGTAAAGATAGCAGATCTATTGTTTCATTCCATGGTAGAACTCACCTATAAAATAAAATAATTCATATTATGAAAAAGGTATTTGTAAGAACACGGTTGGATAGTAAGGATGTGGTTAAAAGTAAACTCTAAACTCTCAGTGGTTTAACTTCGTAATGCTTATGTCTGGCACATGGAAGTCAGTGTTTGAGGCTATCTCATCAACACAGCATGAGGAAGGTGAGGCTTCCAACATCATTGTGAGAGAGAAAAGACGGTAAAAATCACATGGAGTGATTCTGTGCCTGTACTCAGTGGTCCCAACCCAGTCACCTAATCCACTCAACTGGTAAAAAGGCTGGGAAACTCATATAGAGAGAGCACACAGCTATGCTTCACTTGGCTTCATCTCTTGGATGTTCCTTTGCCAAGTTCTCTCCCATATACACCCATCCTTCCTCCTTCTACCAAGGCAGCCAAGCCCAACTCACTGCATTCGGCTTAAAGTCCAGACTTTCTGGGTGCTGTGCATTTTTCACAAAATAAACAGGCGTCTTCAACCACTTCATAGACCTAAAAAATATGACATTTAATGTTTTGTTATTCAAAATTCAGCCATAAAAGGCACAACTCCTGACATCACTGTTTCTTTCCCAAAATGATATTAGGCATCAAAGACACTCCACTAAAAATTTGTCTTCCTTGACAGACAATGGCCTATTAAACAAAAAACTGCCCTTGCTTCAACTACTGGCAATACATATGCTGTCCAATCCAAACAAACAAAATAAATATTGCCTAAACAAAATAAAACAGAGTCTCCAAAATTGCCCTGCTTCTAAAATAATCTGTCAGATATCATAAGCCTATAGCTAAAATAATAAATGTTCCAACTATACAAAAAGGCCACAAATAATTGTTCAAATAACTATTACTGTCCTCTCCTAAATCTTAAAAGCTACTCTTATACTTCTGACTTTTAGGTAATATATTTTTCTTAAGTCTTAATAAAATTAAAGACTAAAGAGTTAAAGTTACTACCATCTCATCTCTTAACAAAAAACATTCAAATATTAAGTTCTTATTATTCAAGATAAACAATTTTAAAATAATCTCTCTACATTGCCACATATCAATATTCTGAACATTTAAAATACACCTTATATTTATTGTTAGATATAGTTTAACCTTACTTATGTTTTTGCCTTTCCCTCCCCCAGACATTTCCTTATAATAATTCCCATTATATATAATCTTACACTTAGCTTAAAACATTCTTAATTAAACATTAAGGAGATATATAGTGGAATTCAGGCATTACTTAGGAGCCTTAGTAGCTCCTGAGAATCAGGACCCCCTATGGGATGTGGTCAAAATCAATTGGGAGCCTGGGGGGCTGATTTCTGGCCCCTGTGTTGTTTCTGTGTTCTGGGGAGTGGATAAGCAGCTCAGCATGCGACTGTTCTTTTCTCTAAGAATCATCTTAAGGTTTAATTTGTATCGTGAGTGTAAGATACCCCTCCATAAATATTAATCCTTTATATAATATATTGCAAGTAAATTGTCATCATCATTCTATTGCTGTGAAGAGACACTATAATCCTGGCAACTCTTATAAGGGAAAGCATTTAATTGGGCACTGGCTTACGGTTCAGAGGTTTAGTCCATTTTCATCAAGGCAGGGAGCCAGGTAGCATGGTCTGGAGAAGTAGAGAGCTACTTCCTGACAAGAGAGATCTGCGGGTGGGGGTGGGGGAACTGGGCCTGGCATGGTCATTTTGAAACCTTAAAGTCCACCCCAAGTGGCATACTTTCCCTAACAAGGTCGCACCTCCTAATTCTCAAATAATGCTACTCCCTGATGGTTAAGTATTCAGATGTATGAGCCTATGAAGGAAATTTTCATTCCAAGCACCATAACTATCAAATCTGAATGTGGCATCTTCTGTCCAGACACAAGTTCACTTTACAAAGATGAAGTAGGTGCCTCATTCAATATATAGTCTTATGTTACATTACAGTCAAAGCTCCACTTAGACAAGAAAAGGAAAGAAGATACAAAACAATGACATATTTTGGAGATGTCTAGCACTTGAGCTAGAAACAACCCTTGAGTAGTACTGATTCCTTTCTTTAAAAAGTTCTTATCAGCTTCAGCCACATCCAAAATGGTGTGAGGAATTACCTCCTGCAGAGCCTTCAATGCCCCATTTCTGCTTATGATGATTGGGAACCAATGATTGGAGACTTTTGTAATCCAGTTCGCAGATATATAAAGGAATGACATCCCTTCAAACTCATTGATCTATTTGATTATATACCTAACAAAATCCTTCTGGGGATCAGCCCCAACAAGGTTTTCTCTCAGGGTCCAGGAAGATGGCACTTCTTACTGGTGAGGGGAATCTCTATAGGAATCAGACTTGGAGCAATTTCTCTGATTACAACTTTATTGGCACAACATCCAACAATGAAGGCATAGGTTGTTGTAAAAGGTTATTCCCAGACCATTTTGGGTCCGGGAGGTTTGCGACCTGGCGCGCGTGCAGCGGCGGCTGGGACCTGGTTCGCGCCCACAGCTTTCACCCCCCAAAGAAAATGAATCAGACGTTTATATTACTTTAAACTGTTTGGCCCATATCTTAAGCACATTACTAGCTAGCTCTTTCATCCCAATTCAACCCATTTCTATTAATCTGCCCACCACGTGGCTCCCAGCCTGTGGCTGGTCAGTACCTCTACATGTCTGTTCCTCTTGGGGGTTGGATGGAGAGTGACTTAACTCCACCCTTTCCTACCTGGCTGCCTTTGATTCTCCACCCACTTCTATGGTGCCCTGCATGGGTCCAAACAGCTCTTTATTTACATCATACAGAAAACATTCTACCACAATAGGTTTATATACCCCATCAGGCAAAGGCTTAATTTGCACAAGAAGTGAGACCTAACTGCTCAAGTCTTAACACTTCAAAATAGATGTTTTGATACCTGCAAATAGGAGTTGGTAAATTATCTTTTTCCTTAAGTGTTTAAGTTAGGATTCTGGGTTAATAAGTCCAGGTATGAGTAAGAAGGAGTTAAAAGCCTAGGGTTGGTTAGCTCTGGATAGCTCTCATCACTAGGGATGGAGAATTCAGTGGGCCTTAGCTGTCATTGGATATTTGAGAAACAATCAAATGGGTTACTTTGTGGAGGGCTGACTTCACCCAGATGTTTACTAGTAAAGGTAACTATAGGGAAGGCAGACATTGAGTCTGCTCTGGACAGAGGAACAAAGATCTGATTTGTAAGATAAGAGATCTTGTCTATGTGATTGTTTTTACAAATAGATAGGGGAGAATATCCATATGCTCTCAAGTGTATGAGAGAAGTTTATTCAACAAATGAGCTACCACACTGCTAAAGGTTCCTGAGAAATAAATTCCAAGGAAATAACAGATGGGGGAAGCTGGAAATGAAGAATAAACTTAGTTCAAGAACCCCATTTTGTATCCTAGTAGCCATTTTGTACTAAAATAGAGTTCAGTTTCACATTCCTGGCAGGTTCCAAGAAAAAATGAACTAAGCCTATCTGTCTAAGGACACCTGGATCGTCCTCCCCACAGGCAGTAAAAACTTTCCAGCCACCCCACCCTAGGTGGGGTCCAGGAATGTTAAGATATAAAAAGTCCCTAAGCATGCATTCATCAAGAGCACACCTGCAGCCTTGACCCCAAGTAACCCTGCCTTTGGTCTTTGCCTATAAAAAACCTTGTGTAACTTGGGGTACTGGGCTCTTCCCTGCATCGCACTCATGGGGTGTGGTGCAGAGAACAAGCTCCCTGCCTAGGCTTGTATTTCACTGACAATAAACCTTTCTGTTGCATTTCAGACATCTCTGTCTCCAGTGGTCTCTCTGGGTGATTGAGATTCAGGCATTATAGGAATTACATAAGAAATCCTCTGTAGAAAACAGTTTAACACATTCAAAGGCAATTAACACCAAAACTCCTTGAGATTTTGGCTTCACCTCCACCAGCCTTGGCTCTGATGGGTCAGCCTTGTCAGTGCCAACTGAGTCCCTACTTTATATTTCAGCAATAAAATCTAGATTCATCTTCTGGTTAGACTTCCCAATTTGTTTCATTTCTTTGCTCACTCACTTCTACACTGGCTCATTTTCAGTTCCATCATGGCTCAGTTGATATTTGATGTTTGGAAGATCTCTTACTGCTCAGAGTCACTTTACCCACATTTTACTGAGTGTTTCCTATTTAAACTTTAGTTCTTCATTGTCCTTGTGAGAGGATTTAACTATTTAGCCCAGGTTAACTTTGAACTCTGAGTCCTCTTGAGTCTTTATCCTAAGCATGAGCACTGTAGTCATATATCACTACAGCTAATTCAAACTCTTTAGAAATTCTACCTTTTCCTTTTGGAATTTAAAGCAATAGGCTTTTCCAGTGTTATAATGCATCAAATTCTAGACTTGATCTTTATTTATGAATTGGTCAATTATTTTATGAATGTATTTCTTCTATTTATCTTAACAAACATAGCTAATTTAAACTAATACATTGTATTTGAGTGAACACAAAAATACTATACTGTGACTACCTTTTCTCACAGAAGTACCAGCTCCGTAAGCATATGGCTTATTTCACAAGTTATAAATGGTGGAAAATTTTCTAAATGCTTTACTGCCACATAACATAAACTAAAATTTTTCCAACTTTTTTAATATTAGTCTCTTCATGTCATAAGCAGTCTACGTCCGAAACATAAGACGAACATAGGTGTATTTGTATACAATGTCAGAAATTTAATGAATAAAAGTATATTCATAACTTTTTTTATTACTGCCATAAATTACCATGGCCAAGGCAACTTATAGAAGGAAAGTTTGTTGTACTTACAGTTCCACAGGGATGAGAGCCCATCATAGTCACGGAGCGGGAACATGCTTGCAGGCAGGAAAGGTTCTGGAACAGCTGAGAGCTCATGTATTTAACTAAGAGCAGAAAACAAAAAGGGAACAAGAATGAAATGTGTTGGAACCTAAAAGCCCAACTCCAGTGACATACTTCCTTCAACAAGGTCACACCCCCTAAACCTCTCTAAACATTGCCTCCTATGGCATCAATTCTACTTGGTCTTATAATTAAAAACCTGGAGCCAGATATGTGGGGAAAGCTGAAAGATCAAAGAGATAGAGAAACAAAGCAGGCCCTTCTCACCCTCCTCAGGCCTGTCTCCACAAATCCTCTCTGTCCTTAGCCAAGGAAAAGTGGTAGACCAAGGGAAAAAGTTCGGCTTTCTCCAGCCTTATCTTTCTTTCCTCACCCAGTTATTTCACTTCCTGGTTCAACTTGCCTAGTGCTAGGATTAAAGACCTGTGTTTCCAAAGTAATAGGAGCACAAGCATGGGATCACAAGTGCTGGAATTAAGTGTGTTCCACCACCACTTGGCTCTGTTAGGCCTTGAACTCACAGAGATCCAGAGAGATCTCTACCTCCCAAGTGATGGGGATAATGGTGCAGGTCATCACTGCCTGACATTCATGGCTTGGCTCTGTGGATGGCTATGTCCTTTGAATTTCAGATTATTGTTACTAAATACATAATATATCACCATAGCCACCAACTGGGGTCCAAGTATTCAGACATCTGAAGTTATAGGAGGATACTGTTCTTATTATAACCACCACAAACAGTAAATTTATGCTCCATAGCAGGCTAATTATCTGTAAGCTACCAAGTAATCCTGATTTCATCTGTTAGTGTGGCCACTGGCAATCATACATTCTTTTATTTCAATCTTAAATACTAACAGTGACTCTCAGACCATAGTAATTTAGGTGTGTGTGTGTGTGCTACAAATGGCCTGTAAAGTGATAGGGAGGCTGAAGAATTCAGAAAAAAGTTCTCCTGAAGACAGCATGCTGGTGTTGATATGGATACAAGAATAAGTCTGTAGGGGGCAAGGTAAGAAGTCTCACAGACCTCAGGCACAAAACTATCTGGACACTGTGTCACCAAGTACAGTCTGGAAGGTCGGGCATTCTGAGAGTCAGTTTGAATTGAGCTGAGTGTCATGACCAGGAGAAAAAGCACTCAAACTGGATCTCAGGGATGAAAGTGGTAGTGGTTTAAATGTGATTGACCCCATAATCTCATAGGGTGTGGCAATGTTAGGAGATGTGGCTTTGTTGGAGTGGGCATAGCCTTGTTGGAGGAAATGCATCATTGTGGGGATGGACTTTGAGGATTCCTGTGCTCAGGACCACCCAGCCTGCCAGTTAACTTCCTGTTGTCTCAATCAAGATGAAGAACTCTCAGCATTAGCAGCTGTCTGCCTGTAGGCCACCATGTTCCCCGTCATGATGGCCGGAACCTCTAAAACTGTCAGCGGGTCACAAAAATAGATTGCTACAAATTTTCAAAAATGAATCTCTTGTAAACGGATGAGTGGTGGGCCAGCATGCCCACTATATTTCAATCTTGAGATGCTCTTTCCTTTATAGTCCCAGTTTTGGGAATTATGCCTGGTGTGATAATAAAATCATATTTCTGATGTTTCTCATATGATTTGATGTATACACAAGTGTCATTATTGACACAAATATATTATATTATTCATTAGTTTATATCCCTGGTGAAATTGTAGTTGTTTACTTATGTAAATAAGATGTAGTCATTCTTTCTTGACAGGTACTCAAAATAGAGTAACTCAAAATAGTTGCTTTATAAAATGTAATAATCAAAACTAAACACGACCAGAAAGCTGCTATTCTATGCAACACAGCATAATACAGAGCTGACCCACCCCTTTCTCCTCACTTTACAACCGACTGGCTGCTCACTAATGCCATGCTGGTCCCCTGATTTTCAGGAGTATAACAAAAAACAAAAACAAAACTACTTCACCAGAGCAGTCAACCTCTCAACCTACAGTGACTTAAGATAAAGCTTATTTCCAACACATCAGCATGGAGTTCATGACAGGTAGCATGTCTACCAGATGGCTGCCCTGATTTGGATCCTTGGCTTTTAAGACTGCTGAAGCTGGGAAATATAAGGATTGGAGAATTACACTGGAGACTTTTAGGGACAGTATGAAGATGGTGTACTCAACTCATTCCTTGTTGGCTCACAGTCTATGAACCAACTAGTTAGTTCCATGCTAACTGAAGGGGAAGCTGGGCAACATTATAGAATGCAGAGATGGCAGAGTCAGAAAGTGCTGTTTCTGCCACATATTTCCCAAGAGTAACAAATTTAAGAACACCGACAAAAGTAATCCTAAGTGTGGGATGATTTACTTTATCATTAAATTTCCATTTTTTTTTTCAGTGATAAAATGAGCCCTATTCATCATAATAGAAGATGGTTAGGGTTTGCTGCAGCCTGCCCTCCTAGTTGGCTTCTCAGTGGCTGAGATAAAGCATGGTCCAAAATGGCTTCCAGGAGGAAAGGGTTTACTTGGCTTCCAGGTCAGGGTCCATCATCAGGGGAAGCCAGAAAAGACAGACCTCAAGGCTGGAACCTGGAAACGGGAACTGAAGCAGAAGCTGTGGAGGCTGCCTGCTTATTTGGCTTGTTTGCCATGACTTGCTTGCTCAGCCTGCTTTCCAATACAACTCTGTGCACCTGCCCACGATGGCACCACTCATAGTGCCATCTATCATTAGGCAAGAAAACTTCCCATCAACATACTCACAGGTCAATCACATTCCTTCTTCTCAAATAACTCTAACTTGTGGCAAATTAATAAATAAACATTATGAAACTTTACAAGCACTATCCATTGAACTAATAGCCATCATGATTACCCAGTGACCTTCTCCACCTGTTCCTCCTAGGAGGGAACCTCAACACTCAACAAGCTTCACCTTGGGTCTCTTGCTAGTGTCCTCAGGTGCTCTGGTGAAGGTGGTGATGGCCAACACACACATACACACACACACACACACACACACACACGGCTTGGTTTCCTACTAAAGAAGCAATGAAGACAAGGATTTCATTGCATGTAACTAGTTTGAGAAGGAACCACAGAGATCCAATAGGACTGGGGAACTGAAGCAATGGAGGATGAAGAGGAAATCAAAGATGGGGAATAACTAACTTATCATTGTAGGTAGCTGAAAGTTGTCTGGCAGCTTCTAGGAGACGGTGATGGGGACATTTTATAGCTGTTTCATCAGGGCTTAAAAAACTTGAGTGTTTATCTAGAAACATCTGTCTCCAAATCGTGAAGATTCTTTCATGGATTTCATCCTTCAGTGCTTCTGTCTGGCTTCACACACAGAAAAGCACACCAAAGGGAAGCAAGGTGCCGCAAAACTGCCTGGGAGCTGTGTAAAGAGGACTCTGGTGGGGAGTGGAGGCAGGACTGGAGTCAATAGTATGCTTTCGTGTTGAATCTCTAAATCCCTAGGGCCCTGTACCCGACCTTCCTTATTGCACAAACCCTAATTGGTATTAATAATAAAAACCTGGAGCCTGATATCTGGGAAAAGGAAGGTCAGAGACGGAAGAACAAGCCACAGTCTCTCTCACCTTGCCAACTCCTCAGCTGGAACGGGAGGGTAGAACTCTGTCTCCTCTGGCCTTATAAACCTTTCTCTGCCCAGCAATATCACTTCCTGGTTCCAAGTCCCTAGTGCTATGATTAGAGGTGAGTGTCGCTACTCCCTGACATTGGTGGCCAAATCTGTGGTTGACTCAGTCCTCTGATCTTCAGGTAAACTTCATTAAATACACAATATATCACCACACTTACTAATGTAGCCTCCTTTTTATTATTGCCACTCTTGAAGATTCATTTACTTGCAAATCTCATTTTCTTACAAGGAGGGGAAAGGTTTCATTGGGACCTTACGTATTCTCCAGTTCCCTCTGTGGTATCTCTCTGAGTTAGGTACTATTTTGCATTTTCTTCTTGAGACATGTACAGACATACATTTATCATGGTACATACATTTATCATGGTAGTGCTGGGGATTAAGCCTAGAGCCTTCTGCCTGTTTGTCTAGAGCTTTACCGCTGAGCTCCACCACAGTCCCCCACTTACCCTTTATTTGGAGACAGGGTCTGGTCTCATTAAGTTGTCCAGACTGGTGTTGATCTCAGTCTGCAGCTCAGACTCATCTTAACCCTGCAGGTCTTCTGCTTCAGATTCCAACGATCTGGAGCCCAGGCCTGAGCCATGAGCCCATTGTGGGCTATATTTTTAAAATAGCAAGTTCTCATTTGGTAGGAGAGTATGGAAAGGCCCAGCACGCCTTAAGAAATGCAAGGGACCTTTTTCCTGAGGCAGAACAGGTGGATCTCCTCACAGCAGAAGAAGAGCTGAAACAAGGGAATAATCTAAGCCGGATAAACAGAAGGAGCCGGAAGGCCTGCTGAGCCACACAAAGGCTACCAGGGAGGAAGCAACCCTCTCCACAGAGGAAGCACTCAGAATCCAAACACCAGCCGGGTCAGGGTGAGCAAGGGGGAGGATTCCCTTGCACAGAAATGTCCTCTTGAGTTTCCTTGTGAGAGTTGGTCCGTTATTGAGCAAGAATGAGACCTAGGGTTGAAAACCTGGGAAACGGAAGACAGTATGCTAACCTTTTATGTGTTTTCTTCATTTTCCATCTCAATTATTCCCTCTCATTTGTCATTTTTATTATAGCGTTGACTCATTTCTGTTTGCTTTGTTGTTTTTGGCTTAAAATATATTCCTGGGTTAGAGTTCCTTTTTTTATTCTGAATTAAAAAGTTAGAGTCTTCATAACTCAAACAACAACATTTTGGCAGAAAGTTAGCAGAAACATATGGGCCTCAGCATTCTGATGCCCAGACTGGCTTCTGCCAAAACATTCCTTTGCTGTCATATAGACAGCAGCAATGTTTGGGGCTGTTGGGGAATCAAACCCAGCCCAGGCTAGGCAGGGCTGCTGCTGAACAGTCCTCGTGTTACTGAGGGACTTCCTGCCCCTGGGCCTGAGAGTTTCCAGGAGTGACAGAAGACCTGGGCAGCATCTGCTTCTGTTGCACATGCACCAGGCAGTGTCTCTTCTCTCCAGGCAACCCACAGTGACCGGATGGCTGGGGATAGGAATAAGGAGTATTGGTCAGAATCCAAACTGGAAATCACTCTTTAAAAAAAAAAAAAAAGAGGGGGGGGGATACCTGAGGAGGAGGGGAGAAATGGCACAGTGGTTAAGAGCTCATATTTCTTTTGCAAAGAACTTGAGTTTAGTTCCCAGCAAGCCTAGTTCCATGGGATCCAGCATCCTCTTCTGGATGTCATGGGCTCCTGTCCATGTCCATATACCCCCTAACACACACACACACACACACACACACACACACACACACACACACACACACTCTTTAAAAAGAGGGAATTTAGTGTCAGGGATTATTTGCTCAAGTAATAGAAGAACTCAAAATCAAACAGACAAAAAGATAACTCAGGGCTCGGTGAGGTCTGAGATGCACTAGAGCTTACATGGAAAGGAAGGATACAATGAAGGTTGAAATATGATGGGTTTTTCTAGGGAGCTAGAGAAGGGACTTGGTGCCAGCCAGAGATACTTTCCTGTCAGCTAGCAAATGGGTAGATTGGCTTGGCTTCTTGTCCTCATATCTTCTTCCTGCATCCCTCACCACAGAAGGGCTCTAGAATGCCAGCCTGCCTTATAGAGCGGAACAGGAAAGAACTGGGATGGACCTAAAAGCAGGTAAGATAGGGTAGCAGGACTTAGTAGCGTTGGACTAAGAAGCCACTAACTCTGATTTAAAGTAGGTACATCCAAGTCCCTTCCAATTTTTCTTGAGCCAACGTGGGGTTAAAGTATTAGCCCATAAAGGAAATGTACCAAATTCTATGTGCTAAGTATCTCATATCATATTATCCCTGTGGGGTAATATACAATGATAACCTGTGGATGTATATTGCATACTTAATAAAACCTGAATGTTAGAGGAGAGAGCACACAGTCAAATCCTAGGCAGACAGCTCAGGAAATTATTGATTCTTGAGTACAAGGTTAAACAGTTGAGAGTCAGCCACACACACTTTTAATTCCAGCACAGGAAGAGCCAGGGAGTGGTGACCTACACCCTTAATCCCACAACTCCAGAGACAGAACTTCTTTTGTTCCAATGAGTTCAAGGCTACATGCCTTTAATCCTATCCTGGATGGAATAGGGTATGAAAGGGTTCGTAGAAACCCAGCAGAGACAGAAGTGACTGGCAAAAGCTACAGGCAGACGCAATCAGGAGCATGGCTGATGAAGTTGCAAGACAGCTGGGTAAGAATTGACTGTGGTGCTTCCTCTCTCTTATATTTCAGCCTTCCCCTGATATTTGGCTCTGAGTCTCATTTTTACAACCCAAATTAGTCCTACTACATTTGGCACTCAAATTTGGGGCACAAATTCCCCCAAAAAAGCTATTTACTGGCCAGAACAACACATGACCAGAGGAGTAATTATTGGCTGGTTATACTGTTGAGTTAGCCTCCAGCTTTAGGCCGACCTGGCCACACGTGTTTCCATTTTACTTTTATCTGGGTAAGTTTTTTTAGATAGTGGCCTCTTTCCCCTTGTGGGTTGCTGGTTTTTTCTTTTTCTGGACCCCCAGTTGGGCTGCTATCACACTAGGTAGCTGCCCCACTTCACAACCATTTGAATCGTCTAGATTGATGAGTACTGAAAGACCTCCGCAGAGGACTTTCCTTCAGGATGAGACCCCAAGACCCGAAGAACGAACCGAGACCATTCAGATGCAACAGCAAGAGGTTTAATGGGGGCAAAGGTACCTCCGGGCGGCAGTAACTCGGGGAGCTAACTGGCGCGATGAGGCTTTGTTCAGGGACTTTTTATAGCGTAGGGGAAGCGGGAAGCAGGCTTACAGAAGCAAAAGGCGTGGTTATAGGGAAAACAGAGAAATCATTTGCTCATTTAAACAACAACTCTTACTTATTGGATGAGGGCTTAGTGGCAGGGAGAAACGGCAGGAAGAAACAGTGGCTTGCTGGGAGGGGGAGTCTCTGATTACAGGCTTCTTGTGGTATGCCGTCCCGATCACGTAGCTTCTTGTGGTATGCGGTCCTGGTCACGTAGCTTCTTGTTATCTGATGGTTTCTTAGCAACCTTTTACTATCTGCCTGGTCACAGGCTTGTGCTTGTGTGGGGAGGGACGGGGAAACCTGGGCATGTCTGGGTAAGCCAGGACAAGTCTTATCTACTGGATACCTAAACTGAATGCCTGGGTCTAACCCTAGAACCCAGAATCTTTCAAGTACAACAGATTTTTTTTTTTAAAGGGGGAATTTGTTTAAGGCAATGGAAGGTGCATGAATTTTCTGTGCTCTTTCTCTAGATGATTTGATATTAAAGAAAAAAAATAAAGTAGATGGGATTATCTTTATAATGTTTATTATGAATATTTTTTGTGTGACTTCTGTTTTATCATTTAAGAAGTCTCTTAATGTGAATACCGAGAAAGAAGTCTTTAAAAAGTTTATTAAAAGGGAACTCAAACACAAACAGAGGAGTATAAAGAACAGGCCTCAGCAATATCACCTAAGGCTACAACAAAACAGCCTAAGGTTATCAGACAGCCAAAACTAATATACCCAGTAACAGTTAAAAAATTGAAAGAGGATAAAAATAGAGAAGTTAATTGGGCTCCAGTACTATGCTAGAACTAAAAAGGGTTAAAGATGTGACTGTGCTATATGGGATGCACTCCCCATTTATAAAACAAATGCTCAATAGCTGGTCTTTTTGCAATCAGATCACCCCTAAGGATTGGTTAGATATGGTTACTGCTGTTTTGGAACCAGGGCCACTTTTACAGTGAAAAACATTCGAAGGAGGAGGCTAAAAATAATAGAACAAAGAAGCAGAGCTAAGAGCATAGAAGTCTCCTAAAACCAACTTATTGGGGGAGGAGAATATTCTGATATTGAAAGGCAATCCCTATACAATGAACGCACTCTTGATTTATGCCCCATGACAGCACTAAATGCTTGGGATTGGATAGAAGAAGTAGAAAAAAAAAAAACAAAACCCTGAATCATTCACAAAAATAATTCAAAGCCCAAAGAAAACTATTACAGACTTTTGCAGAGATTATTTGCAGCAGTAAATAGGATAGTACTGGATTCAGAAGCAAGGTGAATAATAATCAAATCCATGGCATTTGAGAACAGTAATACACAATGCAAAAAAAAAAAAAAAAAGACAATTAAAAGCAAGGTCAGCACCCTTAGAGGATTGGATTTGTGAAACAATTAATGCAGATTCTTATGAAGGTGATGATAATTGGATAGGAGAGGTCATTTCTAGAGGTATAAGGAAAAGGCAAAATGTTAAATGCTATAATTGTGGAAAGGAAGGTCATATACAAAGAAATTGTAATCAAGGTATCCTCAGAAACAGTGCCTTTGTAAGGAATAATCACAAGAGAACACCACCCCCCCCCCGGAGTATTCAGGAGGTGTGGAAAAGGTAGACACTAGACTAATGAATGTCTGTCAATAAGGGACAAACATGGTAACCTTCTGACTTCAAAAACATCCAAAAGGGGCTTTCAAAATCCCCCTTTTCAATTCAGTGCAATCTTACCTTGCTATTGTGGAGGATACACCTCCCCAGAACAATTAAAAAAATTGAAACCTATTTTTAAAAAACATACTACTTTAAATGACAGAGAATCTACAGAAAAAAACTCAGGAAAAATTGTAAAAAAAATTCTGGCAGATGTCTATTAATGAACAAAGACCAAAATTAGAAGTACAAATAAATGATGTTATTATTGAAGGTTTATTGGACACAGGGGTGGATGTATCAATAATTTCACCAAAGTCATGGCATCCAAGTTGGCCCCTTCAGGAGGTAAATGTTCAGTTTTGGGGGATTGGATCATTTACCCTAACCCTAACCCAAGTAAAACAAAGTGCAAAATGGCTTGAGTGTATAGGACCAGAAGGACAGAGAGGAATATTAAAGCCATGTGTGGCTAAAATTGCTGTAAATTTATGGGAATGAGATTTATTACAACAATAGAACACACAGATTAACATTCCTCCAAACACAGAAATAAACCATAAACTACCACATATTTCTGGGAGAAATATTAGAAGGTATTATGAAAAATAGTCACAAACTATCCAAGCAGTACAGAAACAAGGCACAACAGCTGTTGCTCTTTCAAAGACACTCACAGAACTACCTTTAAAATGGCTAACAGATAAGCCTATATGGATTAATCAATGGCCATTAACAAAAGAGAAATTGCAGGCCTTAGAGCAGCTGGTGTAGGAGCAGTTAAATGCTAAGCATATAGAAGAATCAATAAGCCCATGGAACTCTCCAGTATTTGGCATTAAAAAGAAATCTGGAAAGTGAGGGATGGTGACATATTTAAGGGCAATAAACAAGGTGATCCAGCCAGTGGGTTCTCTACAGTATGGAATTCCTTTACCTTCTTTACCTTCTCTTTTACCAAAAGAATGGCCCATTATAGTTATCAATTTAAAAGACTATTTCTTTTACAATTCCTTTAAAAGAACAAGATAGAGAAAAAAATCACCTTTGCAATGCCCATTTATAATAATTCTTGACCTGTAAAGAGGTTATTAGTGGAGGGTTCTCCCTTAAGTATTCCGAATAGCCCTACCCATGTCAGTATTTCGTACAAAAGCCAATAGAAAAAATACACATCAAATTCCCAAAATCCATAATATACCATTATATGGACAACATCCTATTGGCAGATTGAAACACTGATACTCTAGAAAAAATGTTTGAGGAATTGAAAAAAATTTTGCCTGCTGGGGGATTACAAATAGCCCCTGAAAAAATATAAAGAGGAGATTCCATTAATTATTTAGGTTACAAAATAGACCTTCAAAAAAATTAGACTCCAAAAGGTACAAATCAGGAGAGATAGATTAAAGGCCTTAAATGATTTTCATAGATTACTAGGAGACATTGCCAATTTACAACCCACTATTGGAATAAAAAATGATGAACTGGATAATTTGCTTAAAACTTTAAATGGTGACAAGGACTTAAATAGTCCAAGAGAATTGTCACCTGAAGCTGAGAGAGAATTGGCTTTGGTAGAAAAAAAATTACAGGATACACATGTGGATCGTATGGATCCAAACCTTAATTGAATCCTAGTTACCTTGCCCTCTAAGCATTCCCCTATGGAAATTTTAATGCAAAGGGAAAAATGTTACATTGGAAGGGATATGTCTACCACATAAGCCAAGTAAAAAATTAAAGACATATGTAGAAAAGATTTCTGAATTGACCTTTAAAGGGAAATTAAGACTTTGTCAAAATGGACCCAGCAGAAATTGTTGTATCTTTAACTAATAAAGAAATTGACCAGTTATGAGTAGAAAGTGAACCTTGGCAAAAAGCCTGCAGTAATTTCTTGGGAGATATTAACAACAAATATCCTCAAAGCAAAAGAATTGAATTTCTAAGGAAAATGAACTGGATTCTTCCTCGTGCTGTATGAGATAAACCAGTCACTGGAACCACATTTTATACCAATGCAAATAAATCAGGAAAGGCAGGTTACAAATCAGAAAATATAAGTACAGTGGCTCAAAGCCCTTATAATTCTGTTCAAAAGTCAGAATTATATGCTATTGTGATAGTATTAATGGATTTTACACAAGCTCTCAACATAGTCACTGACTCTCAGTATGCAGAAAGAGTTATTCTACACATTGAAACTGCTGATTTTATTAATGATGAGTCATAGTTAACTTCATTATTTATTCAGTTACAAGAAATAATCAGGACTAGGGATCATCCCTTCTGTATATCACACATTCGATCTCATACAGGTCTGCCAGGTCCTTTAGTGTAAGGTAATGATGAAATTGATAAATTATTAATAGAAAATGTGCTAGAGGCCTCAGAGTTTTATAGAAAACATCACATCAATAGCAAAAGATTAAAAAAAGATTTCTACATCACTTGGCAACAAGCCAAGAAAATTATAAAAAGATGTCCTACCTGTTCCTTCTATAACCAAACTCCATTCCAGCAGGGAGTAACCCTAAAGGTATATATAGAAATGAAATCTGGCAAATGGATATATTTTATTTTATAGAATTTGGAAAATTAAGATATGTACATCATACAATAGATATGTTTTCAGGATTTCAATGGGCAACATCTTTGAGTTCAGAAAAGGCTGATTGTGTAATCACATATTTGCTAGAAGTTATGGCCATCATGGGAATACCTGTAGAGATTAAGGCAAACAATGCTCCAGCATGTCTCTAGTAAAATGAGACAATTTTTTGCTTTTTATAATATAAAGTATATTATAGGAATACCACATAATCCTACAGGGCAAACAATCATAGAATGATCAAATCGAACTCTAAAGGAGACACTAAATAAACAGAAAGGAGTAACAAAGACCCCTAGTAATAGACTACATAGTGCTTTATTAACTTTGAATTTTCTCAATGCTAATGAGAAAGGAACAACAGCTGCTGAAAAGCACTGGACTATAGAAAAAAAACAGCTAAGCTAAATCAGCCCGTCTATTTCAAAGATGTACTGACCTCAGAATGCAAGCTAGGCTATGTGCTACGTTGGGAAAGAGGTTTTGCTTTTGTTTTTACAGGTGAAGAAAAGTTATGGGTACTAACAAAATTAATAAAGACTCAATTTGAACCAGAAAAAGCTTCATGAAAATAAGAATTGATGGCTCATCTATAATTTGTAAGAAAAAACAAAGGGTTGGGGCAGGTTTTTGTTTTTGTCTTTACATAAAACCAGAAATAACCATGTTCAAGAAGTTAAAAGACCTTGGGCAGGTAGACATTTACAACAGAAGGGAGGCTATCCAGAAAAAAGTCAGAAGCAAAAGAATATCACATATATTTGTACCAATGTACTCTATGTGGTAAAATCTTTCCTCAACCTCTATCTTTAATTACAAGATAAGTTGAAGTCCCAGTTAAATTATAAAATAAAGCTGGCTTTGGAATTGGAGTGTGGCTTTCTCCTCCTCTAAACCCAAGCATACTTGTTAAAGGAAAATGCAAAAATCTCTGTATCATATCAAAGAGCCACCTGATATGGGACAGAAGAGTGACTAAAAAGAAGGGACAGTTCTATTGTCACTAATCTTATTCTGAATAAAGATGTATGCATTTAGCTTTCTGTATATTGTGATGGGTTTTAGTCTCTTATCAGTTTTCTCCAGTGATCCATGACAATGCCTAACTGTGAACTGGAAGTATCCAAAAGGAAGAGAGTACCCACAATGATGATTTCACATGGACTATGAGAAAGCCACCAGGTTGACAAACACCAACCAAAGATCAGATTTGGACTGCAAACTGCTCAGGATATTTTCAAGGTGGCTAGCTGAGATGAACCAGCTTCACAGACTACTCTAGCCAGGACCTGAGAGACAAGCCGTGCACTTTCTTGTTATGCAGAGACTAGATGACAAATGATACAGCTACATATTTCAGGACTTGACAATCAATAACACTTTTCTTTTCAGGATCCTCTAAAGATGCCATCACCCCCTAGACAGCAGGAAGTAAATTTAAGAATATGATGCCCCAAGAGGTGGGGTAGGTGGTTTTTGGTCTTTCAATGGGTTATGGATGATTGTCATTGTTTAGGGTAATTGGTTAAAAACTGTTATTGATTATGGTTAGAAAAAAGCTAAACAAGAGAGATTAGACAGGGTTCTCATTAAAGAAAAAAGAAAAAAAAAAGGGATACAGATATGATATGATATAAGGGTAGATTATTGAATCTACTTTAAAAAAGAAATTATTAGCTTTAAATATTTTACACTGGATTTAACTTTTTGTATATTGTTATACAAACTGAGTATATTAATATAAGGTTGAGATTAATTTTGTCACTGTACAAAATTAATTTTCTGTTTGTTCAAGATATTATACAATGTAATACAAATTGCTAGTCCAGGAAAGTTATTATTAATAACTAATTAAGATATAAATAAATACAAGTTAGTAGTTAGACATTACAATCACACTTATAGTCATATTAGATATGTTTTCAAGATCAGATATATTTTAGATGGACAGGTCTTCTTCAAGCACTTAAGAGATCCATAGAATATGACATTTAAAAAATTTCAAAAACATAGGTTATTATTTTTTTGACAATGGGACATCTGCTCCTGGCAGCACCAATCCATTTCAGAGAAGATTATGGACATCAAGGAAACTCCTCCATATGAGTTGACCTTCTTTGTGACAAAAGTTAGCCACTGGGCAAGAACATACTCTTGCCTTGACTGCTGACAATAGATATTCAAAATGGACAAACAGGAGAAACACACAAAAGAATTGCCAAACCTTGCCAAGACAAGGTAGAAAGGAGTTTGGGAATATTCTGCTGCCCAGAGAAGTCTGTCAGACATGCTAGTCCTGTAGGCCAAAGATGGATGCTTCAACAACACAGAAGAACTCTGGGTGACTGTTTCATTTCTTACATTTTTGGAAGTTGCTATTTACTTAATATTATTTCCTTCTTGAGTCTCTGAGGAATTTGAAGATGAGATAGTTAATAGTTTAGAAAAGAAACTCACTTAGAAGTTAAAGTGTGTAAGTTTAAGAGACTGAAATACAGTTTTTAGTTAATAATACAAGTTAGATACAAAGTATATTAGATACAATCCTGTGGACTCACCAAAATAGTATAAATAATAGAATACTTTCTTCGAATTTGTCAGTTGTTAACAAACTGGACATTCCTTATGTAACTATTGTTTGTATATTATTGCATATAACTATTGTACCTATTTTATATATTCTTTTCTATGTTAGTTATAACTTTCTTATTTTTGACACAAAAGTGATATATTGATATATATTCCATACTTTTAAAAAACCCTGAATATTATAGAAGAAAGCACATAGTCAAATCCTAGGCAGAAAGCTCAGGACATTATTGATCCTTGAGTACAAGGATAAACAGCTGAGAGTCAATCACACACATCTTTAATCCCAGCCCAGGAAAAGCCTGGAGTGGTGACCTCCACCCTTAATCCCATAACTCTAGAGACAGAACTTCTTCTGAGTTCAAAGCTACATGCCTTTAATCCTAACCTGGATGGGATAGGGTATGAAAGGGCTGTAGAAACCCAGCAGAGGCAGAAATGACCAGGAGTGAGGCTGAGGAAGTTGCAAGACAGCTGGGTGAGAATTTACTGTGGTGCTTCCTCTCTCTGATATTTCAGACTTCCCCCAATATTTGGCTCTGAGTCTCATTTAAAACAACCTGGATTAGTGCTACTATAATAACCCCACTAAGCCTGTGAAAAACTAAGGCATGTAGATGTGAGATTTTTCCTAATAGTGGTAGAGTCATTAAAACAGCCTGGTTCAGACATGAACAGTCTCAGAACTACTGGCTACTACGCCACTCATCCCAGTACAGGCCCTGAGGCCTACCCATCACTCCTGTGCTCTGCTGCCCTCCTTCATTGGGAGTCTGGTTCTCCTCACCTTCCATTGGCAGACAGCTCTAAGGTTCTCACTATAAATCAGAAGTTTTTTGCAGATCCTCCTTTCAGAAGCTACTTCCAGGAATATGCTAAGTTGAAATCATGTTTCTGGTTTCTCTATTTCTGGCCTGCTATTTTCTATATTGGGTTTTCATTCTTGGCTATTTCCTTATGGAAAGGCACACAGTACATGTCTGGGCAGGGGTAGAAAGAGTATTCAGATTTTCCATTTACTAGCTTGAAAGCTACTTTATTCTCTCTCCCTCTCTCTCTTTTTTATTTATGCCAAGGATTTCTACCAGATATCTACCTCAGTTATAATTCTAAATGAAACATCAATAACCACCCAGCTATTTAAAACCCTTGAGGTAATGATCATAATAATGGGTGATTTTTATTTCCAGGCAGCTGAGACTCCAAAAGTCAATTATAATTAAGATGGCAAGCAGAGCCAGGATGCGCAGAGGCTATTTCCCTGGGCAGAAGCTGTCTGCCATTTTCAGCATGCAGCCAGGGGGATTCCAACCTGAAATAGGCTGGATCTAAAAGGTTGTGGGGGAGGAGAACTGTCCACAAAGAGAGCCAGTGTACAGTTCAGTGCTCACAGCCTCAAGAATAGGAAGTCTGAGGACAGGAAGTAGAGTGATTATAGAACATCATATGTAGAAATAACAGGATTGACTATAAATGATGAAATCTAGCCATGAAGCCCTGAGGAGGAGTTGGAATTGTCATGCCAAGGTACGAAAAAAGCAAGTGACAAACAGCAGGCCAGTCAGCAAGAGCCACCAGAGCTCAGCAGTAGGGACAGGTCCTCATTCACTCTCTGTTAATCAGGCCTGGACCAGAGCAGAGAGGCTGGAGGTGCTGAAGCTGGCGTGTGCTTGCCCCTACAGGCTACCCTGTCACTGGGAAGGACAATCATAAATGCCTAATCAAAACAAAGTACAATAAAGAGTACAGAAGGGACTTCTGGGGGCATAAGGAGAACTATCTCATTTCCAGAAAAGAAGGAACAGCATACAGGAAGAGATTTATAGATGGAAAGCATGGGGCTCTTTCCCCAAAATGCAAATAAGTCATGAGAAATAATATCAGAGGTGGACTGAGGTCTACCTCCTGAGAGGGTTAGAAACCACATTAAAAGGTGTATTTTCTTTTCCCCAAAGCAGTAAAATGCTCTTCAGGGTTCTCGGCACATGAGGCACATGAGCAAATGTGGATTTAGAGAAGTCTTCCTAAGGCTATGACAGATGATGAAAGGAAGGAGAACTGTGCTGGAGGCAGGAGAGAAGTTATGGGACCCTCCCCCCAATAAACAGTCAAGAAGTGGGGACTATCTGGAAAGAAATGGATAAGAAGATGTCAGACTTAAGGTAGGCAATTTGATAGCCCAATGTTGATGCCCAGGAGCCTTTCAGATTCCTGTTGTTCTGGCAAAAAGCATAGCACATAGATTCAGCCTTAGGCAGCTGGGTGAAAGCTCCTGCAAATCTCAGGTAGAGGCAGTGCTAGGCACTTAAAAGAGATACAGATATTGGTAACAAATATTAGGGGTAGCGTTAGCCTCAGTTAGGGCCAAGGGATAACACAGAAATGTCATCACCTAGAGAAGACAATGGCGATGAAAATCTGGGGATTTCTAATAATCAAATGGATGAAAGAATAGTACAGCCAGAAGAGAGGAAAAGCCCGTGTCTGGGAGTTAGGGCAGAGGGGTGTCCAGACTTTGCTTAGCATTGTAAAACTTTGCTGGTGAGGTAAGAGTTAAAGAACTTCCATTGATTCTGGTAACTAGGGGTCACTGGTAATTTTTTTTTTCTTAATTTACTCTGCATTAGTGGGAATTGAGCTGTGTGACCTTGAACAAGTAATTTAATAACAATCGCTACTTCACAGAGCTGTTCTGAAAGGTCTGTGGTCTCTGCCCATCACAGAGGCCCTCTCTGGAATTTACTTCTGGATCTTTCCATGCTTTAGTGTGCTTTCAAAATATATGACCTTGGAGAGAAGATTGTCTTTTCAACAGATGGTGCAGGGACAACTAGACTACCACATTTTTTTTTTTTTTTTTTTTTTTTTTTTTTTAACAACAGGCTAGGCCCAGTGGTAGAATGTTTACCTATAATATATGAAGCTCTGATTAGATAAACATATGTATTAAGGGCAAAATAATATACATATGTGCTAGATCTTATATCCTTCACAAGAATTAACTCACAGAGTTAATTGTAAATAACAAAAATTATAAAATCCCAGAGGATAAAATATGAGAAAACCTAGATAACTAGAATATGGTGTGGACTTTTTATTTTTAAATTATTAAAAAGATTTATTTATTATGTATACAGTATACAGAAGAGGATACCAGATATCATCACGGATGGTTGTGAGCCACCATATGGATGCTGGGAATTGAACTCAGGTCCTCTGGAAGGACAGTCAGTGCTCTTAACCTCTGAGTCATCTCTCCAGCCCTATTTTTAAATTTTAATTGCATTGTTATGTGTGTGTGTTGGGAGGGGTTGGTAAGAAGAAAACTTGTGGGAACCCATTCTTTCCTCTTATTCTGTAGATTCCAAGATTTGGACTCAGGCAGTCAGGGTTGTAGCAGACACTTTTAGCCACTGAGCCATTGTGCTGGCCAGGAGTTGTCTTTTTTAGCATGATATCATAGAAAAAAAACCATGAAGCAACTAATTATCTGGGTTTTGTTAAAACTAAAAGATTGTGATCCACAGAAATACTATAAAGGGAATGAAAAGATAGGTCACAATCTCATAAAAATGTTTTCAAAAGCAGTACACAGGGTGCTTCCTACGGTCTCCTATAAAAGTAATAGTGCCTTCTTGAGGGCCTACTCACCTTCCCAAGGTCCCATCTCCAAAGGCTATCACAGTGGGAATTGGCTTCAACCAAAGAACTGTAAGAGATTACAAACATTTAATCTAGCATCAAGAAAATGAACAAGCTGATTAAAAATGCACAGTGGAACTAAAAAGGCACCTCATCAAGAAAAACACACACAGCAAGTATGTAAACAATGATTAGCAGTATATATTAGAGCATTTCACATTAATACAACGAGATAGCACCACCTATCTACAAGAACACTCAAGTGTGGGAGAGGATGTGGAGCAACAGGAATGCTCTTGCATTGCTGTGTGAATGCTGGTTGAACGACAGCTTGGTAGTTTCTCATAAAAACTTACCACATCTTTACTGTGCAATCCAGTAGCCAAGCTTCTTGACTGCAGGGGGCCCCTGGTTTCTCAGCCTGAACGAGTCTGAAACTGGCACATGAATGCTTGAAACAGCTTTGCTTATTTGCTATAACCTGGAACAACCAGGATATCCATTTGTATGTCAATGGGTAGATAAACTGTGGTCTGTCCAAACAAAAGATTTTTATTTAATGGCCAAATAAATGAGATATCAAGTAATGAACAACAGAGAGGAGATTCAAATGCATTATTACAAAGGGAGCAAAGTTAGTCTAAAAGAAAAATCAAAGGGAACTGTGAAATTTGGTAATCAATAATATTTCAAAATAGGTGTGTGTTATATATATAATATATATAACCTGTGTTACTCAGCTTTCTTATGACAAAATACCTGTGAAAATCCACCTATAAATCAGCTTGAATTAACAAAAAATCACTGAGATTTATTTTGACTCATGTTTTCAGATGCTTTAGTTCATATGTGTTTGATATTGTCTGTAGTATTAAGTTTTTGGCCTAGCTTTGAGGTTCTGACTTGCTGTCCCACAGAAATACACAGATGCTTGTATTAATTTTACACTGATTGACCTAGGGCCCAGGCATATAACTTGATAACTCTTTACTCTTAAACTAATCCATGATTCTTATCTTGTTAAGCCATGTGACTCAGTACTTTTTTCAGAGCAGCATAGTAGTCCTCTGCATCTACTGGCTTCTCTGCTTGTCTCCCTGATTTCTCTGTTCTGCTCTTCCTGTTCCTAGGGTTTTCTTAGTCTAGTAGCCCCACTCACTCTATATGATACCGTAGGTAGAAACTTATGTCTGCCTTTGGCCAATCAGCTTTTTATTAAACCAGTAGGAGAGACAAATATTTACAACATACCAGAACATACTCCCTCAGCAACTATCACACTTGGGGCAGTAGTGAGATAGAGTATGGTGGCAAGGAACACAGAAAGGCTGAGGAACAAGAAGAGACAAGGGCTCAGTGTCCCAATATCTCCTCCTAGGGCACAGGCTACTGACTACACTTTCTTCTTCTAGGTCACGCCTCCTTAGGGTTCCATAAATTCTCAGTGGTATACAGGACTGGTACATTTAAGACCATAATAATACCTCTTTGGTACACATGTTGATAGTACAGGAGACCCTGTGCATGTATGTGTATATTCAGAAACTTAGATGAGAATTCCTTGAACCTTCTATTCTGTTTTATGAGAGCGCCAAACATCTCTAAAAATAAATCTATTAAAGTATGACTTTGATAAAATTATTTTTTTTTTCATTTTCACTCTGGGAACAATGCACTGTAAAGGCCTCTCCAAAGGAAGTAGAAGTGGAAACCTAGACAACATATGTGATATATCCCAGCATATGTGATATCTGGGATCGTGCTCTAAGTCATTTACTAGGTGATTTAGAGAGCTGATAGTTTTAAATAGGCTGAGCACTTTCCCCCCACGAAATTAGAAAGCTCAATCCCTTTATGGGTTGATTAGCCTAATAAATATTTGATCAAGGCCAAGGATTCTACTGTCTCTACTTTTCTTTGTTAAGGTCCTAGACAGTGCTATAAAATGAACAGGACATACCAGAAAAATGTTGGGCTCTCCTTATTTGCATATGATAAAATTATGTACATAGTCAAAAGAAACCCATGTTCTATCAAAACAATCTATTCAACTCATTAAATTTACCTATAGATTAATATGATTTATATCAAAATCCCAGCAAAATTTACTTATGCAAATTGACAATGTGATTTTAGATTTTATATGGAAATAAAGAGGACTTAGAATGGCCAAGACTATCTTACAGATGAAGATATTAATATTTGCCTTGTCAACTTTTAAGATTTGCCCCCTAAAGCTATACAATTCAGATAGTGTGGTATTAAGATACGGGTCCAAGGGAAGTTTTAGAAATAAACCCTCACTTAATTTTCAACAAAGGTCAAAACTTTTCCATGAAGAAAGGAAGGACTTTGTTATAAACAATGCTGAAGCAACACAATGCACTCTATGGGGACTAAGTAAACCTTGAACACTAACTCATACATATAAATTAACGTGGGCTGGATCATGGGCATACATGGAAGGATATAATCTTTCATAAAGTTTCTAGAGGAATATCAGTGACCTTGAGGTGAAGAAAGATTTCTTAGGGAGAAAGCAAAAGGCACTAACCACAAAAATTTATAATTGGACTTCATCAAAATTTAAAACTTCTCATCAAAAGGGCATGTTTAAGAAAGTAAAAATAGAAGCCCTAGGCTAAGAGATAATATTTGCAATACATATATCTGACAAAGGATTAATATCCTGAGTATATAATGAACTTCAAACCAATAAGAAAAGACTAGAAATCATAAGAAGACAATAGGCAGGCATTTTAATAGGCAGTTCACAAGATAATAGCCATGTAGTCCATGATATATGAAAAGTCACCCAGCAGCATCAGTCTTTAGGGAACTGAAAATTAAAGCCACAATGAGAATTTAGCTGCTCTATAGTCACAAAAGTCTCTAACAGGCTGAAGACTTTGATGAAGGCAAACACTGACTCACAGACTGAGAGCATCTCAAGTATGTGAAGTGTGTGGCTAGCCGAGGTACAGAAGAGTGCAACTGTTTGAGAAATTCTTCAGCAGTTCCTAGGAAAGGTAAAGACAAGCATTTCTTATGACCAGAGATACTTTTTCTAGCTGAATTTCTAGCTAAAATATATATGAGGGCCTAATTCCATGAAAGAATTCCATCCTAAATCCAAGGATGCCCACAGAAGCTTCATTCACAATCCCTCCAAACTCAAAATAGCCTACACATCCTTTAGTAGAAAGTCACATAAATGTGTTTTAATGTACCCTTATGTTAGGATGTCTTGCCAGAAAAAGGTAACAAATTACTTTTTTAAAAAAAGCTAGATGAATCTCAAAGTACCATAATGAGGGAAATGAGATTCAAAAATTGCAAGCTCTGTGCTTCCATTTAGATGAAGAAAAAAACTGGCCACGTTGACCTGTAGTGATAGAAGTCAAATGATTAGTACCTGGGACAAGTTATTGATTGAGAAGAGTAAGAGAAAAATGTCTGCTCTCTATCTGGGTCATGAAAATCAGATTCCCCCCTCTATGTATGTATATGTGTGTGTGCTGGGTAATGTATACATGTAGGACACAGTACTTACTACATATTTATATTTTCCACTTTACGTATCAATTAAAAACCAATTCAGTTGGAAATATGCCATCAAGTTATAGTTATACACTTAAGATTTATGCTTTATAATATGTACAAAATTGTACAAATGAATTCTCAGAGGCTCATTTATTTCTTGGTGATAGAATTCTCAAAGTGATCCAACCTGTCTTTTATATTGGGGAGAATGTCCTGGAATACTTCCGACAATAGCATCCATGGAAATATCACTCATGAGAAAAGATCCTGAGCTTTCAGTAAGACTTCTTTCTCACTCTGTTGTGCTTATGTGTTTTAGGGCATTTGGGAACACTTGTTATTTTTTGCTCATTTTATCTTCTTACCATGAGAATGCTAATATGTTGAGCTAAAATGATATTCTTTGCAATACAAGGGAGTAACACAGCCCTGAGGCACACTGTGAGTGTATCTGTCCTGTTATCATGCTGGGGTGAACTGGAATTCCTTTTTAGCCTCCCAATGATAGGGACAGAAAAGAATGTCTTTACCAGGTCAGAGTATTCCAAGTGCCAAATATTTGTCTGTTTTGCTGAAGACACCTTTCATATCTGGCACAGAAGGGAAACCTGGAAATTTCACTCACTAAAGTTATGGTAGCTCATGACCCTTTTACCCACCTTCATATCCAGCAGCATTGTGTTCTCAAATCTCTCTTGGGCTTCCCTTTCTACATCTCTCTTCCATTTATTAGTAAGGACCATTGTGTCTACCTCGAATCAAGGAAAAAATGCAGAATTATCTTTTTAATGTAAGGGCTACTGATTAGTTCTATCTGTAATTTTAATTTCCTGTTCTGAAGTAGCCTCACATTCTAGAAAGTAGGACAGAAACATACTGAGGTGCTCTTATTCTGCCTACTGCATTTCTGTTAACTTATTGCAACACTACAAGGCTGCAAAATCAGATCATGAGTAAGTGTTCTGTCAACTTTTAGGTAAAATCATTTCACTAATACTTTTATGTTCTGGAAAAAAGTTCATCAATGGGATGGGGCTACAGATCAGTTACATTCATTGGGAAATGACCTAGGATGAGACCCCTTCTATCACATGGCTTTCACACTTGCATAGGCATTTTGGTTCTCTTTGTTTACCAGCATCATCTGCAACCTAGTACTTAGTAGCCCTTGAAAAGTTCACTTTTCCACTATAGTGGTCTAGTAAGTGGCTTTCATCCTTTGGGGATGAACTGGGAAAATTCTGTCCATTCATTTTCTTCAAAGGCAATCTTCCCATCAATTGATTGACTGAATCTGAAAACAATGTGAGAGATCATGGTTTTCCAATATAGTAGTAAGCCTCAACATTTTGCTTGCCTCAGATTGGTTCTCTTTCCTAGTATAAGTAAAACACTATCCTCATCAACTGCCCCAAATTCTTACTCCAAGTGTACCATAGAAATGCCTTGGTCTTGGGCATGGTGGTGTAAGCTTTAATCCCAACACTCAGGAGGTAGAAGCAAGCAGATCTCAGTGAGTTTGAGGCCAGCTTGGTCTACAAAATGAGTTCCAGGACAGCCAAAGCTACACTGAAAACTCTGTCTTGAAAAATAAAATAAAACAAAAAGAAAGAAAGAATGAAGGAAAGAAAAGAAGAAAGGAGTGCCATGATCTGCTAGATGTCTTTATAGATGTCTGCAGGTCAAGGGTTTCATATTGTCATCTCAGCTATTCTCTGCATTTTGGAAATTATATCCACCTTACTTCTGATAGTTAAGTACAACCACCTGGCCTCTTGCATGCCAAAGGCTTTTCACTCCATTGATACTAAGGAGCCAAGGTCTATAACAGCCTCCCATTACACCCCTTGACCCCAAAATGCCAACAACTATTAGTTCTCTTCATTCTTACCGTGTTAGTGAAGGGATATCCTCTGGGTTTTTCTAGGGAACAGAGCCGAGCTTTTAAATGTAATGTAATAAATCCATTTAAACATCTCTGATCCTTTCGGCCCTCTTCTTAATACTCCACTAAGAGAGTTCTGGCTTCTCCAGTTCACTTACTGTAGGACTACAGAAAATGGTAGGCTTGAGAGTTAAGGAGCCATCTCTACAGCATATTATGCTTGGCTCCAGAAGTCCTTGCCAGGATTTTGTATCTTGCCTGCACTTATATCAATACTCTTCAGTGGCTAACCTTATAATCAGCTTTAAGGAATCTCAAGTTAGGTTCCCAGGCATGATGTCCTCAAACGTGTTGGCATATACTTAAAAACAAAACTCTCAGAGAATTGTCTTTACTGCTTTAGCATGGACAGTGTTTACCATTATGCTGAGAAGTGGTACTAATTTTGAGTACAGAAGAACATAGACCAAGGCTTGGCCAATGAAATCCCATGGCATGGTCACCAAAAACTGTTAACAAATTAAGCCACACCCATTTGTTTATGTGTGGTTCATAACAGCTTTCAGAGGACTGGAGAAACTAGAGCCCTAGCAACAAGGAACATTTACTGAAAAGACCATAAAGGATTTACCATACTGACTCTTTTTAAAAGGAGTTGGCTAGTACTTAGTCTAACCCAGTGCTGTACCATAGAACTTTCTGGAGTGATAGAGATGTCACATCCTCTCTCTTCTAACATTGGAGCCACTGGTAAGGTGCACTTGCTAAATCCTCCAAATTCAGTTACTGAAACCAGGGAAAAGTACTTTTTCTACTCTATTTCATTGTATTTGATTTATAATTGCACATAGCTAACAGCTACTAGATTGAACAACATGAACCTGGAAAAAATGAACACACTAAAGAACAGAAATTGTACTCTTCCCACGATTTCTGTTCTAGGATGAATGAATAAAACACACACACACACACACACATACACACACATACACACACACACACACACACACACACATACACACCCTTCCTTTTGGTGACCACAGGAGGTAACTTGTTTGTAATACCTTACTCTTACAATTGCCAATGCTAGAGGAAAATTTTAATGTAACTTTCTTGTAATGATGCTTTATAGAGTAAGTAATTAATTCAAGTTCATGAAAGAAAGATCTTCTTTAAAGAAAAATGATCATTTTTTTCCACCATCATTTTGTAAGGCTGAAATAACACGAAGTCTTTGACTTACTTGAATAGATTTCAGAATGAAATGGGGACTAAAAAGAACAAGGGAGGGCCATCTCAATATTGAGGCTAAATTGACTTTGACCGTATTTTTCTATCTGGTTTTTGTTTTTAAACTTTTACGCAGACCAACCTTTCTCTTTCCTTACCTCCTTTAGCACCATTATTAGCATGAGGTTATATGCATATTCTTATCATTCTGATTATCTATTATTAAGATAAACAAAACATTAGATGATACAATTAAATTGCAAGTGACAGCATTTTTTTTTTTTTTCACAGATTGGAACTTCCCAATCATAGTTGCAGTTTCTGATTGGGTCTTATTATCTCCTTAGCATTTCCCTAATAAATTGATATATGGGTATATCACCAGGACTTTGAAATCTTGTGCCTGTCTATACTTCATAGGATTGTTTTGGGGATTTAAAAGATACGGCATACTTGTTTCCTGTGGCACATAGAAAACGCACTGAGTAGAGACAGTGTTTTAAATTAAAAATATTTTAAGATTTGATACATACAAATATGTGCTAAAATGGATTTCATGTGAAATATCTTTTAGTACCAGACACATACAGCCAGAGAACCTGAAATAGGAGATCCAATATCTACCTACTGGACAAAGAGGATTCCTCAATTTTATAGACTTAAGGGGGTGGGTCTCTGGGTTTAGCAACTTGGAAGGTATCCAGCAGGATATGAAACCATAGCTCAGGTTGCCTTGGGCCTGGGAAGGAAGGGAAGCTACAGAGGGGGTGGGGCTAATCCTTTCTAGAAGGGCCACATCTGACTCAACCAATTTGTTCCCATGTCCTTCCCCCTTTTCCAAACCTAAGCCAGAAAAGATCTTTCCTATTGCTATGAAGTGAAAATACAGAGCCTGAGTTATTGAGCAACAAGTCAACTGAACAATTAAAGCAGGTAGCTTAGCAAATGGATGATGGAATACAAAGTCAGCTGCCCAAGTATCACCAGACAAGGTAATATGGAGATGGATATTACGTTTGTTTGTTCATATAGCCTTCCCTTCCAGATGTCTTCTGTTGCCAGTATGATTTCGTTCTCACAGATCTTTAACAGAAGAGTCTCAAGAAGCTTCAAACATGGATTCCACCTCTAGCCAACCAAAAATGGCACAGCAGAAACTGAACTCCCATCTATTGGAATCTCTCTCCACAGTTCAAACAGGGCTTGGCTGCCTGGATGTCAACACCAAAGGATGAGATAATAGCAGGGTGAGAACTTCTTAAAGGGCTAAGAGGAGGCTGCTTTTCTCCTTGACAAGGGGACCTTTCCCATATGTTAGGGTGTCTATATTTCCCCACATCATATTTACTTTGCAGCAAGGACAATCCTTCTAGAATTTGGAGGGCTCAATGTTTAATTCACAAATAATTCTTGCTTCAAAACTCAAAAAATAATCAAGGTTAAGATTGTTTGATTATTGTTTGTGTGTGTGTATGTGTGTGTGTGTGTGTGGTATGTGTGGTGTGTGTGTATGTATGTATGTATGTAAGTGTGGGCACACATTTGTCACAATATGAGTGTCATGGTTGAAGTCAGAGGACAACCTCAGTTGTTGTTGCTTTGTGCCTTGTTGTGAGACAGAGTATCTTTGTGCTTGCTGTATACTCCAGGCCATCTGGCCAGTGGAGTCCCTTCCACCCATCTTAACAAAAGAACACTGGGGTTACAGGCCAGTGCTACCACATCTGCCTTTGCATGTGTTCTGGGGATTTGAACTTAGGTTGTCACACTTACAGCCAAATGCTTTTACTCAGTAACACATCTCTGAAGCCCCAGATTGTATTTTTTTTTTCTTTTCAGCCCAGTAGGATAAAAATACAATGAGATTTCATTTTAACTATATTAACTACAGGGGTAGGGATATTTCTCAACAACAGAACAAGTACTTAGCAATAACATCACATTGTGCTCTGGTGCTGGAAAAACCTAGTAACATTTTCTTTGACTTCTTGTATGATATTAAACTTTACCTTAGCAAAGCTGTTGATAATTACTCCTGTTCTGTGGTTGGACTGTGTGCTACAATGGTAAAAGGCAGACTATTACTACATTCTTTTTTGTGAAAAACACATATAAAAGGCTGGAGAGATGGCTCTGTGGTTAAGAGCATTGATTGCTCTTCCAGAGGACCAGGGTTCAATTCCCAGTGCCCACATGGAAGCTCAGAACTGTCTGTAGTTCCAGTTCCAGGGGATCCAATACAGACACACATGTAGGCAAACACCAAGGCAAATAAAGATTTAAAAAAAAAAAAAAACACAACATGTAAGTAAAACACCCTCGTGGTTTTAATGTTTTCAACTTTAAAAAGGTATACCACCTCCAGTGCATCCCCCTTTGGTCATTTCCCCAAAACCTCAACCACCAGTACCACCTCCACACTCCAGATCCTTGCTTCTGTGATGACTATCCCTGGGAAATGTAGCTCTCATCCTTCACCAAAGAAGCTTCATGTTGGATCAGATGGAGACTCATATAGAGATCCATAGCAGGTCAAAATGTAGAGAAGAGCAGACCTTGAAATACCCAACCCCAATTGATACATTCACACCACAACCTATCTGTCTAAGGCTCAGGGAACATCATGAAAAGGGGACAGAAGAAGAGCCAGAGGACCTGGAAGACTTCTGGGAGTTAGCATCTTCTATATATGAAGAGGGCTGCATTCATGTGATCTCAACAATATGGTAACTTAAGAAAGACCTGCATAATGACAAAGTTAGTTGACATGTCAATGTGGATGGGAGAGATTTCATAAGACTCCACCCTGAAATAAAGAGCTACAGGCAATTAATTGTTGCTGAGTGGAGGAGGAATAGTCTTCCCTAGGACAAAGTCCATAATAGGTTATCCAGTCCTACTGGGTAAGCCCTATTTATCTATCTATCTATCTATCTATCTATCTATCTATCTATCTATCTATGTTTACATGTATGTGTGTTACATGTATGTTTACATGTGTGTTTACATGTATGTATATATGTATAAATGGATTCATCAGAACATATATATAAATATATGCATCGTGGGTATATATATAACACATATATATGTAACAATAATAATTAAGAAAGGGCCAATAATTTGAGAGGGAGTCACAGGAGCATAGGATTTACAGGGGTAGAGGTGGAAATCATGCGAATACAGTACTCATGTATGAACGAAAGAAAACAGAATAAATTAGACAGTGAATTCTTCTGCCTTCCTGATCTTCAGTGTGCAGAACAGTTCATCGCTAGGCAGTTCCTCACTCAAACTTGGATTTTGCAGGGTTTACAAAGCATTTTCACACACTTCATCTCAATGAAAGCTCACGACAGCAGTATTCAATTATAAATGTGAGATGGGGAAAATTGTTTTCCAGTGAACTTTAATAACCTTAGCACGAAAGGGAGCTAATGTGACTGACTACCTTCTACTCACATTGTTTTTTTCAAACCTGGGCCAGGATTGATTCACTGTGACCTTTGTGCCCAATTCATATAGCGAGGAGCAGACTGGGTTGTGGAGAATCAATCCCAAATTTGCTCCGCATTTGGTTCTATCAGCTGCAGCCTTAGCTAGAAACACAAAACATTTACATGGGTGATAGATAAAAAACAGAAACGTCCTCCTGAAACACCGGAAAGGTGATTTCTCAAGTTCATTAGTAAAGACACATGTTGGGTTAGCCAGTCTAAACTGTTATAATATTGAGTTCACATGAAGGTTGATTACTGTGTCTCTTCCTTCTAAGTAGGTAGCATTTTATACCACTGGCCATGAGTAGCAGCTATCTAAGGAATAGCAAGTTTCCTCCTTACTAACAGAACTGGCTAATTAGTGGGTTCTTTGTTCTATGAAACTGTAAAGCTAGAATTTTGAAATCAAGACTTTAGGGAGAGTGTACTGGAGAGAAGTTAGTGTCTTAGGTGAATCTAATTTCTGTTTTCCCACTGTAGACTCATGGAAAGACAACGGCCTTGATTTTGAAGAGCAGAATCATTGTTATCCATTGAATTGCTTTGGATTTAATGAAGTGTTTATATTGGCCAAGAGGTTGTTACAAGGGACCCATTAGAATGCCAAAGACTGACTATGATTTCATTTCTCTCCCAGGACAAACTGAAGGGCCATTAACATTTTTCAGTATTCACTCAATTTCCAAGTCATGAGAGAAAAAGATTTACTAGATAAATAGGCTTTAACATATGATGCTAGGGTTTCTTGTTAAGCCCTATGGCCTCAGCCTGGAGCAGAGGAAGGGGTGATGCAAAGGGGGTATCATTTCCACTGAAACAAAGACACAGGACAAGTCTCTGGCTCCTCTTTTTCTGAGCAAAACGCAAAGAGATTTGGAATACTGTGACCTAGCTTGAAAAGTTGTAATGGCCTTGATAGTGATTCATGTCTTCACAAAACAAACAGCCATCTCTCTAACCCCTTGCACATCACAGAGGCCTCCTCCCCTGAGCTGTCTCTGGTAGCCAGCTTTGATGAGGAGACCCTGGCAGCCAGTCTGAGAGAAGAACATTCTGGGAATTTTAAGTGCTTTGGATCAGCGGTTGTCATGTACAATTGATGTTCATTTATATTTCACTAGCCAAAATCTAATGCTGCCCAAAATTGGGAAAGAAATATTTCAAATACTAATCAAGCTCAATCCGGCTTTAATGTAAAATATGAGCTGTCCTACCTCTTTCAGCCCTGGTCTCAGAAGGGAGATTTAATACTTCCTGACAGTGGTTTAAATACTTGCCTGTGCAGACTTCAATGAATCCACAATAATTATATCAGTTAAACCAGCTCAAGGTTTCCAAAGCTGTTGCAAGCGTGGGTGCTTTGGAGCTCCTTATCATGGTGTTCATCCTTTGATGGTAGGTTTAGAAGAGAGAGAGCCACTATGCAGATGGATCACCACTTAACCATTTAACCCATTTACCTGCTAATTATTGCTTCTGCTGTTGTTTTTTAATCTATCGATCCCGTTGTCTGTAGTCTCCCAGCCCCCCACCTTTCCAGGAAGTTTAATTACCACTCTGGGAGCCTTGCACTATTCCCAGCAGAGAGCTTCAAGGAGGGTCTAGTGGGTTTTAATTCTCAGAAGATCAAACCCTAAAGATGTCAGTAGATTATCACTAAGAACCGGCTTAATATTTAGTATCTAAATAAGCCATTTATAGGAGCACAGGAGCTCTTGTCATTTCTAGAACAGAGAATAAAAATTATCTTTGTTTTACAGATGGAAAAAAATTGAATATGAGGTTACTATCTTTTTTTAATTAGTAGGGGAGGATAAACTGAAATGGTGGTTTCTTTAGGTAGAAATTAATTCTATCATCATTCTTTCAAAAATATTAAACAATTTCTGTATGGTTTTGGCTTTGATCAGTATGTGCATTTTTTTAGTGAATTAAATTCTCCATTAAAGAAATCTCGATATACTCTGCCATAGTTCAAATAGTTTGTTTCATATAAAACTTAACTGAAATTTAATTTCTATGTGAGATACTAAGCTGTAGGACCTTTAATAGATGATTGGGGGGGAGGGGTGGTGGCTGGAGAGATGGCTCAGGCGTTAAGTGCACTGACTGTTCTTCTAGAGGTCTTGAGTTCAATTCCCAGCAACCACATGGTGGCTCACAACCATCTATGATGACATCTGGCGCCCTCTTCTGTATATTGTATACATAATAAATAAATCTCTTTTTTTTAAAAAAATAGGTGATTGGGGGCTATGCTCATTATTGGATCAATCCATTTGTACAGAGAATGGACTGATGTGCTAATGGATTATCTTGCTTTCTTAACTGTAGTCAGGCTTTCCTTCGTAGGAATGACAGCTTCCCAAAAACAACACAGAGACAACATTAATTATGAAAGCTTGGCTTTAGCTTAGGTTTGTTACCAATAAACTCTTATAACTTGAATTAACTCATATTTTAAAATCTATGTTCTGCCATATGACTTGGTTACTTCTTCTCAGTATGGTACGTCTGACTTGCTCCAAGTCCACTGGTGAAATTTATGTGCTTAAATTTCTCCTCCTCTTCACCTCTCTCCCTAGAAATCTTGCTTAACCTTTATTATCTAGCTATTAGCCATTCAGCTCTTTATTAAGCCAACCAGAAGGCTCCGTAAGCAGAGACACATCTCTATAGTGTACACAAATATTATGCAACAAACCAGCTTATTCCTGTGAGCTCAGCATCCATGTCATATGATGCCTTCCACTACCTGGGACTCTTACCAGCCAGAGAGCATCTCTAGATGTAGCACTTCAGTCTTAGACCAGAATTCTAAGTCAAAGTAAAATACTTTTATTTACAAGTGACCTACTCTATGGTATTGAGTTATTAGTAACAGGAAATGGAATAATGCATGCTGTGTTGGCAGTACTCAAGATTACACTTCTACATTGACTGAACAATCACAAGAGTATATTTAAGAATGTGTTTCCATCAGAAAACCAGTCAAGATGCACCAACCATACTTACCTTAAAGCAAATGTAGGAATGAGCCAGTTCTTTTCCATGTATATGTCCTGGTAATCAGCCTTGCCTTCTAAGGAGTATGGTGTGTGTCATGGCTTGTATTGGAATATCTTTTATCATAAGCTCATTTTAATGTTGATTCCCAGCTAGACATACTACTTTCAGAAGCTATGGAAACTTTATGAGGTGTCTGTCATTGGGCTAGTGGAAGTATGCCACTGGATGTGGATCCTGAGGGGGTAATGTGTCCATGTCCCCTTCCTGCCAAGCTCTCTGCTCCCTGACTGGCCATGACATAAACAGCTCTTTTCTACCATTTAGTTCAGTTTTCATGATCTTCTGCCCCAAGTGTATGGGACCAAGTGGCCATGGACAGAGCCCGGTGAAACTATAAATTAAGCCTGTCCTCCATCAAGTTGTCATAGCTGTGCAGAAAAGTGACTGAATCAGAGGATGCTAAAACAAAAGCATGGCACCATGGATGTAAAGCATACTCCAGATGTTGACTCCCCACTGATTCTGCCCACCAGAATCTTGTTTTCTTTGTAACTATAAATAGTGCCACTATCATCCACTTATCACATTTGGTAATTCTTTGCCTTCTCATAATTTCCTTTGTAAATTAGAAGCCATGGAGTGAATACTTATTAACAACAGAAAAAAATTATCAAAGAGATGCATATAAGTGGTTATGAAATCATAGCAAGTTTGCACAATAAACACATTGCAGGGTCTAAAGAGAGCAGGACTTGTAAGATGAGGTTTGCTGTGTGTACTTTTTAGTGAATATTTATCATGTTTCCTTCTTAGTTTTCTAATAAAATTTTGCTTTTTCTCCCTCCTATGGATCCCAATTTCCACCATTTCATGGTGTTTTGTAATCCTGCCTTTCTCCATTAACACACTGCTCCACGATAGACATCAGTAACTAAATTTGTTGTTTTCACTCTAAGTGAGACACTGGATACTATTTGTAGGTTAACTTAGAAGAAGTTACCTTGGACAGTAATGGCTTGGACAGTATTGGGGATTAATGCCAAGCATGGATGCTATTGTGGTAAGAGCTTCAACCTTGCAAGTCATAAAACAAAGGCTTACATCTCATTTTGCATTTTATTTATACATAGACTACTTAATAGGATGTCTGCCATTTAGACCTCCTTTTTAGTTTAGAGGGAGCATAAAATTACGCAAATGTTAGTTTGTTTAAGTTACACCTTAAGGCTGGTCATTTGTCCAAAAATTCATACTCTAGGTGTCGTCAGTTAGCTTTCCATCTAGAATCTCCTCCCTCTAGAGGTGGTTAGACTGTCTCAATCTCCCCAGAACAGCACAGGGCTCCTAATTAGCATAATTCATGTTAAAATAGATTTGCAATGGTAAAATTAATGGCTTGTCAAGTTGCATTCATGATGCTTACATGTGGAACTTCAAGTGAAAGTGGATGGATCATCTAAACTCCCCACTGCTTTCACAAATGGAGTCATGGAGAAAATCCTAAATCTTGTACCTCCAAGCAAGTTGTCTTGAAGCTGCTTTCTAGAATGAGTTGCATTTGGTCACTGACTGAATCCTCAGTCCCCCAGGGACATGATGGCTCCCCTAGGTTAATAAATACAGTCTTTGAACGTGGTCATATGGGCCTCAAAGGAAACATGACAGGAACCAGTTGTTAGAATATCTGAAGGCCTAGAGCTAGAATTTCATCAAACTTGTAGACTAGATTGTATTACTGGATTGTGCTTGGTTCCTATTAAATTTTCAATATTTGCTTCTATCTGGAGTCAAATTTGCTTGGGGATTTAATTTTAATATAAACCAACAAAGAGGTTATAGAGAGAATTGACACTCATTGCCTGTCTCTAATTGTTGGTGATTACTGTTATTCACAAAAGTTCATTATTACTATTCATTCAGTATTTAATCTTTCTTTAGCCTCATCCCATATAAATAAATATGTTTGTATGTATGTTATGAACTCTCCCAGGAAAATTTTAATTGGAAAGGAAAGGGCTAAGAAAAAGAGAACAGAACTTGTCTGGGAAAACTCAGGCTGTCCCATGACAGGGAAAACAGCAGGCATTTTATTGAGTTCTTGCAGGGATCTGTAAAAATCCCTTCTTCTGAGTTTAAGGTGACTTTGCCATGTAAAATACAGATTAATGGAAAGTTTGTCTTTGGGGATATTCTTACATTATCTTGTACCTGTGGAGTTCTTCCTTGTAATGATAAGGGGATAAGAGACAGGCACATTCCATTCATAATTGAGGGAAGGAAAGGAATTGGGTAGGGAATATCCTCTATTAAGGACAGGAGAACCATGTTGCTTGATCCCGTGATTATCCTGACCACTATTTTATTCCTCTTTTGAGGATCTCTTTCTCCTTAATCTTAAGGGAGAACTGGAAGGAGAAGGTTCAACCTTCAGAATGGCTTCACAGCTGGGTTGGAACCAACCCTAAACATCTTAAACATCTAATCCATTGAGGAGAAACCCAGTTCTTGGGCTCTCTATCTCCCATTCCTCCTCCTCCTCCTCCTTCTCCTCCTCCTCCTCCTCTTCTTCTTCAATGTATATGGGTGTGTTTGCCTGCATCTACCCTTGTGCACCATGTGCATGTAGTGTGGTGGTGCCCACAGAAGCCAGAGGAGGGCAGCAGATCTAAAACAAGTGTTATAATTGCTTGTAAGATGCCATGTGGGTGCTGGGAATTGAACCCAGGTGTTCTGGGAGAGCAAACAGTGCTCTTAACAAATGATTTGTCTTTCAGCTTCATTCCATTTCAGCTATTCTTGATGATTCCCATTATTAAGGGTTAAATGGTGATAGACATAGATCTCCAGACAATAGGTTCTGAGTGAGTCTGTGGGATTCAACATAGGCAGTCACAGTAGGACCATTTGACTGTTGCTTGACTTTTTTCCTCCTGAGTCTCAGACGCTGTTTAGGACTTCTCTAATTCCCCCAAAGGAACTGAAAATCCTATAAATGTTTGATGAATAAATTCTGCTTTTTGTTTTTCATGATTGTTAGAATCTATATGGCCTAGTTTTGGATCAGCAGCATATAAACAGGTCTCCAAGAGGTGAAACCCCTGCAGAAGATCTCTCACTTGGAAAGAACCAATGGACCTTAGAACAGTGCAGAATATTGCTGAGACCACAAAGTCTGCATGTTCTCTTTTTTCTCATAATATTTGTGATTCTCTTTGTGATTTTAGTTTCACTTTTCCAGTCATGCATGGGACAGACATGATTATTCCTGGAAACTCCATTTTTTTCCTCTGATATTTTTCCCTAAAATTCTTTGGGAACTGATATTTTTCAGGTTTCTTAAAGAGAGGCTTGGGAATATAGGACCACTTTGTAGGACAAGGGAACAAGTTGGAGAAATACAAGCTTAATTGTGTGCAAACAGTTTATGGCATATTATCCCTTTCTGTAAATATACTTTGTTAAGTTTTGAACAATAAGGTCTTTAGAATCTGTGCCCATATTTATCATCTTCTAACTTTGTAAGAACAGGGTGTTCCTGGCTCAGTATCTAGCCAAGCTAACAAAATGTTGAGTGTTGCTTTTGGTTTAGAAGTTGTTTTGATGTAAAAGTTGGGGGAAAAACTCTATTTTTTTCTGGAGGTTAATCCTGGGGGGTGAGGAAAACATGCTTCTTTTTGAGCTATAAATAAAGATGGCTAGAGCTATTTGGGATTGGCCACTGTGTTAAACATCATGGTCAGGCAATTCTTCTGTCAGTACCCCTTCCCCATCTCAGGACCTGAACCCAGGCTGCACTGGGACCTTGGCATATGAGCCAGAATCAACCCACTTGAACTAGAACACAGATATAGATAGCCTGGGTATGTCATAAGTATATAAGATTATTCTGAGGATAATGATGAACACAATTCCTATATTGAAAGACCTTGGCTTTTGTTTGGTTATACAAAAAATTATATTCAGTAATACCCAAGGAACATTGGAATAAGCTGATACGGACTTTTGCCTCATCTAATAAACTAGAGTTAAACATTCTAAAGCTCAGGGATTCTATCAGACATCCAGGATCTATTAAACTGTCCTGTGGCCATGTCTTAGTGGGTCTAACCCTCATCCTTTCAAGCTGGCTACAATAGCTCCAGGTGAGTGATGGCGAAGGAGAGTGAGAAAATAGCTTTCACAAAGTAAGTTTTGATTTTTTATTCAGGAAAAAAAATCTCTTTCTTAAAAACAAAACAAACAAACAAACAAACAAACAACAACAACAAAAAAAACCCCACCTACTTTGGCCAGAACTTTGGCATCTGTTACCTTCAAATGAATTAGGAGGGAGTAAGTTTAGACAGGTATTTTCCTATAATAAAACAGAATACTGGCAGAAATTGGTATTGACAAGTTACTATTATTTACCATTTCTGTATTTGCCAGTCTCCTTATCAGATAACTTACATGTTTAATATCTCTGTCTTTGTATAGCAACAACTATACACATAATAAAACTGAGTACAAAAGACTTTTAATAATTTGTTTAAGAAAAAGCCTTCAGACATGGTAATTTCCACCTGTGATTTCAATACTTGAATGTAATTTCAATGATTGAAGCAAGATTACATTTTAGATCATTCTGGTGTACATACTGAAACTATATAAGAGAGATGATTGGAGGGAGAGAGGTGGGGAGGGAGGAAATGACATTTATGATTTAAATTCAAGTCAGTTTGCCTAATAGCACTAATAATAATGATGATGATAACACATAATAATAATAACACATAATCAACATTGGTCAAATATAACCTCAGGTTAGATGTTCCTCTAGGTGCTTTTATAGTCATTAATTTATTTCTGATCAGAAGCTTTCTGAGGAATGTATTTTGATATTACTCATTTATCCAGAAAGAAGTCCAAAGTTTAGATCAACAAAGAAATTCACTGAAGTCACATGGGTTACACAAGTGAAATTCAAGCCCAATCCTGGTCTTATGTGACTCCTTAGCTCGGGACCACTCCACTCCACAGCTTTTGGAAAAATCACCTGATCAGATTCTGTACATTTTCATCATCAGTGAGAAAGTCAATGACCAAATACTCACAAGGCAGCTGTCTCTGTTCATTATAACAAAATAATTACATGATTTTTAAATAATAGGAACTTACTTCTCACTGTTTTGGAGGCTTAAAGGTCCAAGTTCAAGGTACCCACAGATTCTGTGTCTGGGGAAGATTTATTATTTTCTTCCAAGATGGTATCTCTGCTTGCAGCCTAGCTGGTAGAGGGATGGAAGTTTTTAAGTGGTCCACTCCTCATAGCCTAATGACCAAGGTCCCAATGTGAACACCATTGCTGAACAGTGCTACAAATAAAAAAAGTAGTGAGAGGTAGGGCTGGGAACAGAAATCAAAGATTTATGAAATGGAGAGGTAAATAGCATCCAGCTGGTGGGTCCACCTTGTATGGAATAAGCACTTGGGCCTTTTCCATGACACGGAGGCCTCTGTTTGTAGATTGCTGCATTCCTGGTTAAGTCACAAAGACATAACTGTTGGAGAAGAGGAGGATGCTTACTGCCTATGTAGTGACTGTGTTTCCCTCACTCCTTCATAACAGGACCCTCATTATTCTAATAACATTAGGCTCACTCAAAACAACTCACCTTTATAATCCTTTCTTGGATCTATAACATGGCCACATGCTCAGAAGCTGGCTAGTGGTATGTAACTAAACACAGAGTTTGGTTGGAGCTACCTGCAGAGTACCTGTTAGTTGCTCAAAAGAAGCAAACAAATAAATTGTGTTCTATTTGGCAGTGTGAATACTAAAATTTGAATGATACAGAGATTTCGTATGGCCCCATGTAAGAGTGGCATGTAAATTTATGAAATTTTGTGCAGTTCCTGTAAGTTGTTCAACACTTTGCTGATTAATCCCAAATACAAAATGCTATATCTGAATGCAGTGTGTGTGTGTGTGTGTGTGTGTGTGTGTCAGTCGGAAAGATCAAAATGATGTCTTCACTAGAGAAGATGGGGATGGAAGGATGTCAAGTAGCTCAAGAATTTGCCTTTTGCATTCTCTCAGCTAAGCCTGGAATGGAATTGTGATATGCAGCTAGGAAGCGAGTGTCATATGAGAATGAACGTTATGGTAGCACACTTAGCCTGAAATGGTAGAAAGGCAATCAACCTGCGTCCCTGGTAGAATTGTGCAGCCTCCACACTAGCCTCAGCTGGTTCCTTTTTGCACTTACAATGAGTCATGAAAAATAAATCCCTATTTAGGTAAGCCACTATAGTTACTATATAGCTGTTGCATGGAGCTGAAAATTCCCAGTGATAGATGGCCATATCCCCTATAATTAGGTTAATTTTTAGAAGAGTCATGTGCAGTGTAGGGCATGCCATTGTCATGCTCCAGCTTCCACTGTACAGAGGACAAGGTAATGTTTAGCTTGGAGATAATGGTTTTATGGCTCTGGTAGTACTGTAAAGTAAAAGCAAATTGAACCTTCCAGGCTGGGTGTTTCCTCCCCTACTCTGAAACTATAATACAAACTTTAAATAGAATTGCTTGATGCAAATGATATGTGTGGAAACATTTTTTTTTTTCTTTTCAGAAAAGCAGAGCAAATAATCCCACCCTCCCCAACTTACTTTTGGGTATATCCCCAGGCTATTGTATATGATCTTTTGAGCAAAAACCCTCTTTCCCTAAATTTAGTCTGAATTTCTTCATTTTATTTATAATTTATGTGGTTGAAAAAGTTTTCTGGGAGGGGGGTCATCACAAACAAGTCTGCTCCCAGACAGAAGGGATCTTATGAGAAGACTACTGACAACCTTCTCTTCTCAGAACTCCACTCCATCCACGGCCATCTTGTTAGCCCCGCAAAGTAGATCTGCATTTTTAATTAGGCTTTTCATTGAGAGCTAAGTTTTTTCACGGCATGCTCTTGGAACGAAGTCATAATCATCTCTACTACACATTTATTATGTATATATATACATATACATACATACTGCATACATATTTATATATAACATTAGGCTTGTTGCTATGGAAACAACTTCAATACTAACAAATTAAGCATTGTGACTCCACTGTAGTAAGAAATAAGATATTCAAATGTAACACCAAGTAGTTGTTTAAGCTGCAAGAGCTTTAGTAATTAAATACATGAAGACAATACAGAAAACCACAAATTAATATCTAGGAGCCTTTTCCAGTATGACGTCAGCTTTGAAGCTCTCTTCCTTTTTGCACAGCATCAACAATCTACATCTTTATAAATTACGTTTGGCACTGGGTTAAGAAGACTATATCTGCTTCATTGGAACCTTGCACATCCTCCGGCCTCAGTTCTTATTGTAAGCAGCTCCACCTCCCACTGTCAGTGAGAAGGATTTCATGATGCTTTCTATTAATCAAAAGGAGGACTTTTATAAAAGAAACCTCAAATGTGAAGTTGCCCTAACATCCCCCGTTTCATTCAGACAACATGTAGAACTACCCCTGGGGTTTTGAATATATTAACATCCTTTCACAATTAACCCTAATGGGACCAGTGCAGCGTTTCCCCAGCCTCTAGATTCAAAGCTGCAAAATGCATAGTGTTTAAATAGGTCTCATTATATCAGCTACGCCAGATCTCTCCTCTTTACATACAGAGGATTCTACCTCTTTCACTGTCACGCAACATTAAAATAGGAGCATACACAAGGATGACATGGATTTGACAAAAAATTAATGATTTGTACATGACTTTAATGCTTCAAATCTGCAATTCATGTATGCTAATTAGTTCATAATGGGCTGTTGAGGAACAGAATTGTCATCCTGCTATTTTCACAGGTTTCTGGGGGCTCCCATGCAGCACTGGCGTGCTGGGCTGGCTTCTGGGTCCTGGGCTGTAACATGGCAGATCTATGATAGCATTTCCCCCCACACACACACAATTGTTTCCTGGATATGGTGCTTTAATCTATCAGAGTTACGATGGCATATCTCAAATAAGTGGTTCCTGGGTGCGGCAATACATCCTGGGAGCTACGGCATAGCGTCACTATATCTCAATGATTGATTTCTAGATTTTAGGCTGTCAGACTATACCTCAGAGGGTAGCTGTCAGCTTCCGAAATGTATGGAGTTGTATTATGCAGCACATTTTGAGAATGTATCTACAACTTTAAAAAATACTGTTTACAGATAAAAATGGCTGTAATATTTGGAGAGGGGAAACAGAGAGATCAGAGAGATCAACTCTTTTCTTCCTGTACAATCATGTAGATCCCCTACTTCAAGGGAATCAGCTACCAATCTACTTGTCTGTTCTCAGGGCAGAAACAAAGGCTGTCACAGGAGTCTGCGAAGCTGAGCTGTTTCACAGACCGCGGAGAAACACCAGTGCTTGCTGCATTTGAAAGCATGCTGCCGTTTATATTGGGAAGCAAACTGATTTTCCCTGATGCAATGATTCAGGCTCGATCTGATGTGGTCTTTATGCCACACCTGCTCAGCTACTGCGCATGTGCAGAGAGGGGCCGACACAAAGGAACAGGAATCAAATTTCAGTAACAGCTTAGGGAAAATCAGTCAGATTCTGATGGCGGAAATTCTTGTGTTAAAGATTTTTTACAGGGAAAAATATAAAGTAAAGATCATCAGAGAAAAACTGAGCCAAGCCAAGGGGGAAAGATACTTCAAAGAGAGTTGAGTTGTTCAGAGTTTTGATATTGCCAGTAGTCATTTTACAAGGACAGGGAACAGTAATGTGATCGACGGAAGTCTGGAAGGTCTTTTAATCAGCTAGAATTTTGTTGCAGTGTTTATTTAAGGTCTGTAAGCAAGCCTGGAGGAAGATTTATTAATCATTATTGGTGTTTAACAAAAGTTAAGTGAATGGGAGATGCTTTTCAAATGATGTGCCTTTTCAAAGACATAAAATGGCATTCTAACATAGAGTCTGTACATAACTCTCTAGCCAGGAAATGTTCACTCAATGTATTTATATTTGTTTTGGTTCTGTTTTTTTCTAAAAACAAAAATCTAATGTAGCTCAGGCTGTCCCATTACTCCCTGTATAGCTGAGGCTGGCTTTCAACTTCAGGTCCTCCTGCTTCTACCTCTCAGTTGTGGGGATTCTTACTAATGTTTGAATAACGTTATCTTGTGAAGAAACTCAAGTCAGAAACTTAAAGCTTCATGCAATGGTTGGGTGAATCAAAGATGGAGATTAAAATATGCGTTTTGGTCTGGGATGTTGGGCTATTTGGTAGGCTTAGATTCTGGAGAAACTGTCAAACTATTTTCTAAAGTAGAAGCATTTTATATCACAGGCAGCAGTTCATGAGAGGCTTACTTCCCCCATGTCCCCACCAACGCTTGGTGAGCCCGGTCTTTTCGATTTAGATATCCTATTAATAATAGCTATTTGTCTTGAGGTTTAAACCTGAATTTTCCTTATAACTAGCCATTTATTAACTCAGTATTGTTTTCATGTATTGCTATCTGATCTTGTTGCTACTCATTTTGATTTCTTGTTCTTTTTTTGTTATTTATTTCTGTGTTATTTGTATGTGAAGTAAGTGGAGTTTTATCAGATATGATTTGCAAATAGCTTCTCCAGATTAGCATCTGTTTTAGTTAGGTTTCCTATTGCTGTGAAGAGACACCATGACCATAGCAATAAAGGAAAACACTTACCTGGGGTGGCTTACAGCTTGGAAGTTCAGTCCATTATTATTATGGTGGGACATGGTGGTGTGCAGGCAGACACAGTGCTGGAAAAGTAGCTGAGAGTCTTACATCTTGAAGGCAACAGGAAGTGATCTGTCTCACTGGCTGTGCCTTGAGCATAAATGAGACCTCAGAGCCTGCCTCCATAGTGACATACTTTTTCCAATAAGGCCAAACCCACTCCAACAATGCCATGCTTCTTAATAGTGCCACTCTCATTGAAAGCCATCTTTTTCCAAGCCATAATAGTATCTTTTTGGAGACAGGGTCTCACTGTGTAGCTCTGGGTGTCCTAGAACTCACTATGTAGACCAAGTCAACCATGAACTCACAGAAATCTGCCTGCCTCTGTCTTTTGAGTGCTGAGATTAAAGGTGTGCACCACCATGCCTGACTAGTATTATTTCTTGAAGGGAATAAAATTTTAATTTTATTCTATTAAAATTGCTTACCTGTGTATTTACATTTATATCTTTACACTTTGCACCTATAAGATTCCAGGACTCCTGTAAATAACAGAATCCAAAGGTTCTCAAGATCCTACATAAAATGACATAGCATTTGTATATAAACTTGGCCTATGCTTTTCTATGCAGTACATTATCTCTAGGCTATTTACAACCCCTGGTACAATGTGAGGGTAATGCTTCTTTGTTGGTTGATTTCCTTGAGATAGGAATACACTATCATGCTTATTAAATTTCTTTCGTTTTGTATTTCTGATTCCAGGTTGGTTTAATCTGAGGATGTGGTACTTAAAGCACCTACTGTGTGTTTTCTGTTATATTCCCTCATCATTCTCAGATCATATGCCAGATTTTTATTTACTCCTCATTTCATCCATCCTATGGTGGAGGCTGAGAAGCCCAGCCAGAAATGAAATCATCTGTGTGGACAAAGACTTTATATGCATGCATGCTCATAGCTGCGGTGTTTTTGGATGGACAGAACATGAAACCTATGGGTGAGCAAATACCTATATTGTTCTATTGTAGGAATTATTTGCTGGCAATTTATTATATAAAAGGATTAATATATATTAAGGAATCTATATGAAAAACTCATTGATACTAGGTTGAACCTTAGGGCAATTCCTGTAGGGTTGAGTTAGGGTTAGGGTTAGTACCACGTGGCTGCAGCAGAATGAGGGGAGCAAACAGGAAGGAGAGACAGTGAGCAACGGTCTTCAAAGGGGACTGACCATGGTCTTTATAGGGATTCTCAAGACCTCAAAGTCACACTTGTAGGTCTTGCTCAATGGTTTCTGAGCCAGCTACATTGTTCCATATTTGTGTTCAAGTCCTTAGAAACAGAAGGAGTATTGCATGGGTAATGTGTGTGTACTTGAAAGCAACCATGCTTGTGGAAGAAGCCAAGCAGAAAGAGAACACACTGTACAGTTTCATTCCTGTGACAGGACAGGAAATGTAAGATAACCTACCGTGACACAAAGCAGAATATCAGAGTGTGGGGACGCGGGGAGAAAAAGAAATTCCAAGGGCATCAACAAACTCTGGTGAAGATGCTAATTCACTTGATTGAACCGAGTCTCCATGAGTGTGTGTATGTCTTAACATTTATCATATTTTAGACATTAATGTGTACAGTTTATTGTATGTCCATCTACCTTAGGAAAGCTGTTAAAAATCTTCCCCTTGTTATGTTCAGAGTCCCTTACTGCTGTGCCCCCAATTCCCCATGGCCGAGTCATAGTATAGAACTAGAAACCCTTCCACCAGTAACTGTCCAATTCAGTTCTTCTCTCCATCATCTCACTTTATTATAGTGCATAGATGGCTTTGCCAAGGAGGATGGAACAGATGTAGAATGTCAGGCACTACTTAAGTTCAAAAGAAGAAAGTAATATCGCCAGTGCTTAAGTTCAGGAAGGAAAGAAAGACCCACCTGGTGCTTAGCTCCTTGGCATTGCCATTACAAAATGTCAAGGACAAGAGAAGACAAAACATTTAAACATTTGCAACAGGTATAGTTGGCTCAGTTCTAGAATATACAGAGAATTCTTAGAACCTATGAGCAAGGAGAAAAATAATCCCCCAAAATAAATTAGATATTCATATATACATATTTATACATATGTGTATACATATATATACACAAAATAGCTACATATACACATATATAGCTACATACATACATATATATAGCTGTCTGCTTATCTATGTATATGTATATGTACAGCTATGTAGGTAAGCAGATAGCTATATATATGTGTATAGATAGGTAGCTAGATAGCTCTAGATATATCCATTTATACACTTATATGAATGCACAGTAGGCCCACTCAAAAATATTTACTCATTATTAGATAAAATAAAGGGAAATCACACTATATACTGAGAATAACACACACCCAGAGGGTTCCTGAAACTACTAATAGCAGCACAAAATGTTGGAAAGGATGTTGGTGTTTAGAGTTTTGATACATCAGTGGATTTTGGAAATGCTAAGATGACTTTCAAAAACTATTTGAGAATTTCTTTAAAGAGTTAAGGATATATGATGCCTAAGACCCAGCAATTTCTCCCGAGTGTGTACTCAAGTGAGATGAAAGCATATGCCCATAGAAGTATGTGAATATTCATTGTAGCTTTAATCCGTTTCCCACAACTGGAAACTCTCTTTCCTCCTTCGGGGTCTCCAGTTCCTTGTGTGTTTGAGGTGAAGTTGTTAGTCAGCTCTGACCTCTGCTCATTTGCTTTTTCAAGTTTTGAAACTCAATTTTCTCTGGGTTTTATTTCAGGTAGCCTATACTGCTATATCTTTGAGATTACAGGTCTTTTTCTTTCCACTGTGTAATATATTTTCTCCCTCCTGGATGATAGTTTATGCTGCTTGAAGATCCATCATGTCTTTTAATGTTGTCCACATCACAATGTTACATTATCTTATTTTTCTTCCTGAACTTATGGATGCTGTGATAATACTTTTTAAATTCTTTATTTGTGAACTTTGTCAGCATCATCATTTTCTATTGATCAATTTTTCCTCATTATGAGTCACACTTTCTTGCCTCAAATGCTAATTCTGTTCATTTTAGAATAAATGTTTGACATCATGAATTTTATATTTGAGAGTTAAGTTTGAATCCTTGTAAATTGTCTTGAGCTTGACTACAGGATGCATTTGAACCACTGTTTGAAGCTTTGATTGCTGCTTCAGGAAGGTGAGCAGATTTACTTCTAGGGGTTACTTAATTTCAACACTCCAGCCACTCTTTTCTGCAAGCTCTCTACATAGTGTCCCAGGATGATGAGGTTCTGCTCCCAGAACTGGCATTGTGACAGTACTTGATATGAGTTTTCTAATCTTTTCAGAGAGGTTTATTCTTCAGGCTTGTAGAGCATACACTCAAACATGTAGCAAAGACATCTCCAGGGAAGAGTGAAACATGGACGGACGGGGATAGAACTGTCCGTCAGTCACCTCTGTTCTCTCTTCTCCCACAAGCTCTAACTCCACAAACACCCTTCTCTTCCCCATTCTAGGCCACTGCACTTTGCTCATGATCATCCCCTTCTGCACCATAGACAGAGTATCTCGGCCAGTGGTTCTCAATCGTCCTAATGCTGTGACCCTTTAATACAGTTCCCCAACCATAAAACGATTTTTGTTACTACTTCATAACTGTAATTTTGCTACTGTTATGAATCATAATGTAAATATCTGTGTTTTCTGATGCTATTTTGGGGTCTCATCCCATAGGCTAATCTAGGCAATGGACACATCATGGGACCCACTATCTCTGACTTCCATACATCCAGACTCACTGCTCTTCATTGCTTAATGCCCAAAATACTCACAATGGTTGCATCATACTTTGTGTCCATTCTTGCTTAGTTGTTTAGGAAATAAGAGAGTATTTCATTTTCTAAAGTGCCATTAATTTATAAAGAAACACTAAGCTTGCAAATAATCTTTGGAGTCAAGGAAGACTCAGGTGTCAGAGTAAGAGAAACAGAAAGAAGGCTTAAGCTTAGAACCAGCCAAAAGCTTCAAGTTTGAAAACAGAAAAGGTCATTATGCTATACAGAAGTAGGCACTCCTGAACCATGCTGAGCCCTGATCACAGAGACTGGGAGTGTAGTACCTTATAGGGGAAAAGTGACTTTGCTGATTGGCCCAAGTATTGGAATGATCATGGGCTTGGGAGATTATCTGGTGCTACTTGGGTAGATCCAACATAATCATTGTGGTCCTTACAAGAGAAAGATGGAGGCTGTAATGTCAGAGATGTGGTCTGAGAAGAGAGAATTGACCATGAAAATTGCTATTTTGTTACAACATTCAGAGTTCTTTGAAAAACAATGGCAATGATGGTGGGATTGTAGGCTGGTGTGTACCCAGAAGCCAAGAACTGTAGGCAACCTCTAGCTGGAAAATGCAAACATTTTTCCCTTAATGCTTCCAGAAGGAAAATATTGCTGTTAGAATCTTAATGTAAGTCCTTCCAATACCCATTTTAAACATTTAGAATTATATGGGAAGCTATGTTTTTGAGATTACTTAGTTATTGGGCGCCGGCATAGCTTGGAATTAGAAGTACTTCCTTCATCTCCTATATCAACAGAAAGATGGCCAGGCAGTAAAGTTCCCAGCTGTAGGTGTCCTCACTTGGACCCTTTGACCTGCTGGTGTATGAAGAACTAAACTCCAAAGGGCATTCCACTCTGTTAGCCTCTCTTAATATACTGAATTGACTGCAATGACCGGTAGCTCTTAGCCAGGAGCTTACAGCAACAATGGTGCCTGTGATGTCTTCAGCCCTCACTTCTATCCAGATAGATTCAGATTGCACAGGAGATGAAGGAAAGAAATGGATCTACAGACCTAAATTAAGTATCATTAAATATTTTCAGCATTAAGAAAATTCAAGTCTCCTCTTCAAACATTTGCATTGAGAAACCTAGATGTATTAGTTACTTTTTGTAGCCATGATAAACATCATGACCCAAGGTGACCTATAGAAGAGTTTATTTTGGCCTACAGTTCCAGACGGGGAGACTGAATAAGGGTAGCAGAGATTTGGCAGCAAGCAGCTGGAGTAGGGACCTGAGAGGGCACATCACACACAGGAAGCAGAGAATACACTGGAACTTAATCCTAGAAGGCAACTCTCAAAGGCTTTCCCCCAGTGATGTACTTCCTCCAGGAAGCCTTCATGCCTTAAAGTTCCATAACCTCCATGAGCAACAGCACCAGCTGAGAACCAAGTGTTCTAATACATGAACCTGTTGAGGAACAGTCCTCATCCAAACCACCACAATGGGCTTTCATATTCAAAATAAGGGATTCCGTATATCTCACAATCTTAGTCCTAGTTTATTTCTAGATACTTTCCACCATTATTCATTGAACCTTTTTTTTTTAATCATGATTCCTGAATATCTTTGTGAGCTAGCTTTTCCTCATTATGAAAAAAAAAAAAAAAAAACACCTAAGAACAGGAATTTAAAGATTTATCTTGGTTCACATCTTCAAAGGTTTCAATTTGGGGTTCCTTGGCCCTTTTGCTTTGGGTTTGAGGTGAGACATAAGTAGAAGGAAAGGAAGAAGAGAGGAAGAGAAGGAAGAAGAATGAGAAGGGCAGGAGGAGAACAGTGATAGAGATCTGGAAAGGAAAAAGGTAAGTAGGGAGGAGAGAACACCAGGGACTGGATCTCTCCCTTGATGGCAAGTCCCCACTTGCTCCCTCCTTCCCCTAAAGGCCCATCCAGCTATGACCTCATCCAGGGCTGGATCTTAATCCACAGATCATGTTGGTCGTTATGCAGTCAAGTCTTGACAGCATCACTACCTAGGGACTAAACTTTCAATACTTGACTCACTTAAGGGCATCAGCGATCCAAACTATCATATTCAAGTTAAGTCCTAACCACTCTTTATTGGTAAAACTTTCTTAATAATATAGATAAGTTATTGGTATGAAAAGCCTAAGTACACTAAAGTCTTCCATAAAGGATCAGCAACCAGGAAGATAAAATGCAGAGACCTAAATGGTCTCCTTTGTGGGTCAGGTTGGAGGAGAGGAAAGATGTGGGGAGATGCTTGTCACTTTGGCTGTAAATCACCATGTGAGGATGAGCACAGACAGAGCTGACTTACACATGCATTGTAGTGAGGAGAGCTTTGCTTCTGGCTAAACAGAAGGGCACATTGTTGGGGTTAATTTCAACTCCCTTGGCCTCTCTATGAGAAATAAAGAATGCTCCATTGCCTCCTTTGTTGCAGCATTGAGCTGTAAGTTTAGGTCAGGCAGAGTAAAGAAGTTGGCTGCATTTTGTTCTTCCTATTTTATTTTTCTTTTCATTTTCTCCCTTTTTTTCTTCTTTGCCTTTGTAAAGTTCCTATGAAACAAGTCAAGACAAGATTTTCAGACAGACCAGATGAGACAAGATGTTCACTGGTAGAATTAGGTTTCAGGAGCTCTAAATTAGTTTGGTTTGTTCTATCTTATTTACAAGATGGATAATATACACACATTGAAACTGTGTCTACATAGGATCACAAATTCAATTTCTTTTAAAAATCAGATATTTCTTTTTCCTTTATTAACTAGACAATAACAAAGAATATAGCTGTCGTCATTTTGTTTCAGTTAATTGTAAGAATCCATTCATATATATTAAGTATAAAGTTGTTTTGTGTCTCATGCATATATGTACATGCACATGCCCTTTTCATGTCTTCTTTTCGTATCCTATTCTAGAAAATTCTCAAAATGACTGAGGCTAAATATTACTTGGATAACTGATAGCATTGTCTTTTTTTTTTTTTATGCTATCATTTATCTATCACAAAGCAAGTTTCAGGTTCTCCATGATGACGCTACCAAGGAAATTGTGGTGCTGAAGCTGGGGAATGAAGTCTAAAGAAATCTGGCTTGCAGAAGCACTGGGGTAAACCTCCCTGGAGGATGCGGGCTGATTACAGGAACTGTCAATCAGGTGACAGCACTTTGAAGGCAGGAGGCATTCTTGAGAGTCTCCTGCTGGGTGTGTGAGGATTAGGCGAAGAGAGTTCAACTCAGGAAAACTGAGCAGACAGCGTTTGTCACTTGTCAGGTACTTCCTTGGAACAATTTTGATTTGGGAATAGAGACTCTGGGTCTTACGGGTGTTGCATTCTTAATAGTAAATAGTTGCAAAAGAAGATCTAACCTACAACTTGGGGACAAAAATGAAAAATAAATTATAAAATCGAAGCCATCTATATGTGCGTGGCCTCAATTCCATTACTTTGTCTAGCAAATTAATCATTACGTATGTACAAAGCACCTGTGAAGTAATCAGGACTATCTGTGGACAACAGAGACAGCCCACTCTTCACAGGAGTTAAAAACAGGCAGAAGAAAGCTGTGTTAGGACAATGTGGTCACACACACCAACGTTCTAGTCTCAGCGCATATGAATATGTGACCTGGCTTTACAGTGGGATTATAGTAAATCTCAAGATTGAGATTATTATCTTGGATTATCAAGTGGGCCCAGTGGAATCAGAAATGCCCTTCTATGTGAGGGAGGCAAGAGGTTCAGAGTCTGAGAGGAAGAAGAGCCCGTGAAACTGGCACTGGAGTAGACAACTGCTCTGTGGCTGACTTTGAAGACAGAGAAATGGGTCAGGAGTCAACGAAGGGAGAAGACCTTCTGTAGTTGGAAAGGTAAGAACACAAATTGCCTCCTACAACCTACAGGGGGTGCAGATATATGAACCAGGGCACCACTGCAGCAGAATTATCAGAGAACAGATTCTAGGTAGCTGTGTGCATGCCAAGCTTTTACACCTTTAGAGAAAGGTGGTCATGGAAGGGCTGTGCTAATGGTTGCATTATGCAGAATGGCTTTGAGGAAGGCAAAGGAGATGCTAGATGAATGTGATTAGCAAGTGATAATTATACAAGCTTAGACAAGAATGACCAGACATTGGGAGGCAGGTACAGTTCTCCAGGTAGCAGCCACAGAGCCCAGTAATTGGTTGTCTGACTGAGCCAATGATTTCTTTTAATGAATGATGGAAGGGTCCTGCTCAGTGGTAGACTGCTCATCTAGAAAGTATAAGGTACAGGGTTTGATTCAAAGCACTTGCCCAAATAAATGCTTCGTGGTACCTATTACAGGACTGTATCATAATGTAATTATAAGTTCTGGGATGAATCTAGTTTGGAGCTAGCTTAGAGAATATTATCGGTATTCATATACCATTCTCATAATAAACACATGATTTTATTGCTTTGGGGTAAATACCTAGGAATAAAATTGCTGGATCACCATTGGAGGTATATTTAACTTTTTAAGAAACTATCACACTGCTTCACAAAGTGATCGCCTGACTTTACACTCTCCTTGATGATGTCCTAGACAACGCAGGTGGCAAGAAAGTCAGTATGTCCCTGTTCCCTTAAACCAAGGGACAATGTGTCCAGATCCTTATCCACTCCATGTTTTGTGTGCTGGAAGAGAGAAAGAGAAAGCTATTATCCCCTGAGCAGATTCTCTGAGACTTAGAATCTCTTAGTTTTTATTTTGTTTTGTTTGTTTAGTTTGGTTTGGTTCAGCTACTCCCTAAACTGTCACCAATTCTAGGGAATGTTTGTCTTGCATGCTTATATGGATGGTTTTTCCCAAATCAAGTCCTAAGATAAAGGAAACATTCATACTGCAGATGATTCTTATTCTTAGACAATTTTAAAGTTGTCTTTAGATTGATTTTTTGAGTATTTTGCCTGCAGATATATGTATCACATATGCAAGCCTGGTACCCACCTAGAACAAAAGAGGGCATTAAATCTCCTGCAGGCGATTTTGAGCCACATTGTAGGTGCTGGGAATCGAACCACTGAACCGCAGTCCTCCTCAGAGTGGCAAGTGCTATTAACTACTGAGTCAAAAGTTAAGCCCCATCTCTTAAGACTGAATGGGATGAGGACACCACACCAAGGCTTTAAGCTTAATAGATGCTTCTTTGTTCCCTAGGCTTCCAGGAAGTCTTGCCTGAATCCACATGGTGCCATAATTCTAAACACTCTTTCAGATCTGTCACATCCACACCTTAGCCTCCAAATTTGCAAGTTCAGACCAGCTTCCCCCACCTCACCACTGAAGAGTTAACCCTCAGATCCTCTCTCCAAAAGAGAAAGTATAAAGTGAGACTTTGGAAAGCTCAAAAAGTGCCAATCAGGAAAGACCTCAGACCATAGGCTGCACCCAGGACTCTGTCAAAGTAGGATGCACAGCTGTTGGCTGGAAAACTACACTCATGCACTTACCTATGTACCAGAACAGTAAAGAACAGACTAGAGCAGTAGACCAGAGCTCAGCATACTCAAAGGCCAGAGCAGGGATGCAGGGTGAAGTTTACAGGAGGCTGATGATAGTCCTGAGGAGCTTTCTGACTGAAAAAAAAAAAAAAAAAAAAAAAAAAAAAAAAAAAAAAAAAAAAAAAAAAAAAAAAAAAAAAAAAAAAAAAAAAAAAAAAAAAAAAAAAAAAAAAAAACAAAAAACAAAAAACAAAAACAAAAACCCTGGGGAGATGGAGAAAGGTGTTACAAGTGCCTTGTGGGTTCGAACTGGTCCTTCCTTGGGATATTATTTCTTACTCCAGGAACAAGAGTTATCCATGTTTAAAAAGGAGAGACACTAGGTTCAGGGAACATTCTCCCAAACATGTCCAGCTGGAGCTTGGGAGTATGACTTTCTTTTAAAAGGTGGTCTTTGTGGCTGTCATTAAGCTACAGGTGTCAAGATGATACCATCTTTCATTATGCAGGTGAGTTTTAAATCAGGTGACCAGTCTCCTTGTAAGAGCCAAGGCAGAAGCGGGAAGTCACAAGAAGACAGACTGGCAGGCACATGTCAAAGATCCCAAGGCTAATCGAAGCCAGGAAGCCTCATAAGAGGGTTCTTCTTAGTCTTAGGAGAAGATGAAGTCTCACTGACGTCTTTACTTCAGATTTCTGGACTCAGAACAGTGACAGAATTAGCTATATTGTGAAGATGCTCAACTGATTTAATTTAATACACAGCCCAGAAGACCAATATAGAACAGAAAGTATTAATAAATATGGCAGATAAATCAATAGGCCAGAAGATAAAGCCTGGGGAGCAGTTGTATGTATAGATGTGTAAAGATGGACTGAGTATGAATGTGGGAAGTTCCAGGCGACTTCAACAGAGTACGATCCAAAGGCAGAAGACAAGAAGGGGAAATTGTTTATGAGGCATCATCTGTGAAGCCACTCCTGGGGTGACCTCAAGGCAGCATCTACACTGCTTCACATCACCCACCCACCCTTCTGGTTTGAAACAAGATCCAGCCAGAGATTGGGAGGCAGCCCTAGTTGGATCTCCCACTGTGTCCCGTGCAGGTCCCGTAAATACATGTGACTTCTTCGTTTAGTACAGGCTCATTACCAGCAGGGCAAGCCGCACAAGTCTGTTCTTTTAATCATTTTTCTCATTATTTTTCGTCCTCTGTTTTAGTTGTCCCATATTTCTTCACTTCTGTCAAACAGCCCCTTGGTTATACATTTTTCTTGTCATTTGCCTTAGAAAAACAGAACTGAACAACATAATTAGCATCGCTTATATGAAAGATGTGACTTAGGGAGAGAAAGTTGCTGTTAATTGCTGACTCACATTGTAAACATCTTTGAATCTTTTGAGTGTATTGCATTTCTAGTCCCCTCGGGGCCCTTTGTGGGGTCCAATGGAGCTCTGTCTGTCAAGAAATGGTGACTCAGCCATGACTGAGCCAGAGAAATCTGTTTAGGGAGGATGTGTGACTAAAGCCGTGGCCGCAGTATACCAGAGCTTTATAACTAAACTGTATGAACTGTACTGGGAAGCCAACTTTTTGATTCTGTAAATCACATCTCAGGGACCTATTTCAGGATTTTTAAAGAGGGAAGTATTTAACTTAAAAGATAGTTCTGTAGTAGAATCTCTCACTGATGGCATTCCATGTTTGCAGGGTGATTTTCTTCTCTAGAGTCTAAGAAAAAAGAGTGTCTTCCATATACTTAATTCTCGACCTGCACTCCAGCCTTTGGGATATGAATTTGCTAAATTTAGCCCATGTTTTAACTTGGGGATTGAACTGGGAAAGTTGGTACAAAGACACTGAGTTTTAGGTAGAGATAGATATTCTGTGTTTCTACCTACAAATGCTCTCTAGCTTTATGGCTCAGTAAGGATGTTAGGAGACTCTGCTGAGAAAGCATGATGTGCAGGTAGCAGGCATATAGTAACTACTTACAGAATAAATTGCTGCCAGCACAACTGGGGTGGGATTTCATTGCCTGCAGATGAAATCCTCTCTTCTTTTCCTTTAAAGCCCTTTGTGAATTGTATGATTTAAGCAGAACCAAGACAAAGACACAGCAGCCGTAAGCTCTTTACCTGAAACCCTCATGAAGCACATGACTTTGGGGACTCTGACCACTGGGCCATTGTATGTGGAACTCTTGGCTGTAGTTTGAAGTATGGCAAGTAATGTCAGATGTCCCCATCCTAGTGCGGGTCTCAGACCATCTGTTGGGTCTGCAATAGCCCAGCCTTGAAGACGCCCTCAGTTCTGAGAAAAACCTTTAGCAACCCAGGCACATGGCTTCTAGGGTCCTACTGAACCCAAATACTATATACACCTTCTGGGTTCAAATCTCAAGGTATTACTTGCTAGAAGTATGTTCCAGGAGCTGAGAGACCAAATAAAATATTAGATGTCTAGTTGTGCTTGAATTTCAAATAAACAAATAATTTTAGTTCAAGAATAGTACAGATGTGACATGCAATACTTGCTTTAATAAAAACTTTTGAGCAGGTTATATGTGAAGCGCTTTTACTAGCGAACAATCAATTGCTATCAGAAATTCAATTTCAACAGGAATTCTTTATTTTTATTTGCCAAACTGGTGACCCTATCTTGAACCTTTAATCCTTCTGGGCCACAGCTTCTTCATTTGGAAAATGGACACACACACACACACACACACACACACACCCCAATTCTGAATCTCTATCTCCCAGAATTGTTACATGGAACAAAGTTCTTATAAAGTTCTTAGAACAGGACTTGGCAGACAATAAGTGTGAACAAGTATTTGTTAAATAAAAGAACCATCGGCTCAATCATCTTTTCAGGCTGTGGGAACGTGCTTTACATTGACAAATGTATGTGCTTTGTTTGCAAATATACAAGTAAGAATTTCCAGAATAAGAGATCTACTTATCTGTCAGTGCACTGATTTCAACTACCTTTCTGAGGTTCCTTTCTCCCAAGCAGCCTCCAAATTAACCGCCATTATTCCCACAGTATCTCTGCTGTTACTTTAGATAATTACCTATGTATATCCCAATCCCATCCCTCCCATTAACTCAATGCTGGTGCAGAATAGACTTTACTTTAGCAAGGGTAGATAAAGGGAATGGGAGGGTAGGACCCCAGCTGTGTTCTCCCTTCACCTTATCAACACAGAGGCTCCACCTGTTTGTTTTGGCTAAAACTCAGGTCCCATCCCTCCTCTCACTTCATCTATCTCCTTCCACAAATGCACCTGCAAAAAAAGTTGATGTTGAAACAAATGTCCACAGGACAATTTCTTCTTTTTCCCTATATGATCTTAAAAAGAAGATGGAGGGGGAAGGGTGAGCAAGGAAGTCCATATGGTGGGGAATGGGCCTCTCGTCTCCTCAAGACATTGTTCTGTGTTGGTTTTGCACGTGAGAACAGATGCATACCACCGGATGACACACAAGAGTTTATTCAAGGGAGCTACTGAGCGGGTACCAGGGCTGTCTCCTTTTAAAAGAGCTGGTGGGCACAGATTTACATAGCCACACCTGGGGGTGTGCCCTCCATAAGGTATAAGGCATAAGGCATGCTCTGCTAGGGCCTCCTTGGCTTTACCATGTGGCTGTTACAGAAATTCTTATCTCATTGGGTGCCATGTTGAATTTTCCATGTGACTGCTACATGCCTGGAATACTTATATCCTGTCCCAGATCTATTCAAGCCAGATGCTCACTCAGATTCTCTGATGTTATTAGCTTGTGCCCTACTGCAGGGTCTTTGGAAACAGCCTCAAAGTTCCAGCAGGTGGGTCTAGATTAGTTATTGGGTCACTGAGCTTCAGGAATAGATTCCTTTTTAGTCTATATTTCTAGTTTTTCCTAATAGTTAAAATCTGAAGCCTAGAAAATATCATATTGAATCAAAGACAGGAAGCCAAGAGAGCTGATCGGCTGCAAAGCAGATGTGGTACCCTTACAGTGTGACCAGGCTGTGTCCTAGGAAAGAATACAATAGGGCACAGCCATGACTAACAGGCAGTTCACTGCACAGTAATACAGGCATCTATTAGCTAAGTCCTCAAAAGATGAGAGAGGATTCCCAGACTCCAGTTCTAGAGTGCCCAAACGAGCATGAGGACCCAATGGCCCCTTTTCTGATTGGTCATATCCTCCAGCACTGAAAGGCTGCATTCAACCTTACTCCTTACACGGGGAGAGACAAATTTTGTATTAGTTTCTCATTACTGTGACAGATTATCTGACAAAAGCACCTTACAAGAGGACAGATTTCTTCTGGCTCACAGTTTCAGGAGGTTCTGCCCATCACAGTGTGGAAGCCTGGTGGAGTGGGTTTGTCTGCAGCAGAGCAAGGTACAGTGGCATCTGCTCGCATGGTAGCAGACCAGAAAACAGAGACTAGAGAAGTAAGTTTAACCTCAAATAACAACCCCTAGTAGCCTTCTTCTGTAAGCCAGGCTCTACCTCTTATTCGTTTCACAACCTCCCAAACCAGCATCAGTAGCATTAAACCAAGCATCAAGACATGAATCTTAAGGGCACATTTTTAACTCACACCATGACAAACCTGTAAGGAGACTGACTGGTCTAAGCTGCAGGAGCCATTCCATGGGCTAGCAGGTGTCAGAGTCTCTACTTCCTGACCCAGAAGCCATAATATCACTGACAGTGAAGGACCCTGGGTTCTAGGGCCTGACCCGGGCATTCAGTTCAGGTATTCAGCAGAGCACCCCCCATGAGAACAAGGAACTTAAAGTCTAAAAGTTTGTCCCAGGAAACAGAGTGACCCAGCCCAGATAGCCGTAATCAACTCAGATAGGACATAATAGTTGAACCTATGATTAAAATACCAGAAGTTCCAAGCAGAATAGCGGTGACCAACACCCGGTTGTAAAAGCCCCCTAACCAGCTGGTCTTAAGGCAACCCCATGACTATTGTGAGCAACCTTACAATTATAGTATGACCTTTAAAGTGACAAATCATGTGTTGCCCCAGTTGCTATGGTGATTTTATGGTCTTAGCCTTTAAAAGAGATATGAGATTGTTAATCCCTGCTCCTCCCTTGCTACTCCCTTGCTCCTGAGGCAGGGAGGAAGCCCGCCTGTACAGACGAAATAAATCCTCTTGTTTTTTGCATCAACTGGGACTGGAGTCTGGGTTCTTGGGGCCCCCCTTCCCGAGGATAGTACCCTGAGTCTGGGGTCTATCAACAGTACTTCCTAAGGAAGAAATGAAAGCATGGACTCCTGGTGCTGTAAATATAGTCTGCTATGGTCTCCCAGTAGTCTACTGCTGCATAACAAACACGCCCAAACCTAGGATCTCAGAAACAAGGTAGAAACCCCACAATTCTGTGTGTTGTATCAGATGTGCAGACATCTATGAGCTTTCCTAAAATTTTGAGCTGCTTGTGGGGCTCAGTTCTCCTCTGCTTACATCTCATCTTGTTAGCTCCTGGGGCTGCTACTTTGGGCAGTTGAGTTCCAAAAGTAATATTCTTTTAGTGAAAGTGCTAAGATACAGGATTAGAAACAACTAGTCCTGACAAGGACTGGCTCAGGACTGTTACATCAGCTTTTTCCAGTTGGTTACAACAGTTACAGAGCCAGCCAATGGGAGAGGGTTCGCACAAATACCTGAAATTCACTGGGCATCAGTAAAACATAGATGAGAGCCTGATGGATATACTTGACACCAAGACTGAAGACCTGAATTCCATGCCTAGAGCCCACGTGTGGAAAAAGAGAACCAACACAGATTGTCTTAAAACGTCTACAGCTCTTGTGGTATGCTGTGGCACATGTATGCACACACAACAGCAAATAAATCTTTCTTTTAAATTGCTGGAGGTTTTGTAGTATTCTTAAAGCAATCCTCTGTTTCAGGTATCCCTTTCAATTAAATGTGGATTTATTGAAGATATTTAACATTTAATGCACTATGTGGTGTGTGTGTGTGTGTGTGTGTGTGTGTGTGTGGCTTGTCTCTACTTATACTTAAGTTCACAGATGAACAAACAGATATATAAATTCTAGCAAAAAGCACAAGATGAATACTTGTCATTTAGTAGGGAAAAAAAGACTAAATTCAGGGCCAATTGTTTTAAGCTCTACAGAGTTATAGGGAAGGTTCATAAAAAATTGTCAGGAATGTACTTTGCACATTATAAACCATTTTGAATAGTACTCATTGGTGCTTCTTCTTGGAAGTCAGTTCTTCAAAGGTTAAGTTAGGGGCTCTGTTTGTTTCTGGAGTCCTGGGAATTGCTTCTCTTCTCAAAACCACTGCGACAGAATTTGGACTGTGCAGTCATCCGTAGGTTAAAGCCTAGCTGTGTAACCTTGGACTGGTTCCTTAGCCTGTCTGTGCTTCCCTGCCATGGCCTTAAAGAAGATACTAATGTGTTGCTGCATGCTATGCTTACAGCAGGTCTTGCAACATAACAAATGTTCAGTAAGTGTCAACTCCTAGTGAATCTAAGAACAAATAATGTCCATATTCTCAGGTACCTATGGAAATGCTACTTTTATGTGACAACAGAAACTTTACATATATAATTAGGCTAATAATCTTTTAAAAATATGTATTTAATTAATTTAAAAATATTTGCTTTTATTATTTTAACTGTATAGGTGTCAGTGTGTGTGTGTGTGTGTGTGTGTGTTATAGAGTCCAGAGGAGTCAGATACCCTGGAGCTGGAGATCCAGAAGGTTGTGAGCCAACTGAAATGTGTCCTGGGAAACAAACTTAAATTTGCAAGAGCAGTATATGCTCTTGATATTGGAGCCATTTCCCCCAGCCCATTACTTCTTTTATTCTTTTAAATTGTATGTATTGGGGAAGAGTATTTACTTGTGGAGGTGCAGGTGCCCACAGAGTCCAGAAAACCGTATCAGATCACTTAGCCTGCAGCCACAGGTCATTGTGAGTTAGTGATAGGATGCTTGGGGCTTCTGAAAGAGAAGTACACCTTCTTAACGACTGAGCAACCTTTCTACCTCAAAATTACGGTTCCTAAGATGAGAGTGAGTAGCCTTTATTATCCATCTGGAGCCAAGGAAACACTGGGTCCTTAAGTCAAAGGAGACATAACCACTGAAGCAGAGCTTGGAGTAACAGAGGAGCTGTAAGCTGAAGTATGCAAGAGGTCTCTGCAACGCACAAAAAAAGCAGAACCAGATCTGCATCCAGAGCCCCCAGATGAGACCACTCATCTAGACCCATGTTGAACCTGATCTCTTAGTGAAATAAGAAATCTGTGTTGCTTTTGCCCTGTGACTTTTTGCTGAGTGGTAGGAAGTGATGCAGCAATTCCATTGTTGCTGGTAATCTTAAAGCCAGCAATTCTCTCTCCAGCCCTAGGCTGCTGTGTCGGAGGGGCTTTGATGACAACGAAGTGGCTCTGTGTGATGGATTCAATCCTGGCACCATCCTCGCTCTTCTTCTTTAGATTTCCAAGCTACACCTTCAAACATCAAAACAATGCTAACTAATTTGCATTTATATTTTATGACTTGTTTTTGAGCATTTCATCAATATTTTATCATGAAGTTATCAATTTTACTTTAATTATATATTTTGTAAGGCTCTCAGCATGCTTGAATATGACTTTCTCATATATTGAGGCCATTTTGAAGTTTATACTCTCCCAAACTTGTAGCAGGTAAGGAGAAGTGTTCAGCGTTCCTGAACTATATGACAGCTCACGTTAAAAGGCACTTTACAGTTTACATAGCGTTTTGTAGATCTCATTCTACTTTGGTCCTGGTGACTGACATCTCTGAGCAGAAAACTCCACTTGGGTTGTGATGAATTGTGGAAGTGCCATAGACAGCAAGTGACAGCCAGAATCACACAGACCTATGGATTATACAGTGAAAACCGTGCAGAGACACTGCTTTTTTTGTTTCGTATTGCTGTGATTAAATGCCCTCAGAAAAGGCAAATTTATACTTCCGGTACCAATTTCTGTGATAAAATACTCTGACAAAAACAGTTCAGGAGAGAAAAGAGTTTTGTCAACATGCAATTCCAGGTTCTGGTCCATCCTTGTAGGGAAGTCAAGGCAGAGACTCAAGGCAGCTGGTCACGTGGCATCTACAGCCCAGGAGCTGCTCATCATCCAGCTAGTTTTCTCTGCTCTCAAACCTTGGAATGCTAGCCCTCACTGTCAGGCTGATTCTTCCCGGGTCAATTACATCACTCCAGACAATCCCCATTGGCCAAGCAGATCTAAATAATTCTTCATGGAAACGCCTTTCCCAGGTGGTGCTGATTGTGCCAAGTCGACAATTAACACTATAACAAGTACCTTAAGGATTAAAAAACAAATGAAAAACTGACTTCAAAACTGTAAGGATTTGCCTGCTGGGTAAGGAAGAATCACCCTCCTTTTTACCTGGTTGCTTCACGACCTGTTAGGGATATAAAGACCTAACTTTACAGCTTTGAGAATAAATGCATCCACATCTTTGTTTATCTCCAGAAGTTCAAGTCTGAGTCCTCCATGCTCCATTAAACAATCAAAAATAAGACGTTGGTGTTAAGTGCTGAGTTAAATGTGCGTGTGCGTGTACGTGTGTGTGTGTGTGTGTGTGTGTGTGTGTGTGTGTGATACATTTCTTAAGGACCTGGAAATGTGAATGATGATCGTGAAGTGAGGAGATATGACTTCATAGCCATAGAAAGTTCAATTTTAATTTAGCAAGCCTAAACACCTACATTGTTCAACATAAACAGTGGCTATGCCCTTCCTGAGAGTCCCTTCTGAGGAATCTAGTTTGATCCTTTGTTGCGGTGATAAACACCGCGATCAAAAGTAAGTTAGGGAGGGGAGGGTTTATTTTAGTTTACACTTCCAGCTCACAGACCATCATCAAGGGAAGTCAGGACAGGAACTCAAAAAAGAATCGAAACAGAAACCATGGAGGAATGTTTCTTACCGACTCGCCAGCTACTCAGCTGCCTTTTTTATTTAGGGGTGGTACTGCCTACTGTGAGAGGACCCTCTCCACCAATCAGCGATAAGAAACACACCCAGGCCAATCAGATCCAGACAATTTCTCCTTCTCATGTGACTTGAGGTTGTATCAAGTTGACAATAAAACTAAGCAGGGAAGAATCTGAATTTAAGACTTTTGTTTGTTTTAGTTTGCTTGTTTTGTTTCATTTTGCTTGTTTCTTTGTGGTATTAAAGAAGAGCCACGCTGGTGATGTTTGGAAATCTTTGTAGCAATCATTCCTCAGTGTGTTATATTATCTCACCTTTGAGAGCAATCAAGGAAAATGAAATGATAAACAAATGTCTGAAATTAACCGTCAAAAAGTCTGAGGGACTCCAGGTAACCCATCACTAAAGACAAAGAGACGAGGCATTGCCACCAAGTGAGCTAGACAGCCATGAGTAAAGGGGTGCTGACTGCGCATTCGTTCCATAATGCTTATTCCTTGACCCAAACTAAACTTCTTCAACTTCGGAGCTGTGACAGAGTTGTATTGTGTTCTCAGAGCTGAAATGAGATGCTGCAAAGCATCTGGGAGAAATCATATCCCTATGCAGATGGTTGGAAATAAAAATCAAGATTAATTCTAAAGCTAGCTTTCCATAAGTTAGAAAAACGTGAATTTTACAATTTAATATGGAAAATTCCTACTTCTAACAGTAATCGAAGATAGGTAAATCTACCAGTAAATCTAACAATAATGTGCAGGGCCTGAGTCAATGAAACTAAAATCTTCTGATGAGAGACCTACATAAATGAAGGGTATGAACTGTTTCTCAGTGGAAGTCATTAAAATGTTAAATTTTGATTCTTTCTAAATTAGTCTATAAATTCAACATGATCCTAATCAAAATTCTACTCATTTTCATGGAACTAACAAGCATGCTCTAAAATTTTCATGGAAGTGAATAGGAACAAAAATAACTAAGACTTAAGCATAAAAGAACAAAGAGGTATTGCTTGGACAGATTGGGAACCATGCTATAACTCTACAACGATTAAAATGGTGTGATTTTAGCACATAAAATTATTTTTAAAATCAGTGAGACAGCAGGACCAGAGAAAGAAAACTCACGTATCTGTTGGAATTTAGTACATGACAAAGGAGGGATTCATTTGTGTAAGTTGTCATTGTACTCAGCACCAAGTCACAGACATCTGCAAAGCTGTAACTTAAACAAGTAGTGAATAACGTTTCTCAGATAACAGAAAGTAGAGGATTTAAGTCCTGGGTTGAGCAATTCTTGGGTGATTCATTCTTCATTAATCTTTCTAGTCCAGCCCTTTAGCTAAATTCTGGCCTTTGGGCACAGCACTTCCTATGACCATGCTGCTGCCTCATGGGGAAATCTACTTCATGGGGAAGAATAGAAAAGAGGAACAGGTCTGACTTGCTAGTATGACTCCTCAAGAAACCCAAGCAGGACTAAGATGTCCACTACCAATTCAGTGGTCAGAACTGTTCTGCTTCCCCTTGAATCTCAGGAAAGGGTGGGACTGGGGGAGGCTGTGGAGTTGCTAATCCAAGCATGGTAATGCATAGGTGTATGAAGAAATAGTCACCAGAAACATGGTAACTGTTTCATTCTGGAAAGTTAATGAGTATAGATTTTAAATGTGGTTCATACAAAAATCCTGACACATATGTAAAGTAATGTGTGTTTTATTCTGTTTATCAAAATAATTTCTTTTTTATGGTGAAAAAGTATATTTAGAATTAACCAGCTGACTGAGTTTAGATGATCCCAATTTTGTTGGAGACATCCACAGCATCATTATCAGGAGCCAATGGAACATACACCTTCTTCTCTCCATCAGGCCTTATGAGGGTCTTGACTTTGGCCACATCTATGTCATAGAGTTTCTTCACAGCCTGCTTGATCTGGTGCTTGTTGGCCTTGACATCCACAATGAACACAAGTGTGTTGTTGTCTTCTGTCTTCTTCATGGTTGACTCAGTGGTCAGGGGGAACTTGATGATGGCACAGTGGTCAAGCTTGTTTCTCCTGGGCGCGCTCTTTCAGGGCATTACTATTTCTGCCCTTTCTTCTACAATGATCCCTAAGCCTTATGTGCCAGAGTTGTTTTGCAGATGTGAACATTGGGACGAGGTCTCACAATACTGAATTTTGATTAGTTGTGGTTTTCTGTAATTGTTTGTCTGATGCAAAAAAATAAAAAATAAAAAAGTTTCTTTGATGAGATGTAAGGACTACACTTATCTGTGGGTCCAAAGACAAATATTTAGAATGTAGTTAGAGATTATACTTGTTTAATAAGTGATGATTGTAGGTCTTCCTTTGAGATTTATGACTTCACTAGTCTTATTGCCTGGCTTCCTGGTATCAGGTATCATTTTACTCTTGCTGAGTGGGTCTTAAGTTCAATTAGAGAGCTGTTAGTTATCACTAAGATGTGTATAGTACCATTGCACCCTTAGGTTTATTGTGTCATGCTGGTCATTGCAGTTCTTAGGCTTCAGAGCTGGATAGGACTGTTGGTTACTTCACTCTTTTGGAAGCTTGTGTAGTGTTTTCTAGTACCACATAAGATAGATATTACCCAGGAAGGACGCTTTCAGGTTAGTTCCAGTCAGGAGCCTCTGGGTCCTGTCTGAAGTCCATGATGTCTTCAGCAATAGGTGTTAGTTCCGCGCGTAAAAGCAAGCACACACTAATAAGGCCACACATGGTGTTTATTTAAGAGAAAAGTCCCAGGCGAGTAGAGAAACAGAAGAGCGAGAAAGAAGTCAGGGGACAGAGAAGAAAAAAGGGTCGAGCACAGGCTTGCAGCTGCTTTTAAGGGAAGGGGCAAGCACGGGTATGCATCATGGGTCCAGGGAGGTGCTTCCATATGCAGTGTGGCAGGGTTTACGTAGCCATGCCCAGAGGCGTGTCTCTGTGCAAGGTGTATCCCACCTGGGCCAGAGTTGGGCCAGCTACGTAGAATGCCAGGAATCCTTACAATAGGGCCTTACATTCCACATCTGGAAGGGACCAAGGGAAATAGTAATATCCTATACTGTTTTAGGAGTCTCTTGGACAATCCTGATTATCAGCTTAGAAGAGGGATTCTTGTGCCCAGTGTTGGGTTTTTTTGTTAGATGGTCTGACTCTTGGAGGAAATACTGCCAGCCCAGTGGAAAAAAATTATAAAATATCATGGGAAACATACTGTTACATATCTACCTAAAAATAAAATATTAAATCCTTTTGAAATTATTTGTTTTTATTTTTGTGTATTGGTGTTTTGTTTGCATGTATGTTTATGTACCACATAAATTGAGAGTCCACGGAAGACAGAAGAGGATATGAGAGCCTCTGGAACTGAAGATGCATATGGTTGTTAGCTGTCCTGTTGGTGCTTGGAGCCAAACTTGGGTTCTCTGTAAGAGCAATGATGGTAGAGGAGTCCAAGATTTAAAAAGTGACAACTGAATACAGAATTACCTCATTTTTACAACTTTTCACTCTGATATTAGTGAAGGAAAAATACATAATCCAATAAATTAATGTAGATAGACACAACTCATAATGCTGCATTTTCATAACAATAACAGTAAGATATATTTTATAGAAGTGTCATTTTTAAGGTACTATTAAAATTAAATTGGTATTAATACAAACTAAACATTTTATAATTAAGATGTTAATTGTAACTTTTAAGGTAACTACTAAAAAAATTATTCCAAAATATATAGCAAAAAAAGCTTAAATGGGGGTGCTGGAGAGATGGCTCAGTGGTTGGGAGCACTGGCTGTTCTTCCAGAGGACCTGAGTTCGAGTCCGAGCAACCACATGGCAGCTGTCAGCTATCTGTGATTTCAGGATCTGACACCCTTACACAGTTATACATGCAGGCAAAATACCAATTCACATAAAATAAAAATAAATATTAAAAAAGTTTAAATGGCACATATTTAATATTCATTTAATCCAGAAGAGGACAATAATGAAGGAATCGAGGAAGAATAAAATATAATACACATGGAAAACAGTTGAAAATGGTAGGTGTAAGTGTAAGGATTCCTGGTATGTGGTAAATGTGCTAGTCCGGTAACCCAACACTGCACAATGTGGGATATAAGAATTCCTGTCAAGGCAAATAAATAAATAAATAAATAATAAATAAATAAAGTTTTGTGGTTTTTTTGTTTTTTGTTTTTGTTTTTGTTTTTTTTAAAAAAAGGGGCTGGAGAGATGGCTCATCGGTTAAGAGCACCGTCTGCTCTTCCAGAGGACCCGGGTTCGATTCCCAGCACCCACATGGCAGCTAACAACTGTCTGTAGTTCCAGTTCCAGGCAAACACCAAGGCAAATAAATAAATAAATAAATAATAAATAAATAAAGGTTTTTTTTTTTTTTTTTTTTTTTAAAAAAAAAAAAAAAAGAATTCCTGGCATGTGATAGGCCCCCACATGGCTCTGGCAGAACACACCAGGTAGGAAGGGCACTCCCCTGGGTGTGGCTATGTAAATCTGTGCCCACCCGTTCTCTTAAAGGAGATGTCATGTGAAAACCCTCCTCTCTTTTCTCATCTGCTTCTCTTCTCTTTTGCCCACCTAGTAACTTTCCTGAATAAACTCTGATGTGGCACTGGTACTATGTATCTGTTCTCAAGTGCAAAACCAACAATAAGTGTTATTTTACCACCAATAATGTAATTATCTCAATCCAAAAGCAATAATTTAAGAAATATCTTTTAAAATAGCATAATTTACTATCTGCTATCTATTAAAAAGCAGACTTTAGATTATGAGATATGGAAGGTTGAAAATAGATGAATGAAAAAAATCCCATATGCATTAGCACACAGTGCCTGAATAGCTCTGTTCCCACCAGACAAACTAGACTTGAAAAAGAAAGTTATGAGAAAACATTTTACAATGATAAAGAAGACATAGTAATTAAAGCCATATACATCTAACATAGACTCAAAACACATGAGACAAAACTCTCACAAAATTGAAGGGAAAAATACACAATTCAGCAATCATAATAGAAGATTTCATTATACCACTTCTGATAATGGATGGTACACCTTGACAAATAACAAAAAAATAGATCACTTGACGAAAGTTATAACAGCCAATCCTAACAGAGAGCTGTACAACAACCAACATCAGAAGCAATGGTTTTCTCAAGTGCTCACAGAACAGTCTTCAGAATGGAGCATACAGTTGTTCATAAAACAAGTCTCAATGAACTTCAAACAAGTTTAAAATTGCAGAGAATACTCCTTAGTTGCCATGGACTGAAGTTAGAAACAAACACTAAAAACTAGAGGGAATTTGAGAAATTTCCAAATATCTGAAAATTTAGTGTCCTATTCCCCAAAGAAAAGGAAAAAAAACAAAGAAAATTAGAAAATAGTTTGAGATGAACAAAAATGAAACTATACCCAGATTTGTGGGATGTAACAAAGGCATTTGGAAAACTTTTTCTTCCTGAGTTATCTAGAACTTTAAGAATGCATCTAGAGATAATTAGAAAAATATTCAATATTCTTTCTTCTTTTAAGGTGAAAAAAAAATTGGGCTAGAGAGATGACTCAGAGGTTGGGAGCACTGACTGTTCTTGTAGAGGTCCTGAGTTCAATTCCCAGCAACCACGTGGTGGCTCACAACCATCTAGAATGGTATCTGGTGCCTTCTTCTGTATACTGCATACATAAATAAATAAATATTTTTTAAAAAAGTTTGTCTCAAAAAAAATCTAAAAAGTTATATGTATGTATGTGTGTCACTATGAGTGTATGTGCATGTGAGCTAAAGTTTCAGTAAAGGCCAGAAGAAGACACCAGATCCCCAACAATGGGAGTAATTGGTGGTGGTCATCTCTCCTGTATGGGTGCTGGTAAATTAACTCTGCTCTTTAGCAGTGTGTCTACCTAACCTCAGAGACATTTCTCCAGACCCTCAGACTCTTTTCTTAATTCTTTCATGTAACTGTTAAAATCCAGAAGTCCTCAAAAGTTGAGAAAATATTCCAGTCACAAATAATCACTGAGGACTCAATAAAGCTCAGATCCAAATTCTTGTATTGTGAGACCCATTAAATATTTCTTCTCTTTTTATCACACTTTGCAACAAATAATGTTTTCTTTACTACCACAAACTACAGTTGCAAATTAATTTTATCAAAACCACCAGAATGTTAGCTTATAACATGTGAAAGGTTTCTCTTAATTCTCAGGAAGCATTGCCATGGTGCTTTAGATAGCTAATTATCAAAACATATTAGGCATTCCTTCCATTAAAGGTATCAGGAGGTAGAGATAAATGATGAACAAGGCATTTTCTCTTCCATTGAGGAGGCGAGGCACAGTCTAATAGATGCTCAATAAATTCCTCACTGATCAAGTAAATGGGTTGTGAAACTGGAACAGGCTATTCCTGTCTAGTTAACAGTACTGCAAGAATTTACTTAAATACTTTACAAGACCATATTTAAAATTGCAACCTGTAGTGAAAGCTGAGCAGATACGGTAATTTTCAGCCATATATTGAAATTACTAATGGCCACTGGCAAACTTACATTTATTCAGAACAAACATATCTGAAATTACATTCAATAAAATTATTACCACCCAGGCCATTGCTTTCTACTGACAAGTGAGATGATGTGTTTCTAAGTTCATGGAAACATGAACTTAGAAAGAGAGTTTATTTTTTATTAATTTTTAAAAATTTATTTTATATACCAACTGCAGTTTCCCCTCCCTCCTCTCTTTTCCTCCTCTCACCTCCTTCCTACACCCCCCCCTCCATCCAGTCCTCAGAGAGAGTGAGG
>PVIH01000598.1:116452-320694 GCA_004025045.1 Sigmodon hispidus
GGGGGGAAGCCCGCTCTTAGTGAAATACCCTCAGGGCTTCCAATCCAAGATAGCCACGTGGGCATCACCTATAGGCTCAGATACTCGGAAGCAAGCGAGATCCTTGGCCTTAGCCAAATATGGAGTTGTTTACCAGGGAGAGCGCTCAAGGCCAACGCCATCTTAAGGTGTGGCTGTAAGCAGCTCCCTACAGGAGTCAACAACACTGGGCATATTAAGCTGAGTCAGGACTAAGCTCCTCCCCCTGCATCAAGGATGGGCCAGGCATCCCACCATAGGGAATAGATTCCAAAAAGCCAGCTCATGTGCCAGGGACAGAGCCTGGTTCCACTGCTGGGGCCCCACAAACAGACCAAGCTCCACAGCTGTCACCCACATGCAGAGGACTAGCTTGGTCCCATGCAGACTCCCTACCTGTTTGTCAGTCCAGAGTCCATGAGCTCCCAGGAGCTCAGGTCAGCTGTCTCTGTGGGTTTCCCCATTGTGATCTTGACCGCTTTGCTCATATAATCCTTCCTCCCTCTCTTCAACTGTTCTTTAGGAACTTGACTCAATGTGTGGCTGTGAATATCTGTATCGGTTTCCATCGGTTGCTGGATGAAGGTTCTAGATGACAATTAGGGTGGTCACCAATCTGATTACAGGGGGTCAGTTCAGGCACCCTTTCCACTATTGATTGCTAGGAGTCATAGCTGGGGTCATTCTTATGGGTTCCTGTGTGTTTCCCTTGAACCAGGTTTCTCCTAACCCCATAATGGACCTCTATCAAAATATCTCTTTCATCATTCTTCCTGTCCTTCCCTCCCCCAACCTAACCATCTGGATCCCTCATGTGCCCATCCCCCACCCTTCCTTTTATTCCTCTCCTCCATTTACCCGGAAGTTCTCATCTATTTACCCTTCCCAGGGCGATCTCTGATTCCCTCTAAGGGTCATCCATTTTACCTAGCTTCTCTGGGGCTGGATTGTAGCCTGGTCATCATCTGCTTTATATCTATTATCACTTATGAGTGAGTACATAACATTTTTGTCTTTATGGGTCTGGGTTATCTCACTCAGAATAATTTTTTCATTTTTTTTATTTTTTGCAAATTTTAATATGTCGCTTTTTAAACTACTGAGTAATACTCCATTATGTAAATGTACCACATTTTCTTTATTCATTCTTCAGTTGAGGGACATCTAAGTTGTTTCCAGGTTGTGGCTATTAGGAATAAAGCTGCTAATGAACATAGCAAGTGTTTATTTTTAACATACTGATAGCAGCAGTAAGGTAAATCCAAAGATGGATATGTTCACATGGAGGCATCATTATATAGAAAACAGATCATCCTGTGGGAGAACTAGAGATTTTCTACCTACCTACCTACACACACACACACACACACACACACACACACACACACACACACACACACCATTCTAGCAGAAGGAGTTGTTCTCAGCATAGCAGGGAAGCAAATGGCTTTGCTTCTCTGAGAGTTGTGACTATGATGCTGCTCTGAGGTGATGCAGCTTTAGAAAGACCCTGCACATTGCCTATGTCTCTAGATGTTCTACAAGCCTCTCTGTTTAAATAAAAAGAAAAGTGCAGAGACAAAATTGAAGGCTGGAGAAAAGGGTCCAAGAATCAATGTGGCATGCATTCAGGGTCTAAACAAGCATTTTACTACTGACAATGGTTTAAGCCGCTGAGTTTAGATTATAGCTCTTATATTTCTTTTACATATATGAGAGTTTACTTGCATGAATGAATGCATACCACATGTGTGCAATGACCACACAGGCCAGTGTGATTGAGTCCTCCAGAGCTGGAGTTAAACACAGGTGTGAGCTTCCATGAGGGTTCTGGGAACCAAAGTTAAGTCCTCTGCAAACACAGTCTTTGCTCTAACAACAGAATTATCTTTCCAGTTCCACCAAAATTAATCTTGACCTTGTTCATGTATCCCTAGTGACTGTTTATACTGGATAGTTTTATGTCACCTTGACATGTGCTAAAGTTACCTTAGAGGGAATCTCAATTAAGAAAATGCCTACATAAGATAATCTGTAATTGGTGATTGATAGGGAGGGCCCAACCCACTGTGGGTGGAGCTTTCCCGGGGCTGGTGGTCCTGGGTTCTATAAGAAAGCCAGGGGAGCAAATCAGAAAGCAGCATCCCTCCATCCTCTGCATCAGCTCTTGTCTCTAGGTTCTGCCCTGTTTGAGTTCCTGTCCTGACTTCCTTTGATGATGAACATGTAAACCAAATAAACCCTTTGTTCCTTCCCCAAGTTGCTTTTATGGTCATGATATTTCATCACAGTAGTGGGAACCCTAAGATACTGTTTTAATCAGGAATGAAGCAGTTATATTGCTAAGTTAAAAAAATAGAACAACAACAGCTAAACCTTCAAATATTTTAGTAGTTACTCTAGCTAAGATTTTTTTCTCATTCATGAAACACATCTATCCAGGGGGCAGGGCTCCAGGTCCAGCTCTGCAGGTCTCCATGATAGAAGAAAGAATGTTCTAGGGCATTGCTTCTCAATCTGTAGGTAGAGACCTTGAGGGTGAAGGACCCTTTCACAGGAGTCACAATCAGATATCTTTCATATCAGATTTTTACATTACAATTCATGGCAATAGAAAAATTATAGTTAGAAAGTAGCAATGAAAATTTTATGGTTGGGGGTGACCACAACAAGAGGAACTGTCTTAAAGGGTCACAAGCATTAGGAAAGTTGAGAAGCTCTGATCCTGGGAAATCATGCTCATGGAATATTGTGATCTGACCCAAAGTGATCAGATAAGTTCTAAGCACAACTTACTAGACAGAAGTAGTCATGTGGCCCCACTTACTTTAAGGTCAGGAAGTATGGTCCTCCTGTGAGGCAAATATCAGAAAGGCAGAAATCTTCAGTGAATAGCATGAATGACCTTGGCCGTAAGTAAGGTGAAAATTCTGGCAGAATAGAAATCCCTGCAGCTTTAGTGCATCTCTACTTCTGCACCATCAAATCCCAGGCAGTAAATGTTTAACCCCTGCTATGTGCCCATACCACATCCCTATGCTGCAGATACTGATCTGATCATTTAATGGTTTTGCTCAGTCCTGTCAGTTCAACCATTATTCTTCTTTCAGTGGGCTGTTCAGAATCGAGGCTATGGGCTCCACTGATTGCAGAGCCCACCATGCAGATGAGCTGAGGCTGAATAATCAGCTCAAGTGGAAACCGCAGGAGCAGTCATTCTAGAATAGACTCTTCCACAATGAAATATGGCATTTAATGTGATTTGAAGTTTAATGTATGGAGGGCAGGGTTGCCTGTGAGAACACCTTGAGGGGACAGATAGATAGCATAATTTCACAAAAAGTCCAGGTGTAAGAATACAGAGCAGTGGGTACACAGCTGAACTCAGACATAGCCTTGCTAATGCAACATCTCCTCTCGATTGTTATGTAAAACTCTGGATTTGAATTCACCCCCCCCAAAAAAAAGGAAAGTATATTTTCAGAAATTATACCATTAACTTAAAATTACACGTTATGAACCAAATAAAGCATATCCATAAGCAGAATTCCGCCTACAGGCTACCAATTTGCACCCTCTGCAGAAAAGGTTTGAGTTATTAACATAGATCCCATGAGGCTGATTATTCCTGCCAAGCGCAGGGCTCATGCTTCAGGTAGCTGCCCCAGGGTTAATGATGGAAGGTGCACGCAACGCTATAGGCTGTGAGTGTGGATGCTCTGCTGGTTTTGGATTACTGAAATAGATGGAAGGAGAGCATACATTTACTTCCATGAACAAACACCTTCCAGGGAAACATCACCAACAAATTTAAAGGTGCGTTTTCCTAACAGAATCTCCTTCAGTGGAAAGGTTCACACAAGTCACCACCAGTACCCAGTGACAGATCAGGCAGCACTCATCACTGAATCTCAGCTCCTAAGACTGCAGAGTGTTGAGTTTTTGTCTCAGTCAACCAACTTCTTCATGGTTTCACCTCACAACACATGATTATAGCCCTGTGGTTTCAGACTACTGACTTTAGAGCTAAACCCACATGTTACCATTTGATGATATGATATATCTACTGGTTCATGTTCTAAACACTTGTTTTCCAGCTGGTGGCCTTATTTGGGGATGTGGTGGGACTTCCAGGTGGAAGACTCTGGAGCTGGTGGAATTAAGTCTATGATAAAGGCCGCCATGGAAGCTTACCGCCTGGCTCCTGTTCTACCTTGATGTGAACAGCTTCTGCCTCTTGCTCCCACTTTCATGCATGAAATAGTTCAGTGTGCTCTCTTTACTAAGATTTAGTGAAACCTCCAAATCACGGTCCAGAATAACCGATTTCTTCCTTACCTTCTTTCTGTCAGATATTTTTGAGCATGTGATGCAAATCTAACAAATATGTACTCTTCACTAACAATAAGACTACAGGCAGGTTACATTATTTCTCCTCCCCTTTTGATTTCTTTAAGCAAAAAATAAATAAATAAATCACAGTAACATTTTAAAACTAATTAATTTTATGTATGTGTACGGGAGGAGAGGCACTTATATGCCACTACATGCCTGTGAAGGCTGGAGGACAGCTCAGGGGAGTCGAGTCTGCTTCCATTGTGTGGAATTTAGTGATGGAACTTTGCAAATCGTCGGCATTGGTGGCAAGCCCTGTTAACTGCCCAGTCATCTCACTTGCCCGGTCTCTGCATCTTGACCCTAAGTTTGCTGGGAGGATCAAAGGTACCAATGATAGGAGCGAGCGAAGAGCTTTGAATCATGACTGGCAGCGAGCAAACCTTCAGTAGAAAGTATTTTAAATCGTTCCATAACACTTTCTTATGAACTTGGAGAATTCCTGCCGCGTTTTCTCTTCACTGAGAGAAAGCATTTTTTTGCTCTCCCCAGCAGACTCTGCCCTGACGGCTCTTCTCTGAGCATCACTCAGTGTCTTTCACATCAGAGGAATGTCCTTCAGCTGTAGTTCTCCTTTGCTAGGGTGATCTCTTGTTGCTGGTAGCTTTCATTTCTATTTTACATTATAGCTCTGGCCTATCCTTGGGGCACCCAAATTTTGTTCCTCTTTCCCACACTTTACTCCTCAGAAGATAACTTTAAAATCCACTTGAGCACTACGGACCAATCACGGAGTGCAGTAGACAGTAATTCCTTCTCAGGGGCCTCGGGCGCCCTGTGGCATTCTGACCATCTGCAGCCATGGAAACAACAGACTAAGTGCATGGGCCATCAGAATGCTTTTAACATGTGCTCCAGGGACTGAGACTGTTAATTGCTTCTCACTAGCCTTTCCCAGTCCTTTTAGAGAGAGTTTTAGCTGAGCACATTGCTACAGCTTTCCCCTGCTCCCTAATGTTGCTATGCAAATCTTCATCCCCAATAGATTAGGCAAGAATGCTATGTGCACCATTCAGGAATACCTAAAACAAGATGGATACCAATCTTTCTTCCACCTTTTCCGCTGTTGTGATACCTTGATGTGGGTATGATTACTGGAATGTCAACAGCTGTTTTGAACTGTGAAACTTACAGTAATTTTTTTTAAGTATAGACTGAGGAAACCATGAGAGTCTTGTTTAGAAAATCCACGGGATTCTCTTTTTTTTCTAATCACATACATATTCTTTATGAATTCATTATTTTTTCATATATTTGAACCAAACAAAACTATGCAACAGAATATATTTAGTAGCATATATAATATTCAAATTCTTTCCTACTAAGCCAGCTGGAAGTTGGTAAAAATATAAAATAGTGCTACTCCTTTCAATAATTTCTTATTTCGTAAAATAGTATTATTTTTTTAGAAATCTATTATTGTTTCTATGCCATGGGTGTGAATTATTTTAAATGAATTAAACATGTAAAACTTCTCATTTTTAATTTCTAGTGTGGTAAACTACAGAAGGGAAACATTTCTGTTAGACAGGCTTGATAATTTTTAAATGGGAGAGAATAAAATGCAGAGATCAACAGTCTTGAAAAGTGGCCTTGCCTTACTTTTCAAGTACAAAAGGGCCACGTTAATCTCGCCTTTTTTTCTATGTGAAAATGCTAAATGTATGTGCAGACCACTACCCTCGGAATGTTCTGCTATATAAAATTTAGCTTATTCTTTTTAACAAATACTTTCCTGCCTTCTGTGAATTGAAATGAGGTCATGGCTAAGACCAAACAAAAACAGTTAGAAGCTGAAGTCATTTTGGGAATCTACCTCTGATGTGTCTCCCCTGGTTCTTTTCTGCCTGGACTGTCATAGAGGTCTCAATGGAGCCCTTGCTGAGACAGCATCCAGTTACCTCATCCTAATTCCACACCTAGTTCTGAGAGAGCAGAGTAGACCACAGTGGAGTTGTCCTGCTGCAGCTAGGGTGGGAATGGGAGATTCTTGTGTTTCTGAGAATCAGACCCATTCACTTGGCTGCCAGGAGCTGCTTGGCAGCGTGCCCAAGATGGGGCTATAGGGAGTAGGTGGAGTAGGGGCCAGCCATGCCACTGGGAAAGCTAGTTTCAGTCTCCTAGGCACCGCCTGTTTTCTACATCACAAAAGACACACAGGAATTCCAGCAGCTGATCACTGCCAGGAAGTAAGGAACACAGATTCTAGGGCTGTGGGAAAGACAAGGGCAGCCAATGAGTCTTTTCTATTCTCAGTACCAACCCAGAGAGAATCTGAAGATAATAGCAAGAGCTTCTTGGGAGATGAAACCCACTTTCTGTGCTCACAGTGAGGGGCAATGGGAAGCCATAGAAACCACATACAACGTAGCCGAAGATGGCATCACATGCTCAGGGCTTCCTGTCAGGGGATGAAACTGCCACATCTGGAATCCAGTTTGATTCAGAATCTAAACCTGGTTTTGTGTTAATTGCTCAATAAAGCTGATATGTATTTTGTCCCTATCTGCAAGTCTTTTACAAAATACTTCATGCTTCAGTTACAAGCCTTTGGAAAACAACATGGCTGTCTTCTTCCTTTTAAGACCCACCTAAAAATACATCAAGGGACTGTGGTCCTCTAGTGAAGCTTTCTTCTTTCTTTATAGTTCTGTAGAGAAATGGCTGCCTCTGCAGTTCCCGGTCACACTTCCAGGACCCTTTCCACTCTTAGGCTGGCACAGAGCAGATGTGTCCTCTCCACTGAGCCTCTCCATCCTTGTTTTATCAAAGGAAAGAATTCTGTTGAGAGACACAAACAGTCTGAGTGGAAGTTTATTTAGAAAGGCAAAGCGCTATGTTCCTAACAGAGGTTGCTGTGGCTGCCCAGAAGACGGAGCATCCCATAGGGTTCTGCATTATAGATTTTTTGAAATGTTTTTGTAGATATTTATGGATGTTTATGTTCATGGGGTAAGGTAATACTTTTCCCCTCCAGGATCATGACTAACTAACTGGGCAGGATCTCCCTTTCAGGATTTATTTTCCCATGATCTGCTAGAAAAGTCCTTGGGGAGGAGGGATCAATACACAATGTATGCAATATTGTAAGGAAGTCAGGGTCTTGTGAGGATGTAGAGTCTTCTCCAGTGCCCATGTGTGGGAAAGTGTCCTGATGCCTTTGTTTCTGATGTAGCAGAAGCAACCAATTGTAGCTTCAATGATGTTTAACCACAAAGACACTCTAACCAGGATATGCAGCTACCAAGACAAGGTCACCATTTTCCTTGGCTACTTCATATCTAATTCAGTATCTTGCTGTTTGCCCACAGTTGGAAGATTCACCATGCTTCCTCCACAGAAACCGTTTTTACAAGGTCTTTCACTTAATCTAATGCTATAAGCAAATTGTCCCAAGAGATTAAGTTGTTAGATAGGGGCAAAAACTCAATGTTCAAGTGTAAGAGATTTAAAGAGTGAGCTATTTTGAGGATGACTACAGCAACTGAAAAATCGCCAGTGTGCATGGATTGCTCAGTTACGTGAATCTAGATTCTAAGTTTATCTAGGTGACTGATTTACTCTTTAGCTCCCCACAGAAGCTGCTTTGTTTTAACTCAGATAAAATCTCAATGGTGTAAGTATATTTTAATTGAAAAAGAAAAAAAGATGTTTGAGAAACTAGTTCTCATCTGAGTTGGATGCATCCCACCAAGGGGTACGAGCCCCTACAGTGAGGCCCACTTTCTTATTCTGTTCCAGCTTCTGAACTGACTCTCAGATGGTGAGTGTGCTATTCTGGGTTGTGTAGCTTTCTAATGGCTGATTAGGTTTTTTTTGGTCAACTTGACACAAGCATGGATCACTTATTTGGAAAGAGAGAATCTCAATTAAGAAAACGCTTCTATAAGATTGGCCTGTGGGCAAGTCTGAAGGGGCAATTTGTTGCTTAATTACTAGTGCCGGAGGACCCAGATCGCTGTGGGAAACTTGGGCAGGTGGGCCTTGCTTGTATAAGAAAGAGACAAACAAGTCACCAGGAACAAACTGGTAGCCAACACTTTTCCATTTCTGTTTTAGTTCAGCCTACAGGTTCCTGTCCTGAGTTTCTACCTTGGCTTCCCTTAGTGATACAGTAAGCTATCAGATAAAATAAACCTCTTCCTTTCCCAAGTAACTTCTGATCATGGTGTTTATCAGAGCCAAAAAAAAAAAAAAAAAAAAAAAAAAGCAAAGATACTAACAATGCATCCCTTCCACAGGCCCTGAGTCAAGGCAACAGGTGCCAAAAGACAGGGACAATTGTGTATGTCTGTGAGGGAAGAAGAGTCCCAGGGAGGCCTCCAGCAAGAGATATGGTGTTGTGTGTGTTATTTTACAAGTTCTTCATTGAGCTCATCTTTTATATCTATACCCATCTCTTCCCTTACAAAAAAACCAAACCAAACAACAACAACAAAATATAGGAACCAATTTTGGCCAACTTAAATATCTTGGCCTGGGATCACAAAGACACAGAAATAGAGTAAAAACCAAAAACAAACAACAAAAAAACTAATGCTCTCAAGCTCCAGCTAGCTGAACCCTGCATGACTTCCCGATGTCCCCAGCAGCACTGGTCCTTGGTTGTTCTGTCAGAAAAGATACTTCCAGAAGGAGATCCTTTTACTTCTAGGCTCTCAGATATGAGCATAGTTAAATGAGCTGATCTCAATAGTTGAAGATGAACTTGGCAGATATTAGTAACTGTGCTATAGGCTAGATAAAAATTGATATTAGACCAGAGCAGCAACTGGAACAAAAATGCCTCTGCTTCTCAAGCCTGACATACAACCACAACTGACTCATTGTGCTTTAGACACTATCAGGCAATAACTGCTGGTATTCCTAGAAATGCTGCTGGAAAAGAAAAATAGCCCAGTTTTTAAAATAAACATATACAGAAGTGTATAAAAGAGAGAAGTTCATGATGCTTAGAATGTATTTTCAAATTAGCATATATATATATGATGTACAGATAAACACTCCTGGTTCAAGGGCAGAAGTATAAAAATGTAATAATCTGTAAATCTAGGTAGTGTTAAAAATGTTTTAATTTCTCAAAATATTTTTACACTTGCAAAATCAAACAAAAATAGCTACTTATTGTAGTTTCATCATCAACTATTATAGTTTGTATTTTTGTAGTTAGAATGCTTTAGCTCTTATAAAAATACTTATCTTTTGACTATGGCAAATGTGAAAGAGTCTAAATGAGATAAAGAATTGATTTCTACCTAAATCAACCTAAATCTGAATAATTAACCATTGACCAGAGTAGAGTTATGATGAGGTTAAACTAGGACTGTTAGCAGGGTAACATTCTAGCTGTTCTCATATATTAATGTACACACTGCCGACAGGTACAATGGGCAGTTGTTGGCTGTGCATTCTCCCTGTAGGTGATCCCTAGGACAATGCAGACATGCCTGCTCCCAAGCAGCGCCTAGACAGTAGCAGCTGTGGACATTGAAATCAGTGTGGGCAACACAGGGTGACCAGAGCAAAGATTTAAAGGATTAGGAGGGGAAGACAGGAACAAAAGAAGTCGTGATCTCTTCAACTAATCATTGGAGAAAGGACAGAGGCAGGATTCAAAACATTACGAGTCAGCTAGGATGCTGGGAAGAAAAGTGTGGTACACTGTGGAGGTGGCAATGAAAGACAGCCAAGGAAATAAGCAGTAGTGGAGGAGCCACCTACTATGATACTAATACAAGATCCTATTGTCATCCCTGGGGCTAAGAGTACCAAACAGAAGGGTTGCCTCAAGAACCCAGAGAAAGTCTCTCTGTGGCTTATGGTAGAAGATGAAGCTGTATTGCCAAGACAGGTGACCAAACAGGTGATGCTCCTCCATATGCCTTCTGCTTGTTGAGCCTGAGATGAAGATGGATGGGAACCACAGGGTACCACAGATGAGTCCAGACACAAGCAGGACAGAAAGAGTCAGCATGAAAAATGGTTTTCAGAAGTGCCCAGCGCTAGAGATGATGACCCTTGCAACAGGAATAGGGAGGAGGCTGAAAAGTTTCCATTACAGGAAAGCAAAGGGCAATCTAGGCAGAGGGAAGAGCACAGATCAAGACAGGAGGCAATCTCACATCTCAGAAATTATCATGTGTGCATGCTCCCCCACCCCTAGATTTTAGGTTTTTGGAAGCGGCAATGGGGTTGGACTCATCTTGGCACATGGGAAAGTATTCTGGTAATATATGTACTGGTAGCTATTTATTGACTGATTCATAGGAAGGTGAAATCTTCAATTGTATTCCTTTATCAGAATACAATAACCCAAATAGAACTAGTTACAGTAACAAGATGAAGAGATGCAGGACTAACTACAAGGGTGTGTGTGAGTATGTGTGTTGCATGAATGTGAATGTGTTGTTTTGTGAGCGTATATACCCACATGTGGAGGCCATAGCAGGACATCAAATGTCTTCCTCTGTCTTTTCTCTCTCATTGTATTGAGACAGGCTGTGTCAGCAATCAGGAAAGTCCCTGTTGTAGCTAAACTTTCAGGCCAAAAAACTCTCAGGATCTGTCCTTTTCTATCCCTGAATGCTGAGTTATAGGCATAAACAGCAATGACTAACTTTTATGTGTGTGCTGGAGATTTAATCTTGGGTCTCTGGCAGAGCAAGTGATCTTAGCTGCTGAATAAACTCCATTGCCCCAAATTAGGTAGTTGATACAGGAATCTCATATCTGTTGTATATAGATCTTTAGTGGTTGTAGAACATCTTTAAGGAGTTAGCATACTAATAGCTTTGATGTACACTAATTAAGTAATGACAAAAAGTTATTCTGAATTTACATCTATTTATAATTTATTAATCAAATCATCTGAATTCATGCAAAATAGTTGTATGTATTACACAGTAATCATCGGATGCTTGGAGTCCATATGAATCTCAGAACTCTTTACAATAATTCCATAGTTAAAAATTCCAGTTAATTATAAATGACAGGCAGATACTTTACTCAAATTAGCATGAGCAAAAAGAGAATTACTTACTTACTTAATTAATTAATTAAACATTCAAGAGGTGGCGCTGGTTTAAAATAAGGCCTACACCAGCCATTCAGATGGTGTGGCCCGGTCCATACAATTGCTGGCTCTTCTGCTTACACTTCTCCAGGGGCTTCTTCTGTTGGTTGAAGAGATGAGTCCCATTAATTGTGGGGATGTTATATCTTCACAACTATTGATCTAGTCCAGTGCTCATCCCCAACCCCAGTAGAATCTAGGGAGCAAGAAACTTGATTGGTCAGTGAAGATCAAGTGACTGTGTTAGGGAGGGTAGAGATGAAGTATATAATTAGGTAGGTAACTCAGAAGCGGTAGAATGCTGGCCAGGTAAACAAGCTGCAATTTGGTTCTGTTTGCAGTTCAGAGACTTCAAACAATATTCTCCTTTCTCTCTTTTTCTTAAGTCATTTATACGTATTTCTTGACTTGCAGTAGACAAACTAGTGACCTATACAGCCTGACTAAGTCTTACAGTCTTTTACATGGCTGCTATTTGTAGGGCTCACATATACCTTTCAAAATAATAGACAGTTATTATAATTAATGCTTTCCATATCCAGCATACATCATTTGGTAAATATTTACTGAATAATTAAAATAAGCCAGACAGAGTAGTGGATCTGAGCTCCTCAGTGATTTCTGTTTTTACATAGCAATATACAAGATTTAATCCTAAAACAATGAATAACATTGTAATTACTAAAAAGAAACAGCCGTGTCTACAATTATATGTTGGTGTTACTGCTACTGTAGACAAAATAATTCAATATTTATAAGGCAAAAAGGTGATCTTTATGTCCATTTTTAATAACTTTATGATTTAAAAAGAATTCTCAGTCATTCATAAAATATTGAAGAATTATTTTTAGTGATGAATAATTGTGTTGCACTTTTATCACAGTCATGAGGAAGTTTTAAAACAGTGATTTCTTACCACTGTGAATTACATATTTTGTTCATAAGTTATAGTATTTGAATTTTAAGGCCTTAATATATTTTTTGAATTTATAGAAAGGACTGTGCTGGTGACCTTTTTAATATTCTGTTTTCTCATTGGCTAGCAGGTCCAGCCTTTCTTCTATGTTCCTGGCAATTGTTTGAAAAGAAGGAGGTATGGAAAGGCCAGCCAGTCAGAAACCAGAATATTGAAAAGGTCAACATCATACAGTTTCAGCTATAATTCATAAAGACATTAAACTTCCAATATTTCATCTCAGGATCGAGACTGTAATGGGAGCAGAAAATGGCACAACACTAATTCATCTTTCTGACAAATATTTTAATGAGAAAGGAACTACAGAAACTACAAATATTTGGTTACCGATTTAAAAATATCTTATATCCTTTATAACATAATGAGAGTAAATTTATACTTCCTAAAGTTGAGTCCTCTAGCTAAATACTTAATTGCCTTTTAAATTAATAGGATTCTTTTGAGCCTACTGCAATTAGGCTTAATCCTCCAGAGAGCTACTAATATCACCAGGTTAGAGTAAATAAATATAAAAGATTTTTATTACCAAATATAAATGAACTGAAACTTTCTTTTGGGTAATATTTCACTGCCAGTAAAGTAGTTGAACTAATTGCAATTTTCTTGCTATATTAAATTGAATTATTTTATTATCACTTTTGTTGTTAGTGTAGTCCTCAAATAGAGTGGGGTTCTACTGTGATGTTCTTCCATGTGGTGGTCATTTCATTGAAGGACTATTAGGAACAGAAATAAGGACTCAAAGATGCAGGCACAGAGCTATCTCAGGAAGTGAATGTGATACCTAGCAGGCAAGGAGGGAGAGACAAGAGAAGGAAGATTCTATCTGCATCTTGGGACCCATGTCTCCTGGCAGTCTGGATGTCCTTTGTGGTTAAACATCCTTGAAGTTGCAGTTAGGTTGTTCCCTGTATATCAGAAACAGGGGCAAAGGGCATTCTCCCACAGGTGTGAACTTATAAAGAGTCTGCAACCCCTCAGAAGAGGTACAACTCCCCAGAAGAGGAAGAAAGTATCATCAAAAGTGTAGCCTTACTCCATAAATATCCTACCCATCTCATAAAAATTCATAAAACATTCACAATAAAGCCAGGCATAATGGATCTCAGCACTTAGCAGGCAGAGGCAGGTAGATCTTTGTAAGTTTTTTTTTTTTTTTTAAGAATTATTTATTTATTTTTATTATATGTACAGTGGTGTTTTGCCCTGAAGCTAGAATTACAGACAGTTGTCGGCTACCATATGGGTGCTGGAAATTGAACCTGGGTTCTCTGGAAGAACACTCAGTGCTCTTAACCACCGAGCCATCTCTCTAGCCCCAAGTAAATTTAAGGCCCACCTGATCTACATAGACAGTTCTAGGAAAGCCAGGCCTACACAGTGAGATAAGACCTTGTATAAAAAAAAAAAAAAAATGAAAAATAAAATCTTGGACTCCGGAGTCAGTGAAATGGCTTAGTGAGTAGGCTTGCTGTGTAAGATTGACAGCATAAATTCCATGCCCGGAGTTTATATAAAGGCAGAAGGAGCGAATCTCACCAAAGGTTTTTTTTTGAACTCTCTTCATCATATAATACACACAATTATATATGTTACACACACACACACACACACACACACACACACACACACACACTCAACAACGCACAATGCACTTAGTTTCTCGCTGCCTCAGAGCAGCCCATTCCAGTCTCTGGAGTATTTACTTTGCTGAATACACTTTTACCTTCACTGTTTATGCCTCTTGTCTAATTTTTTTTTTCTTCTAGGAGATAGGAACAAAGTGACGCCTCATAACAAATCCATTCAGAAGAAGTGAAAAGCCCCACAGGCACTCGACATAATTATATATTTTCATTGTGCTACTTTTTGCATGTGCCCGTGGGAAGTGGGAGGCAGGAGAGCTAGAGTCTTACAGAGGAACAGACACCAATGGGTTGGGCTGATGCTGTGAGAAGCTGTAGAGGTGTCAACAGGAAGTGAGAACAAGTGTGGCCTGAGACCAGAAACAGCAGAAATTCACTATATCCTCCAGGCAGAAGAGGAGAGAGACAGAGAGAGAGAGGCTACCATCAAGTCCAGGAGAGCTGGGGCTCTGCCTGACCAGCAGACCAAAGCAGTCTAGTCACTTAAGGGGAAAGCTGCAGCAGAAGCACGGTAGGAAGAGAGCTGGGAAGGACTGCAGTGTGTTGCTGATGCTGCCTACCTAGGAAGTCTAGTGCTATAGACTTCAAGTCCACTTCCTTAGCCCAGAGCAGACTAGAGACTGGAAGGACAGGGTTACACATCAACACCAATAGACAGGGAAGCAGGTGCTTTGGAGGCGTGCTGGATGCCATATTTAAAGGGGCTCATAAGCAGGAGATAAGAGTGGGTAGAACAGTTATGAGAGATGGAGATGAAAAAAAAAATCCAATATAGACTAGAACTTTGTAGGATTCCACCAAGGCCTTTCTCTTAGCCTATCCTTTGGACAATGTCCTTCAGTGGATGTCACAAAAGTAATAATCCAATAAGCCAGCCCAAGAACAGACTTATAGAGAATCTCCTACAGTATTTATTTTGAAGTGGGAGGTGGTGCTGACAGATTGTGAGTTCATCCACCCCATTCTGTTTCTCAAAGCAACAACGAACATCCCCCTGCAAAGTATGCCATTCGATGTTCTTTGCTTTTTAACCATGTCTTGGTAGGAGGGATCCAGCTAGGGCGTTGAGTGACTTGTTAGCAAGAGTGTGATCACTGCCTACCTTTTCCCAGAGCTTATTTACAATAACACATAGCATCTTGTGGTGCTAACGAGTGCCTTTCACCCACTGGATTTTGGAGTGCTTTATGAACTAGGAATACAGGAGTAGCTGAAACAGAGCTCTCTCTGGGGTGGAATAAGACAGCTGTTCACCTTGCAGAAATGCTGTACAACAGCCCGAGTGGGAACCAGGGAAGGGCGCTCAATCCAATTGAAACTGCAAGAAGAATTTAAACTGATGGACTAATTGCTGAGGCTGGCATGTATTTAAAACAGGCCTTGTTCTGTTCCTTCTTGGCAGATTTTATTGCATAGACCCTGTTGCTACCATTTAAGAGATGAGGAATCTGATGCTCACGGGCACAAACTGTGCTCAAGAGAATATGATTCCATTGCATGTCTTCTGAGTTTCTGGTTGCTATTTATTTTTTGAGTCACATGGCAATCAGAACATTCAGCTACAAAGCAATAAATTAGGACCAATATGAAAAAAGGGCACACCCATGGTTTTGGTGTTTTGCAGAAATTGGGCTATCCTGGGAAGGTCGCCATGTGATCTTGACTTGACTTGACTCTCCCTAGTTTGGGAACTCAGTCAAGTTCAAGAACTGGAGGTGACGGAGAGCAGCCACATTTCCATGCCTTTAAGAAGCAGGGGATCATGAGTCAATGAAACTTACAAGGATTAGTTTGCAGTGAGTTCCTCTTGCCTGACACTTCTCTCATTCTGGAATGTCACCACATTAATTGGTTCTTAATTGGACAACGTGCTTCCCATTTTCTAAACCCAGCAATGTTTAAAAGGGAAGATGCCAGACTCTTGCTCTGTACAATGGGAAGTCATATGGGTAAAGACACAATGCATAGGGATTAGACTCTCACCCAGCCCAGAAGCTGAGACAAACACTTAAAAGGGCCTGGTGAGGTGCAGCTCTACGGGTCTTCAGATCTATATTGAAGGCAGATTAATGCTGCATGTTTGGAAGACATCACAAATTGGAAGCACAAGAGAATGATAAAAACTTCCCCAGCTCCTCAACCTTTAAAAATTGCTAATGTGGCTATGTGTGTGTGTTTTTTTTTAAATATGGTCTATTATCCATTCCCTCTTTAAATAAATAACCTGATCTTGTGTTCTTCAAACAAGACACCTTGGATGGTAGTTGGTTGAGTCCTTAGACAGGAAAACTTCCTTTTTCTGCAATTAAATAGAGGCCAAAGGGTCTGCGTTCCTCCACCTGAAACTGCAATCCTGTTTGTTCTTGCTCTTTCCCTGGGAATGCTCCATGTACAGGCAAGTTCGTTTTTCTCTTTTGAAAGAATCTTGAACAGTCTGCATCCTAAATTCATGTGGGAAAAGTCAGAGATGGGAGGAAAGCTGGCTTCTTGCAACATAAAGAACTTGTCAACTTCCTGAGCTCCTCTTCCCCAGTAGTCTCAAGGTACCCCGGGTAGAGGGGAGTAAGTGGAGTTCTTCAGATCAGAGTCCTGAAAGGCTGCATATCTGTCTTTCTTCACGCTTCTCTATATCATGCTTGTTTATCTTACTAGTGAAGGAAGGGTTTTCTTTTTAATTGCATGTTCAAACATGCAGCATTCATCAAAGTTGGACTGTTTCTTCCTCTTGCATCAGATGCAGAAATTACAGTCTGTCTTCTCCTTCTATCATAAACTATAGTTCCATGAAGCACTTAGTAATCGATATTGCAACAGATAGATACTGCCACTTATTTAGGGATGCTCCAATCCCATGGTTACTATAAAAATAGACAGAAAGTAGGAGAAAGTCCATGAGGCAAGGCTATTTTAACCAGTGTCTCTGATTATACCACATGCCATGATGGTAGCAACATATTTTGGCTTATAATGCATTTAGATTATGATCAAATTCTATTTATACCAATGACAAATCAGATGCCCACATTGCTTTTCATTAATAAAGAATCCTGTGGAATTACCTCTTTTGAGGCCAGATTCTGGAATAAAGGTCAACCAGAGGTGTGGGTAAGAAAAACATGAGGATGGATGTCAAGCTATCAAAGTCTGGCAATCCTCAGCTGTAAAGGCCTCTGGCTCTCAATCTTTGTGACAATTTACCGTGCTGACACACTGATCACACATCTTCCAGTTAATTACTCACATTCCCTCAACATTCATCCTTTCTGCTTTAACAAGACCTCCTTAGCCATTCCTGGGACTGAACTTGGCATGAGACCATGCATGGCAGCAACACTTCCTAAAAGATAAATGTTTCCCTGGGTATAAACTCAATAATAAGCAAAACATTTGACAAAGAAGAATGCCTTTGGCAGTGCTGCTCAATCTCTCTAAGAAACTGACACTGTAGAATATAGGAGCAAAGTCCAGATAATGACAGCTACAAAAGGCTTTTGTAAGCAAAGCAGTCAGGTCTGTGTCACTTGGTCCTTTCTTTTATGATCTCTTGCCTGGACAGCTGGTAAAATCTGATCCACGAGATGTTTTTCAACATCTGTGACAAATAGTCAGCAGTGCAAGGTTCTGTTCAATGGGAATGGTTATAAGGAACAATGAAAAGGTAAGACATTGTCTCTACTCTAGGGGACCATTCATTGCATAAGGAATATTAAAACATGCAAGGCTTTTGTCAGCATTGCCCATCCAGCAAGAATTCTGTCACTATTGTATGCAAGTGGCTTAGCTCAGTTTAGGTCTGTGGTTATGACCCAGAAAGAAGCTATGACATTTGTATCTGGGCTACTTTGGGGGAAGGAAGAGGATCCAACGATCCCTATTTGGGTGACTGTTTTCACACTCCTATGTTTAAGCTATAAGACCAAGGTAAGATTATTACTATTCCATCTCATTAACTTAGAAATCTTTCTTTTCAGGCATGCATTGGCCTAACTCTGTGCTGGCCACTGTGAGGGGTTATCACTGTGCTCTCTCCAAGGAGCATGCCAATGAAGGAGTAAGTCACATACATGTCACTTGCTGCAATGAGGACAATGAATGAACTGGACAAAATTAGGCCAAAGAATGAAGGTCCTTCTAAGAGGACTCATCTCATGGGAGCTGCAGACATTGGAACCAGGACTAAAAGAATGTAGAACATTTAAACATGAAAAGAGGAAATGTTCACAATATAAATGGAAAGTGCTACAATGAAGAGGGTGCTTGGTAGAATGCTTAGAAGGCCTGACCACAGCAAACATGGGAAGGTTGATAACTGCCCTGCATTAGCATTTGTAAAGTGCTTATGTGTACTCAATTTTAGAGGGGTACTGGAGGTAAAAAGGGAGACCAAAGGGCCTGGATTGATAGTCTAGTCCTGTCATTCACCAGATGCATGACCCTGGTGGGATTACCCAAACCATGTATCTCAGTTATTTCTGCTATAAAATTGGGATAATTATAGCACCTATCACAGAAGCAGGTCATAAGGATTCAAAGAATTTACTACTTTATAGAACAAGGCCTAGGATGTAGTTGGTGTCCAATTGATATTATGTTTCTATTCATCCTCACACAATGCTATGCAAATAAGTGGTCCTACTTTTTAGAAACCACACCAGAACCTGGGAAAGTTTGCAGTCACAGCAAGTCTGTCTCCACATGGAAATTTGACAACTTGTGTTTCATTCATAGTACAGTGGTTCTCAAGCAAGGAGAATGCCACACACACACATACACACACATACATACACACACACATATACACTCATAGACATATGCACCATACACACACACACATACACACACACACACACCTTTGTTTGGAGCCTTTTTAGTTATTATTTGAGTTGTTAACTGTGACTGAAGGCCAATTGTGCTGCAGATCTTCTAGTGCACAGAAAATGCCCCCAAACAGAAGCACTCAGTCCAGAATCTCAATAGTGCTGCTGCGGTTGGAAGCCTGGTACAGAGCTGTCTCTTGAGGGGGTATTTATGTTTAAATACTTCAGAAAGATTCCTTCCTGAACAAAATACTTTACTGAAAACAATCCAAGCAAAGGAAAAGCAGTGGAGACAGGGAAGAATTTTTAAGTGTTGATAATTTTATTGGAAGGACAACTCCTGGAAAAATGTTCATCTCCATGAAAAATAAAAATACAATATAAAATATGGAAAAAAGGGAATCAACCTGAAATACTAACTAAGAAAATTCTCAGAAGTGGTTTAGCAAAGAAAAAAAAAAGCAATAAAAAGTCACCCTCAATAAATGAGTGAATCAATCAGTCAATACATAACACATATTTGTTACCTATCAAGTGCATCCAATCATTTCATATGACATAGTTCATATTGAGAACAGCACAATGTATTCTTTTGAATTAAAAAATAATTTTATGTAGAAAACAATTTTGTGTTGGGCCACAGTCATAGCTGTCCTTGGCTGCACATGGCCCAGGAGTCATAGGCTAGGCATATGTAGAACTTTAAAGCAGTCTCTCTCTCTCTCTCTCTCTCTCTCTCTCTCTCTCTCTCTCTCTCTGTGTGTGTGTGTGTGTGTGTGTGTGTGTGTGTGTGTGAGAGAGAGAGAGAGAGAGAGAGAGTGTGTATGAGAGAGAGAGAGAGAGTCAAGAAGAAGTAAAGGTATTTACTTAACTACTGATTGTGTTGGACAAATGTGTTTCGCCTTTGCTAGTCAGTCATCATTCAATCTGTAAATATTAGTCCATTGCCTGTGCTGCAATGGTGTTTTATCCTGTTTCCATGGCCATTAGGTCAGGTACAAAGACCCATTAATTTCTACTATAAAGAATGATGAATATTAAATACTTTAGTGTGTGAATTAGGCACTGTACCTTACAGAAATAAAATCTAGTTGAAGCTCCAGTTTGATGGCTTCTGTAGGCTGCTCTTATCTTCACCAGTTTGAGAACTATAACTCAGTTTCCAAACACGTTAAATATGTTGTGTAGTCCAGGCCTCCATAGAACTGCTTCAGAACTCATCGACCTGTTGCACTGTTACAAAGACATCTAATAAACGCTGCCACTTACAGCCTAGCATTTCTGTTGTTCTGAGTCTTAGCAGGCAGTTCAGAAAAGCATTTTTCCTTGTTCATTTCCTACCACCAGGCCTGTCTCTGCTGCTGGAAATGCACCATGGTTGGGATACTAATCACAATAAGAGCTATAAAAGCAGCATGCGTGTGATGCTTTCTAAGATAGGAAACACATTTAAGTACTTTACCTTATTGTGTTCTCAGACTCATACATTGAGCTTGGAGTGGCTGCTCTTCTAAAGTAACTAATTTTGTAAAGGAAAAAAAATACAGCAATATATATAGATGTTAAAAAAAAAAAAAAGGTTTCCAAGTTCAATGTCACTCAGCAGGATCTGCAGGAGATGTACTAGTGTGGCGTAAGCTCTTAGCCTGGGTTCCTTTTGGAAGCAGAATCTGAGATACAGATTTGACTTGGATCACCCTGAGAAACAGTCCCAGGAGGTACCAGGAGAGACGTGAAAACCAGACAGGACAGAGAGATAGGAAAGGAGATTCTGGGAGTTTAGTAGTGGTAATAGCTCTGTGAGACAGTGTGGACTGATCCCCCAGAAGATGCAGTGTAGTTTGCCTGCTACCATCTAATCCTGATAAAGGGTGTTCTTCCCTGTGAGGAGGAGGGGATAGCAATCCTAGCACTCTGTCTAAGTGAGGAAAAAGGCACCAGAGTTTCAGGGCCTTGCTTCAGGACACTGGAACAAGTCATGACATCAGAATCCAAAGACACTAATACCTTTTTTCTTCAAAGTCACCAAATGTCAGCTGCTTCATACAGTGACAAACATACCACAGAGGTAAACTGGGTGGTCCTCTATGTTTGCCATGTTTCCCTTGATGTCCCCAAGCTTTTCATCTTTCAGTAACAATGGGCCCCATTCCTGTTGTCTCTGAGACTTACACCTTTCCAGGGATTCTTTCCACATAGTGGCAAGACACCGCCCCTCTTCTAAGTCTCCTTTCAGATTACAGATTTATACCAAGGCATGCAGGACTGACGACTTAAAACGTCTCCCTTCTCAGAAGGGAGAGCGGGTTTGCTTCTTGATTTACAGTGCTCTTCAAAGATAATTCTAGTCCTGTGTCCTGGGTTTGGCCCACCTGTGGCTGAAAACATTTAGTTGGCAGGCAGTTTTTTTAAAATGCTATTTGTAGCCTTAGATTGTAACTAATAACGGACACTTCTTCTTCCACACTGTCCTGGTGAAGGACTTGGCAGCACCAATTGGAAGCTGCCCATCATCACCACCACACAAAGACATCTCTCTCCAGTCAGTTAGCTCCTTCTCACCCATTCACCCAGCAGCATCCCTCATCCCAGCCATCCACTGCTTCTTCAGGCTTTTGAATTCTTGAAATATGATCTATAGCACCCTAGAGAAGGGAGAGAGAATTCTCAGAGATCTTTCCCTTTTACTGCCATCCTGTCCTCCTTCAGTGCCCTTGAAACTGTACTATCTAGTATGTAATTTTCTCAGCACTTCCCCAACCACCCACCTTCATAAGACAGTAAGACTTTAAAAGATCTTTGTATGAGGATTGGCTCCAACAGTTATATAAACTTACATTTACTCTCCATTTAAAATTGTCCTGGGTAGTATTTGAACTTTAAGTTCCTCTAAAAGAGAAGCAAATCTGTGCTTGAAATAGAAATTGCCAGAGTAAAGAACAAGGAAGACATTTAGATAGTCTCATCTGGGTGCGCAAAGTCATAGCAAGATCCAGCTTCCCATTATTTCCAAGTTGGGAGCCACCTGTTAGTGAGGACTGTCTGATGGTTGGGATGAGAAGCCGAGTTTAATTAAGTTACACGTGTGGGAGGAACACACTTCGCAGCAGCAGCAGTTAGATTATTAATGGACTCCTATATTGAAGTGTTCACATTTTTGAAAGGCTAATTACAATATAATTTTAGTTTTAAAATATTGCTTTGCCAAGGGTGGGAGTTGTGCCATGTATTATTAACTGCTAGTCTTTTAAGGATCTTGAGGGAAATACTGGTTTGGTTACAATAGTCGTTAATATGAAGTTGTTTTCTTCTTTTTCATATTTGATATGTCAAACTTTCAGAAAAGAAAAATATATCCCACAATTGTTAAATACAAAAAGCTGTGGTGGAATTTCCTTGAGTTACTATGAAATTTCCTATAAATAAAGTCAAATGGTTTATATAGTTTTGGGAAGCCAAGTTTCATGTTTTTTTCTGTGCAGCTTGAGTCTAATAACCCTGTCAGCCAGCTGATTTCAACATTTTCAATGCAAAAATTGAAAAGTCTAATAACCTAATTTGGGAATCTAATCTGCTCTTACCTGGTTATAGATTGGGTAAGTATGGTGCTAGCTGATTATAACAGGAATAATGTGGATTTTAGATCCAATGTCATAATTTAGAGTTCTTAAGGCCAAAGCTATGTTTACTTCATGTTCCAAACTGAAATCAACACACATGCCTTCTATCCACAGGGCTTCTTGTGATATCATGGTCCCTTCAGTGACATTTCAGTTTTGCCAAATCAAAGAGAATGAACCTAAGGAAAGAAAATGAACAGTCAGTAATTAGCACGTTCCAGGCTCCTCAACGAGCTTGAAAGAAAGTTGTTATTTATGCTGCACCTCTTCCAAGTAGCCTTCTTCTACTGGATGAGGCTAGGCTGGAGCTGGACCAGCAGGAGTTGCCAGCTACCCAGAAGCCAGGCAACTCCACATGTACCACTGGCTCAGCATTGCAATGGCTGGCTACACACCATGCAATGACTCAAGTCTCAATGTCCTACCACAAAATGGTGCCATAGTTGATTATCTTGATCATTCTTCCCAGAGGAAGGGCTGGGAAAAGAAAGGCCCTATATGCATAAAACAGTGGTTCTCAACCTGTGGGTCAGGACCATCAGAAAACACATACTTCTGATGGTTTTAGGAACCCCCAATCCTAAATTTATTTTCATTGCTATTTCATAACAGTAATTTGGCTACTGAGCAGTGTTTTAGTTCCTACGACTGTTCAAAATATGTGTTTTTCAATGGTTATAACCCACAGGTTGCTAACTGCTGGCCTAGAAGATAACCAGTTTCTCAGGCTAATTATCTCATTTGAGTATAGCCACAATTTCTTCTGCCATGTGAGTGAGAAAATTGACCTGAGTACTGCCCAGCAATGAGCTCAAATCCTGCCACTTAATTTTTTGAGTGGTCAGTTCTAAGTCCTATTACTATGGTTGTTGCTTTTTGATTCTTGCTAGTTCTCATTGTGGGAGAGGGCAAGTAAGCACAAAGAACAACAGCTCAGCCTCTGGGAGCAAGATGAAACAAGCCAGCTCAATCTATTTTGAGGAAGGGGCAAGCCTTGTGAACCCTCTACCCAGCCAGGAAGAAGGGCTGTGCTTTGCTGGCATCTGCAGCTGCAGCATGATCATTTTTCACTGGTCCAGGTCATCTTACATTAGGATTCTGTCTCTGTTGCCGAGGCTTCTAGGCAGACCCCAGGCTGGTTTGTGAGTAAGTGCCCTCTTGAGAGTCCCTTATGGCTTATGAACACATGCTTTAAGGCACTGGTTGTAGCCAGTTTGAACTGGCTGAGGCCTGCTGGCCCTCAGGCCCTTGGAAGCCTCTAGGGCCACTCCATTCCACATATGGGATCAAATAAGGGACCCATAGAATTCAGCAGAACATGAAGGAATCTTGTCTTGCTCAAATCTAGGGGTTTCTATATGTCTCTAAGACTGAGGTAGAAGCCCAGTGTATTCCTTCTTCATCTTCATCATTTTCGAACGAAACACTGTTGTTTTAATTGTAATACTCAATCCCTCAGAGAGACCATCAGAGACAGAGATGTCCAAAGTGCACCAGCAAGGTTTATTGTCAGTGTGATACAAGTCAGGCAGGGAGCTTGTTCCCTGCACACGATGTGTGGTACACGCAAGAGCTGAACACTCCAAATTACACAAGCTTTTATAGGCAAAAACCACAAGGCAGGGTTACTTAGGGGTCAAGGGTGCAAGTGTGCTGCTGATTGGCTCATGCTTAGGGACTTTTTACAGTTTAACATTCTTGGACCACCTGGGTTGGATGGCCATTTTACTGCTTTAGGATTGGATCATCCAGGTATCCTTAGATAATGCTTAGCTTATTCTTTCTTGGAATTGGGCAAGCCCCTGCCAGGAATGTGAAACTGGATTTATTTTACCTTTAAAAGATAAAATGGCTACTAGAATACAAAATGGGTTTTTTGAGCTAAGTTTACTCTCTTCACTGACTTTGGCACAATGACTGTGCTTTAATTCCCTGATATTTCAGCCAGCCATTGTGACTCAGCAGTCACCCATCTGCTTCTCTGGCTGCAATCTGGCTGCTGAGGCCACAGCCTGGTGGAAATTCTGTTCCCACAGTCACTGGCTCTGCCACTGCCACTATTTAACTAAATCTCTATTGTTCTATTTATAAATAAGACTAAGATTCAAAGGCTGGGGTGAAAACCTGCTAATTCATAAAGGGTGGGTAACAATTAGCTAACCTTCTTTTCTTGTTGCTGTCTCTAAAAAACTCATGCTTCCACTTTGCTAAACCAGAAAAGGCTGTTCCATGCCAGACCCCACCCTACTATTTCCTCTGTCTCCTTATCTTTCCAGGATGCCCTCTGAGACAGGATGACTTCCTTCTGTCAACTAGTGGCTAATGCAGCCTACTGACCCAAGGTTGACTTTATTTAGTTAACACAAATGCAGAGTGTGATCAAATATCCCCAAACAATACATCCCATTTGTTCCCACACCATCAGGACCTAGTGTCACATTGGTTCAAGGCACATCTTTCCAATAAGGTTACCCTACATTTCAACTATGAGCCTAGGGGGTACAATCTTAAAGGCCACAATCTCACATGTTGAAGTCCTGAAAACTTCTTTTTTAAAAAAAAAACAAAAAAAAAACAAAAAACACTTATTTATTTATTTGCCTTGGTGTTTGCCTGGAACTGGAACTACAGACAGTTGTTAGCTGCCATGTGGGTGCTGGGAATCGAACCCGGGTCCTCTGGAAGAGCAGACGGTGCTCTTAACCGCTGAGCCATCTCTCCAGCCCCCCTGAAAACTTCTAAAGTATTAAATTCCAAAAGATTCCTGAAAGTATAATTCTAGAAAAAAAACTTTAAAAATTCTTTAAAAGGCATTTTGAGAAGATACAAAGAGTATAGAGTTGTGTGCTGCCTGCTTTAACTTCAGTGTCTCGATATGTTGGGGACCTCAGTAGGAAAGGTGTCTTCCCTCTCTTGTTTGGGTAAATTGCTTTTTTGGTTTGGTTGGTTTTTTGTTTGTTATCTTCTGCTACATTTTCGGCTTTGTGAGAAACCTTCTCATCAAGGGAGGTGGTTAGCAATGCTTCCAACAAGACAGGTCCTCCATTCATGAATTCCTGTGTATTCATTGGGAATCTCAACACTTTCATTGCCAAGAAGTCTGATAGAGTGGCAATCTTTTCAAAATATGGGAAAATTGTGGTTTGCTCTGTGTACAAGAGCTTTGCCTTTGTCCAGTATGTTAATGGAAAAAAAGGAATGCCCAGGCTGCTGTAGTTACAGAGGATGCCAGAATGATTGCTGGCCAGGTTTTAGGTATTAATCTGGCTTCAATACAAAAGGTGAATTGAGAAAAAGCAAGTGTAAAGTGATCTGCAGCAGAGATGCATGGGTCAGTACAGAACACCCTTCCCTGGCCCCTCTATTCAGCTCCTCACTCACTTGCTCTATGACTTAAAACAGGATTATTATGACGGGTTGTACATGTAGTCAATAGGTGTTCCTCCTTCAGAATCGTTCAGGCTCAGTGCCTTCTGAGTGCCAGCATGTGCCCTAAACACCTCACAAAAGGGAAAAGGGGAATTCAAAGAGCAGACAATGGGGACCTTCTTCTAAGTCTGGAAAGGTGAAGAGTGATGGAGGACTTTCAAGGCAGGAAGAGGGATCTGACTCAGATAAATCCAAAAGTGGATTCTCTGTGGGAATGCCTGGGAAAAGAAGAAGAAGAAGAAGAAGAAGAAGAAGAAGAAGAAGAAGAAGAAGAAGAAGAAGAATGTAAACAAGCAGACTTCTTGTCCCCAGTTGACATAAAGGATAAAAAATCTGAAGAGGCTCAGAGGAACATCTCTGTAAGGAAAGATAAAGTTTGAGGCAGGTGCAGATGACTCATTAACCTGCTGGACAATGATGAGAATGAAGACAGGGTGTGTGTGGGGGGGGACCAGCTGGAGTTGATCAAGAATGATGAAAAAGAGACCAAGGATGGAGAGGGCGACAGAGCCAATGGGAGGCACACAGCAGAGTTAGAAATCTTAGCCCATTATTTATTTACCCAGGTGCTTGTGGGAAATCGAAGTAACACCAGATCCTCCCCCTAATATCTGCAGCTCATTCTCACACTGTGCTCCCACTCCTTTTCCTTCCTCTGCTCGCTGAGTCATGATTGTTCTGAGCCCAGCTCCATTTTCCCTTCCTTTGATGCTCCTTGGTAGTTTCCTTAGATCTTACCTGTAAGTTTTGCTTTTAATTCTGATAACTCTCAAACTTAACAACAAAATGGTTTTTACCAACTGTCTCCAAAATAGTCTCTTGCTATGCAGAACATACAGTTCTTCCTGTTCATATGATTCCAGTAGTTGCTTCCCTAACTGCAGAGACTTTTCATTTACTCCTGAGAGTAGCTTTGCATTAGACGTGAATGGTTTCCCTCACATGAGTGGGGCTCATCAACATCAATGTAACCATGTAGTTTTGTGAATGAGAGTTGGCATGCCAAATGCATCTTACAAGGAAATAGTGTAATAGTCTGTCTTAGTTAGGTTTTTATTGCTGTGAACAGTCATCATGACCATGGCAACCCTTATAAATAAAAACATTTCATTGAGATACTTGCTTTCAGTTTCAGAGATTCAGTCTATTATCATCATGGCAGAGAGCATGGAGGCATGCAGACAGACATGGCTGAGAGTCACATATCTTGATTCAGAGGCAATAGAAAGTCAAAATGACTCATTGGGCTGTGTCCTGAGCATAGGAAACCTCAAAGTCCCCCCAGTGACACATTTCCTCCAACAAGGCCATACCGATTTTAACAAAGCCACACCTCCTAATAGTGCTACTCCCTAGTCTTAATCTGTTTTCTATAGTTAATACTAGGGAAAAAAAATCTTTAAAAGGCATTTGAATACATTTAAATCAAGATTTGTTTTAAGAATCACATAGAAATACAATGCAACACTTGATAATGACATTCCTATAAATCATATACATATATTGTTATTTGATCATTTCAGACCTGGAATGCCTATTTTTGTGCATGGGAGAGACACTCACACTCACTGCCAGGAGCTACACAGAGAGTTTATTTTAGGGAGTTTGGATATCCAGAGAAGGGGGGCGGGGAGAGAGAGAGAGAGAAGGAAGGGGGAAGAAGAGAAGAGAAGGGAAATGCTGCCATGTTGTTTCTTCTTAACAGATCTACACAGCCACGCCTAGTGGCACCATTTCACCGAGAGGTGAACATGCGCAGTGAACACACTTATACCTGCTCTCTCTAATCTTCCTCCCATCCCAGTTTACCCCCCTTTCTTTTTTTGAATCTAGTTTTGTTCCCAGATTTTGGGCTTTGGACTTTGTTCTGTGGCCCCTTTAGTTTAGCTATCACCTGTGTAATCATCAGTTTAGAACTACCCACTAGAGCTTGATGAGGTCATCAGTAGGTATCAAACTAAAGGCAATGGTTACCTTTCTTCCTGAACCTATCAATAGCAAATAGGTCAGTTCTGAGAGGTCAAGCCTCCTGGACCCCTGGTCCACTCAGGCCTGACTAGCGATAGACCCACTGTGAAGCTCCACTACAGGTATCCTCTGCTGCTATCAGTTCCAGGTTGCATCCTTTGTCTTGCCCAGGAGATGCTATTCCATAGCCATTCTCCTTGTCTTCCAGTTCTTACGATGTTTCTGCCTCCTGTTCTACAGTGTTTTCTGAATGGCATTCATAGATCACTTAATCTCAACACCTTGTACAGCCACGAGTATCTGCATTTCCTACCATTCACTAGAAGGAGAGACTTCTGTGATTGATACCTAGAGAAGCTGGTTATAAACATGTCATTAAAAGGCAGGTTGATACTATGTCAATTTGTCAAATAATATTATAAAGTTCCTCTCTGGGGCTGGTTTCTGACCAGGGATTATTCTCTTCTGTGGAGTGGATCTCAACTTCAAACACAGTAGGATTACAAACTGGCATAGCCACTACAGAAATAAGTGTGAAGAATTCTCAAAAAATCTAGAGCTAAAACTCTATCACCTAGATATTATACTCCTAAGCATAGACACAAAGGTGTCTATGTTTACTATGGAGATACCTGCTCATTCATCCCTGCTTACTGCTGCTGTAGTTGTAATAGCTAAGAAATGGAATCAGCCTAAATTTTCATTCACTGAACAGAGATAATGAAAATGATATATATACACAAGGAATTTTATTTGTCTGTAGAAAAAAAGTGAAATTATAAAAATTTCAAGGAAATGTATGAAAATGAAAAAAAAACTACACAGAATGATGTAACTCAGACACAGAAAAATGTTTTGTGTTTCATATGCGGGTCTTAGCTTTGAATCTAATTTTTATGCGTTCAACTTGGAATACCAGTTGAAGCCAATGTCTTAGCTAAGGTCTCTTCTGCTGTGAAGAGCCACCATGACCAAGGCAACTCTTATAAAGGAAAATATTTAATTACAGTGGTCGCTTACAGTTTCAGAAGTTCAGTTCATTATCATCATGGCAGGGAGCATGGTGGCATGCAGGCAGACTTGGTGCTTACTATACCTTGATCAGGAGGGAATAAACTGAAGCGCTGGGCCTGGCTTGGGCATATATGAGACCTCAAACCCTGCCCCACATAGTCCTCCAATAAGGCTATATCTGCTCCAACAAAGCCATACCTCCTAATAGTGCCACTTCCTAGAAGCTTATGAGGTCCAGTTGCATTAAATTTACTACAGCCATATAACTAGAAAGTGACCCTTGGGGTGGCACTACTTCAAGGGAGGGGACCAGAAGAAGGCAGATAATATAAAAGTGGAGGGGGGAAGCTTAAGCAGGAAGCAGAAGAAAAAGGACAAAGAGATGAGGAGGTAACCAAAATGAGAAGGATATGAGAAACCATAAGGAAACCTAACACTGTGACGGAATCTAAAAATATAATTTTTATTTAAAATATACTGAGGGAGCTATCCTGCATGGCTGGAAGAAGCTGTGTGCAGAATATTTGGGTTATTTTTGTTTGGTTGGTTTTTGCTTTGTTGTTTTTTGAGACAGGGTTTCTCTGTGTGGCCCTGGCTGTCCTGAAACACACTCAGGAGATCAGGCTGGCCTGGAGCTCAGAGATCTGCCTCCTGAGTGCTGGAATTAAAGGCATGCACTGCCACTACCACCTGGCTTGTAGCATTTGAAATTTTCATCCTTTGGAATTTCAGAATTTGAAAATTTTAGACTTCACAAAATTTGGACTTTTGAAAGTTTAGAATTTAGAATTTTGTCTTTGGTTTATCATCAGTACCACACTGTCACAGCCAAAACCTCTTGATAGCTGCTTAAACTTTCCGATTCTAACTTGTGGCTGTGAGTGAGCAGGCAGCCCTTGGTTTGTGCTGATCTTTTTCATTCATCATAGTAAGGAATCCAAGTTCTTCCCTTGCAGTTTCTTAGTTGCTGAGAGTGAGGGAAGAATGCTCCTGGAATGCACATCCTATCAGCAGTGCTAAGAGGTCTCAGGAGAACAGATAGAAAGGGGAAACCAAGATGAGGCTCAAAAGAATTCCCAAAATGCATGGGCCTCGGATCTGCTGCTAGCTGGTCTTAAGAGGGATGGAGAGACAACCAGGATAAAGGTGGGTATTTGAAAGGGAAGAAAGACAGGCGGTTCAGAAAGAGGTAGAAGCCAGGGGCTGTGTACCAGGGTGACAGCTAGAAGCAGAGCTGGAAAGTAGAGAGGTGAGCAGGGTCATTGGATTCAGAAGACACATGAGAGCCAATAAAATGACAAAGCTTGATATTAAGGCCACTTTGGGATTTTAGAGTTGCAGAGTTTGGAACAGTGGTTCCCAACCTTCCTAATGCTGTCACCCTTTAATACAGTTCTTCCTGTTCTGATGACCCAAACATAAAATGATTTCCTTGTTACTTCCTAACTGTAATTTTACTACTGTTATGAATCACAATGTAAATATCCAATATGCAGGATATCTGATACATGACTCTCAAAGGGGTTGCACCCCACAGGTCACAACCACTGGTTTGGAGGAACAAAAAGGGGGCGTGTAATGGAAAATCTGCTAATGGCACCCTAGTTCTCACTGTGCTTCATTTTAACCCAGACTGCAAATTCTTTAAAAATAAATTTCCACAGATACTTGAGGTTCCCACAGATAATTTATCCCCATACTTCAGAATCCTAGAGCATCCTCCCCCCAAACCTTTTCATTCTCAGGACAGGCATGCTCCTGACCAGCTTGAATCCTTATGAAAAATGTGTCCCCCACTACGGAAATGGGCGCTCTCGTTCTTCCTTTGTATCTCATATTGAAGTTGAGTCAGTCCTTTGACTTAATTTGTTCTTTCCCCTCATCATTTCCCATCACACTCTTATCTGTTATAATCTAGATCCCTGGTTGGTTCCCCAAGTAACTGTGGTTCATCAACTATCTCTGGTAAGGGCCAAGGGTGTAGGGCAGCTTCCAGATACCTGCTTGCATATCAGACTGACATGTTTACCTTCTGGCTACTGTTTCTTGGTACAATCTTTGCCTTATGTTGCTAGCACAAAGTCTCTTTCCCAAGGCTATGTCATGGGATACATGGTGTTGCTAGGTGATGTTCTTTAACACTCAGACTCCGTAGGGGAGCCATGACTGCCCCTCATTTGGCACAGCTCTGAATTAGTATTGAGCCAGGTGATTCAGGTCAGAAGATAATCGCCCTGCCTCCAGGTGCTGAGGTGTGGCTGTTTGGCTGAGTGTAAAAAAGATGAGGTTAAAGAGATAAGAGGAGCTATATATCGGTTACACATCACTGTGCCCTCTGGAATGCCTGCCTGCTCCAGAGACACTGCTGTGTGCTCACACTCCCCTTTCAGAGCTGCTGGCCTTTTGTGATTAATTTCCCTGCAGGCTAGTGCTTTCTCTGCTCAACTCTCAAACGGAGGCTTCTGTGTTCTTTAAAATTCTACCCCCATCTCATTAGATCTTTTCTAATTGTGAATTTAAAATCAATTTTCCTCCAGCTGACACATTGTTTGTTTGTTTAAAGACAAGGCTTCATAAAGCAGGAGTTGGCTTTGGACTTGTTATATAACCAAAGATGGCCTTGAACTCTTGATTCTCCTGCTTCAGTTTGCTGGGAGTTAGGAGTATAGTATGTACCACAACACCCAATTGCCCCTTTAGACATGAATCCATGTATTGAATTATTACATATGTCCCACAATTACGTGATATGACTACTTGTACAGGCACATATGTATGTATGTATGCATGTATGTGCATATATATGTATATGTGTGTATTTGTGTATGTATGTATGTGTGTACATATGTATTTATGTATGTATGTATTGTGTGTGTATGTATGTATGTATGAATGTAGGTATCCAAATCCAGATGATGCTTTCCCGCCCTTCTTTAGCTTCTTGGCTGTTTCTCCTACCCAGATTTCTTACCTTCCCTAAATACCTTAATTCTTAAACTGGTATACTTCTTCTTTTATAGAAAAATGCTAAATTTTATTAGTATACAAATTCATACAAAGTGCTTTTCAATTTTTAAAGATCTTGACACACCTCTAATTCAATTATTTTTGCATGCTTAGATGAAATAAATTATTAAAAAATTCACCATATCATATCTACATATAAACCTGTGAGAGCTTTGAAAAAGGGGAATCTATCTGAGGAGTTGAATAGCTGGCAGTTTCAAAACCGGCTTTGTGGGCATGACACACAGTAGGGCTACACCTTCTGACAGCCATCAGTTTCGGTCCCACTTAAGATTGCTAACCTTAATTTAAGGGACAATGGGGCTTTCACGATGGTCACTGGCCACATCATCACTTCTAACTGCTACTTACTTTCTTCACCCACTATGTGCCCTTACCGGAAATGGGGTGCTTTCCCCCAAGGCACTGCTAATGTGGAACCATGAGGACGTGTTAGAGTTCAGATCAATACACCCTCCCCTCTTCACTGTTTACTGTTTGTTTTATCAATTTCCCCTGACGGTTTGGCACATATGCAGCCTCCAAGGGTTCAGTGGCTTGATTTAGTTTGCAGGCTCTTATTTGTATGCACAATGCCACCACTCTATATTACAGGGGCAGGCCTATAGCTTCTATAAATTATGAAATCGCCTGCAAAGCCTGATGGCCTGTTAGTGAATGCGAGCTCCCTCAACATTAATCCACACCAGGCTGCAGTCAACAAAGTCCTGGCGCAGGGCCAACCACCAGCACTGGCTCCCTTCTGCCTGCAAGTCAGGTTCGCTGAGTGTGGAAGATGGATCACAGAGCAGGGGGCACAGCTCTGGTAAGATGCAGAGGACAGAGGTGACTTTAGTCTGAAGAAACTCAAGAAAGACTCAGCAGAATATCATCAAGTGGACCTTGACAAATGAGAAGCAGAAGCAAAGGCCAGATCTTTCTGGCACAGAGAAATGGGAGATAGAGCGGCAGAGACCTCATGAAGAGGGGGCTGGGGCAAGAGGTAAAGCAGCCGCTGGTCTAGAAAGCATAGGAATCTGGGAGACAGAAACTGGCTGATTAAAGACAGTGTGATCGGTGCATCAGGCCTGAGAGTGGTGTATGACTCCAGGCATGCATGTGTATGCATGGATGAGCAGACAGCACCAGCCAGGAGTGAGACCAGCTTCTGTCCACAGTTAACCTATTTGTCAGTGGTGGCATTATTCCTGACATCCTTCATAAATCTCAGGGTTAAGTTTTAAATGTGCTATAGACATGATACATGACCTTTGCTTAAAGTAAGTATAATAGTTCTGAAGTACATAAAGACAAGGATCAAATGAACAGTCCACCTTGTTACCTGTCTTGGTTAGGGTTTCTATTGTTGCGAGGCAACCCCAGGACTCTAGTAATTATTATAACATTTAATTGGGGCTGGCTTATCTTCATATAAATTGATTTCTGTATTGTTGGAGATTAGTGCTCCTATACGCTTCCAACCCCGGTGTATGAGAACCAGCCATGGTAAGTTTCAGAGGTTTAGTCCATTATCATCATGCTGGGACGTGGCAGCATGGAGGCAGACATGGTGCTGGAGAAGAAGCCGAGAGTTCTACATCTTGATCTGCAGATAGCAGAAGGAAGCTGTGCCATATGGGCTGTAGCTTGAGTATATAAGAGACCTCAAGGCCCACCTTCACAGTGACACACTTCCTCTAACAAAGACACCTTTACTTCAACAAGGCCACGCCTCCTAATAGTGCCCCTCCCTATGGGTCAAACACTCAAACACAGGACCTATGGAGGCCACACATATTCAACCCCCCCCACACACACACACAAGTTTTCCAACTCTGTCCTCTACATGAAACCACTGAAAACTGAAAGATCAGTAGTTTTCTTGGCCCTTCTTTGAAGCATTCCTCAAAAGCCTTTGTTCTCTTTCTTAAAGAAAAATGGCGTGAGTTAATGTAGAGCCTCTAGTTACAACAAGGACCACACATTATCCTTCCTATAGCACAACTAATACCCTTTCAAAAGAGCCCCAGTGACTCCCAGTATTTGCCATATGGATTCTAGACTTACTGAGAATTCCACTCAGGAAACCTGCTCCCACCATCCACCACATCCACTCCCTCTTGGTTTTGCCCAGAATATTACGCTGCCTGGCACAATGCCCTGTGCCTCAGACACCATCTCACTGCACTGTTCTTGTCTTCTCATTGGCTGATACCCACGTCTCTCCTTGCTTTCTTCCGAAGCATCTACACTTCCCAACCCAGTAGCTCCTCTCATCCAAAGAACAGAGAGCCCTGTGACTCAGCACTTACCGTTTCTAATGCTTTTGAGAGTGTACGTTTTATCCCCTTTCATTAGAGGAAAATCTCTCCTGCAGGGAGAGATTACCTTGAGGGCTCCTTTGGCCCCATGGAACGCAGCATCATGGAGAAGGAAAAACTTTGTGAACAAATGTGTAGAACATGGCCAGACATATAGAAACTTAACTTTTACTTAAGTACTTTTTTTGCTATTATTTTGTATATAGTGCTGATTTTTTTTTTTTTAGTTTTGTTTTATTATCCCATAATCATTCCCTTTTATGTGGCCATTAAAATAGACGTGGAATTACCTTCAGGGCAAGGTAACTACCAGTCCTGGCAGATTAACTACACCTTTCATTTCAGATGTAAGTTCTTTTTTCTTTTAAATGTGGCTTGGGAATTTGGAAAGATATTCTCACCCTTAAAGTTTTTAATTAAAAAAAAAAAAAAAAAGCAGTCCCCAGAGGCATAACAGGTAATTAAATCCTACCTAAGATTTGAGGTTCCCTTGATTTTAACCTTAAACATTTAGACCATATGCCATTTTAACAAATCATGAAATGCATTCTTTTTCTCATTTTAGGGTAGGAAAAAATGAAAAAAAGGGTAACTCTACTGGTGTATGGCAGATGGAGGTCAGGCTCTTACATAGATTTTCAGCATTAAGACAGAACAAATGGCCTGCAAGATTACAAAGAAAACAAATTCAGAGTGGTAACCTTTTGAGAACTGCCAAATTGCTGGAGAGATGAAAATGGGGTTGCATTTGGGAAATTATTCAGTGTTGTGCTTCTTGAAGAAATGCACAGCATGGAGGGGTCTATGTGTTTTCTTTCCAAAGTCTATTTTTAATATTCACAGTGACACCAACCGAAACAAATCAGACTATATGTAGAACATTCAGTAAATGGTAAACGGTAGTGACGAAGCTTGGGAAGGGATTGATAGAAAGAGAGGCTCTGGTGAACCAAATATATTTTTGAAATATCAAACAGACACATTCAGCCCGGATGCTGAAGATCACTAAGCAGGGTGAGAAGAAAATGGAAAATTTGCCCAGAAAAAGCCTGAGAGGAATCACAGCAAATGGCAAGCTGAGTTCTCAATACTGTAAAAGAAGGGAATATATCAAAGAAAATGTCTTTCTGCATATCGCAAAAACAGCAACATTTCCAGCATATGCTGCTATTTCACTTTTTCATTTGGCGGGCCATTTGTGGCTGGCTATGGGTGGGGCTGCTTTCTGAGCGCATCTCAGCCAAGAATCATGAATGCTCAGGCTATTTTTTTCCTGACCTTATGCGCATTTACTTTTCCTTCTTTCCTTGTGCATCTTGGCCTGGTGTTTGCTCTCAGATGGTGTTCCCAGGCAGCTCCACACAGGGTCATGTTGAAGACATATTGTATAATTCCATTTAGAAGAAACATCCATTTCTGAAATGCATTCCCTTGTTTCTTTCCTTTGTTTTGTCGTACACAGAGCAAGCTGATGGCAGTGTAAGTAGCACACGACTAAACAAGGAGCAGACAGCATCAGAAAAGTCCCATCTATGTGTTTCCTAGACTTTGAAACACACACACGTTTTCTGTAAGGGTTTATATTATTTTAGAGGTTTTCTTTATTTTCAGACACATTTTTCTGACCCATATATTTACCCATGTGGATAACACTGCAGACTTATTTGATATTCTATATCTTTGCAGGCCATACCTTGTTTAACTGTTTTCTCTTTGTATTACAGCTGAGTTATTACTGAATTTCCATTACTGCCTACACCAGATGTTCTCAACGTGTGGGTCTTGATCCTTTGGGGTTGAATGGACTTTGCACAGGGGTCACCTAAGACCATCAGAAAACACAGACATTTATATTACGATTCATAACAGTAGCAAAATTACAGTTACAAAGTAGCAAAAAAAATAATTTTATGGTTGGGGGTCAACACAGCATGAGAAGCTGTTTTGAAGGGTCTCAGGATTAGGAAGGTTAAGAACCGCTGGTCAACACCAAGGACATAAACATGTTGATGTTATCTAATTCTTTCCTATTTGGTTATTTTCATTGAGGTATTTTTTTCCAGACTGGAATTCCTACCCAAATGAGAAATAAACTACAGTTCAGAAGCTTTCCAGCCCTACTTAACAGCCTTCCAGAAACTTCATGATTTGTTCTGCCAACAGCCAGTGAAAATATCTCTACCTTCCCTATCATTGATAAAATTGTGTCTTATTTATTTTTGTTGACCTAAGAAAGTCATTGAATACATCTTTATTTATATTTTTAAAAAATTCTACAGCACTAGCACTGTTACGTGATTATTCATTGAGTTTAATTTTTAATGTATTAATGCTTGGCTCATTTCTTTTGAAATTTTATTAATTTATATGCTTGTGAATTTTACCAGTTTTTAGAGCAGAGACAAGAATGAAAGAATTGAAGGTTTGGTTCTGGAAGGAACAAATGTGGGTAAATTGGGTGTGGCAATGCACACCTTTAATCCCACTACTGGAAGCTGAGGCAATTGGATCTCTGTGAGCTCAAGGCCAGCCTAATCTACATAGTGAGTCCCAGGAAAGTCAGCACAATGTAGAGAGATCCTATCTCAAAAAATCCCAACCATCCAAACAAAAATAAAACCTCAAAAATCTGTGTGTAAATTTTTCAGTCATCATATACCTCAATTTTCTGCTCTGAATAATGGGAATAATAGTTGTGTCAGTCTCACGGAGTTGCTTTGAGGACTAAATGGGTGAATTTATGTAAAGCGCTAAGAATTATCAGAACTTGGTAAGTCTGAGCATTTGTTTCTCATCTGGGCATTGCTTTTAATTTTAAGACTATTTTCTCATGTTGTGACTTTTTTTTGTTATTTAATTGATTGGTGTGTGTTGATATATCTAACTAGGCCAATTTATTAGCAGGAAAAATGTAACTGAAAAAAAAAGTCTGAGGGTAACTCTGTAACTACTTGGAATTTCTTGATTCCATGCATTATAGCATGAATTGAAAAGGAAGTGACCTCTGGCAGGGATCTGGGTGAGGAAACACTTATTTTCTTTAAGGGTCTGGCCACAGGGAGTTTAATTATGCTCCAGTAAGTAAATGAGCAGCATGAATAGACGTTTTTGTAAGTGGGGTAATCATAAGAATGGGTATGAATCTGAGAGGACTGATAACTGAGTTTGATGGGGGTGCATGATGTAAAATCATCAAATAATAAATATATATTTTAAAAAAAAAGAAAGAAAATGGCCCAAAGAAAATGGCACTATTAGGCAGTGTGGCCTTGTTGGAATGGGTGTGATCTTATTGGAGGAAGTGTGCGACTGTGCAGCAGGCTTTAGTGTGAATATCAGTCAACTTCCTGTTGCCTGCAAGATGTAGGACTCTCAGCTCCTCCTCCAGTACCATGTCTGCCTGCATGCCGCCATGCTCCTTACTGTGAAGACAATGGACTGAACCTCTGAATCTGAAAGCAAGCCCTCAATTAAATATTTTCCTTGTAAGAGTTGCCTTGGTCATGGTGTCTCTTCACAGCAATAAAAAAACAGCCAAAACACCATGTTTTTTATATGATCTACATGCAGTGTTCATTAAAATATAGTTGCATTTTGAAAAAAAAAGAAAAGGAAGTGACATTACAAATATTTAACAACTGATTCACAAATAATTAAAATATTTAATAGTTTGTAAGGATCAAAAATCAGAACAAGGCCCTCACTAATTTGAACAACTAAGAACTTGGAAGCTACCAATAAGAATACACTACTTAACATCAAAGAAATGCATATCAAAACTGTATTGAGCTTACACCTAATCCCTATCATCATGGCTGCTATTGCAATGGCCTAATTATATATACCACCCCAGGATATACACCCAAGAAGCTCAAAAGAAACATACTGCAAAGATACTGCACTTCTATGTTTATTGCTGTGCTAGTTACAATAGGCAAATTATAGAATCTATTGTCTGTCAATAATTGAATGGGCTGGGAAGATGGCATACTGGGTAAGGATGCTGCACAGGAATGAGGCTCTAAATTCAGATCTCCAGTCCCCACATAAATAGCTGGTCATGGTTGCATCTATCTGTAATCCCATCACTGAGTGAACCTGACAGCTGGCTGGCTGGGCAGCCTAACTGAAGCAACAGTCAAATAACACACACACACACACACACACACACACACACACACACACACGAGAGAGAGAGAGAGAGAGAGAGAGAGAGAGAGAGAGAGACAAGGAAGTTTTATACAGTCATTAAGAAGAATGAAATTATTTCATTTCCTAGAAAAGTAATACAACTAGAGCTCATTGGATTAAGTTAAATAAATCAGCCTTATAAAGATAAGTAAGGTTCATTTTTCTATTTTGTGATCCTAGAATTTTGTAGAACTATAAAACCATTAGTGTGTATGTTACATGGAAGTAGATGGAGACTGAAGAAAGGAAGGAAGAGGGAGAAGGAGATGATGAAGGAGCAAACTGAAAAGGATGATATACTCGAGGAAAGTGTCTTTCTGAGACCCAGCACTTTGTGCAATAAAGAAACTTAGAAACAAAGCACAATTGAATAAAAACAAATGCTGAATGGATTGTATGGGAAAATAGATCTTTTGTTTTTCTTTTTTTAAACAGGCTCAATTCACTTTTATTTTCCATATAAAACCCTTATGTGGTGGCCACAGCTGGAGCCTGGGTCCTCTGAACAGAGACTCTGGTGTGGGCTTTCACAAGATGGTCAGTGAATTCCTGATAAGGAGACTTGGTGAACACAGTCTCTTTCCAGAAGTCAGGGGTCAGGTAGCTGTAGGTCTTAGAGATGGCATCAAAGGTGGCCTTGGCAAAGTTGCCCAGGGTGTCAGTGCAGTCCCTGGCTGATGTGTAGCAGTCATCAATACCCGCCATCATCAATAGCTTCTTGGGCACAGGAGCAGAGACGATGCCAGTGCCCCTGGGGGCGGGGATAAGACGCACCAACACAGAGCCACAACGGCCTGTCACTTTACAGGGAACAGTGTGGGGTTTGCTGATCTTGTTCCCCCCTAGCCTCTGTGCACAGGGACAATGGAAAGTTTGGCCAAGATGATGGCCCCTCAGATGGCAGTGGCTACCTCCTTGGAGCACTTAACACCAAGCTCAACATGACCTTTGTAGTCCCCAATAGCGATAAAACTCTTGAACCTGGTCCACTGGCCAGCCCGAGTCTGCTTCTGCACTGGCATGGTCTTTAGAACTTCATCCTTTAGGGATGCACCCAGGAGGAAATCAGTGAGCTCAGATTCCTTAATGGGAAGGGAGAACAGGTAGATCTCCTCCAGAGATTTGATCTTCAGGTCCTTAACCAAGCGGCCTATCTTGGTGACAGGGATCCACTCCTTGTCTTCGGCTTTACCTCCATGAGCCCTGCAGCCTCGACCACGGCCACAGCCTCAACCACGACCATGGGCCCTAAGACCACTGCCGAATCCTCCACGGAAGCTGCTGCAGCCTCCTAATCCTGGGCCCCCAGTCCTCCGGGCCCTCCTGCTGCACCGGCATCATCCGCCATTTGGTGTTTACTCGAGGAAAAAGAAGGAAAATAGATCTTTTATACACTGCTGGGGGGCAATAAATTGATGAAGATTCTTCAAATAAATAAAAGTCGATCAATCATACAATCCCACTACATTGTGCCAAGCAATGTCTGTCGCACACCACGGAGACACATTCTCATACTCACGTTCTCTGTGGCACTATTTATAATAATGAGGTTAGAAAAGCACATAGATACCATCAGCAGATTAATGAATAGATAAAGAAAGTGTGGCATATATATTCAATGGAGTTTTACTCAGCTATAAAAAAGAACAGAATTTTGTCACTGCCAGGAAAACAAATAAGATTGGAGATCACTGTGTGAAGCAAAGTTAAATGTAGTAATTATGTACTTTATTTTATATGTGAAATCAAAGAGTATCCTCCCTCTCTCTCTCTCACACACACACACAACATAAAAATAGACTATTTGGAAAGAAGAAAGGAATGTGAGGGAGGTGGGAGAGAAGAACAGGAGACAGTAGTGGTGATCGGGTACAAAGTACATGATCTGCTTGAGTGGAAATGTCCCTACAAACTCCCACTGCTTTGTACAATAAAGACACAGTGGTACTGTCTCAATGTGATTCTTGAGTTTGTACTGATAATGATAACGACAAAGTATTGCCAGAAATAAAGGTAAGGTCATTGTAGAGATTTCAAATTTCATAATTAATGTATACAAATGTATGAAACATCAATAACAGGACCTTAACAATACGAATTGCTTTTGCTAAAATATAAGGAAGTCAGTGAAAACCTCCCCCACACCACACAATAAATAGTGGGATGCTGGCAATCCCTGGATGCTTGGGATAAAGGCCATTGTCTAGGCAGAGCTGCAGCTTCTGGCTATCAGCAGTGCATTCTTGAATGAAAGGAACTGATCCGCCCACTGCTATTGACAGAATTCCACCATAGCAAGTATCCATTCCATGCAACTGCTTCTCTCAGAGTAGTGAAGGAATAATTTCAAGTTATCTCTTTCACCATGTATGGTTCATACCCCCTTTATTCTTCTGCCTCCCAGATAGTCTTACATCAAATTTCAATTGCTTGACCTGAAGCTGGGATGGCTCAGTAGGTAATGGTGCCTGTTGCCAAGCCTGACTTCAATTTCTAGGATTCAAATGGTAGAGAGAGAGAGAGAGAGAGAGAGAGAGAGAGAGAGAGAGAGAGAGAGATCTTCACCCACATGTACACAAAAAATATAATGTGATAAAATAGATAAAATATTAGTTACTTCTTTTTGCTAGTTATATGCCACTAATCATGGTGCTTAGAAAACATAAATAATGAGAGGCATGCATACAAATCATATGGGCATAGCCCAGAGATAAGCAATGTAACAGATGATGACTTCACTCATTGCATTCTCCCTATTATGTATGCCTCACACTTTTTAAGTTTTAAACACTATGTTTCATTTTATTCATCTTGCCTAACATTTATTATTGTTATGTATGTGTATGCATGATGTATATAGAAAGATTGGAGCCTTGTATCATGGTGTGTGTGAGTAGGTCAAAGGGCAAATTTATAAAATTAGTTCTCTCTTTTTATCTTCTCTGGAATCTGGGGTCTTTCAGGCTTGTGTGACATCCTTTACCTACTGAGCCATCTGGCCCTTTGTATCTATCACTAAACCATGATGGATGAGCATATGTTGGGTGAGATCAGACACACAGAAAAATTGCCATAAGAGACACAGCACAGGAAGGAAGTTGAAACCTTAGCAATAACCAGTCAGTAGGGTTAACATATTCTTTGTAAATTTATTATTATTTATTATGGATGTATGTGTGTGCCCCATCATACATTTATGTTTACCACACAAAGACCAGAGGAGGACATTGGATCATTGTGAGATGGCAGATAAATGCTGAGAACCAAACCTGGATCCTCTGCAAGAGCAGCAAGTACTTGTAACCACTGAGCCATTTCTCCAGCCCTAGAGTTAACAAATTTAAAGAAAAGCATATGCTAGCAATAAAGGATCCCCAGCCTAAGTAAAAAAAAATCTAGAAAAGGAATTGAGAAGCAACTTTTTGGAGTCCCCTTTAATTTCATGGGAGAAGTGTCCCATCGATTCCTGTTTGCAAGTAGCAGGCAAGATATATAAACACAACATTGAGCTTAGGTTTTATTCCCTGCGTTATGACTTACTGGTGAATTCAGGCAAATCACACAACCCCTCTGGCTTTATTTATTCTTTTATAGAATGAAATTATGAAAATGACATTGACTTCATAGATAAAAAATTAAGTGACTATCTAGAAACACTTGGAACAAACTGCCTCACACACAAGGAAGTAGGAAAAGCCTGTAGAGTGTGACTAAACATAGTTAGGATTTTTTTTTTTTTTTTTTTTTTTTTTAAATTTATTTATTTATTATTTACTTATTTATTTGCCTTGGTGTTTGCCTGGAACTGGAACTACAGACAGTTGTTAGCTGCCATGTGGGTGCTGGGAATCGAACCCGGGTCCTCTGGAAGAGCAGACGGTGCTCTTAACCGCTGAGCCATCTCTCCAGCCCCCATAGTTAGGATTTGATAAATGCTAGCTATGACTTCTTGCTGTCATTAATCACTAATACCCTTATTCTCTGATGACAAAGTGGTGAACATGACCTTCTGATTATCAAGCATCTTTCTTTGTAGATTTGCCTGATGGAACAAGACATAAAATCTGAGGAAATAAGTACCCAGATTAAGAAGGTGTTTTGATGAGAGAGAGAGAGAGAGAGAGAGAGAGAGAATGTTTTGGAGTGTCCACCTTTTTGTAGAGCTTGGTTAGTGTGGTTCTTTACGAGGAAATAGGGAGCCCTGCTCTATGGAACTACATAGCTAAATTAAATGCTGGCATTGGATAGAGGCAAGTCCATGAAGATGCATGATTCATGTTCAGACTTTACATCAGATGAGAGACAAAGGTGTAAACAGCCAACAAGTCCTGGAGAAACTTAGTTGTGAAATGAAACCTGTTGCTTTTGCACAAGAAAATATTAACAGGGGCAAAAGCTGGCAAGTTCATTTGTTAGCAGTCGATTCCTACAGGTCACAACATTTGCAGACTGACAAAGGGCTGAGGTCATACAATATTATCTTTCAAGCTGGGATTCAAATAAATACACAGTGATGTGCAGACTGAGGACCCTCCTATTGGCATTTCCTGAAGCTTAAGGGAACTGCTTATTTCAGTAAAGATATTGTAGCCACAAAAATGTGTATTGCCTTTTGCTCTATTAATACTATTTAAATAATTTATTTTGTGCATTATCCATTATGTTGAGTGAATGGCAATAATTTGACAAGCATGGCAGTATAAATACCCAGCAAGCACCCCCTGGGTTGCCAGGGCCCACCAAAAGGTCAGTGAATCTGCTAGAGACATGCTGGGAACAGTGAGAAATCCTTCTCAGAGATTCTTCTTGGGAACCCCCACTGGGCCAATATGTTTCTCATGGTCTTATTAGTTTAATATTTAATAATATTTCAGAATTCATTGCTTTTTACGAGAAGTTCCCATTAAAAAAGATCCTCTTTCTCTAAGCTATAATTTTTTCCCCAACACAATTCTATTGCTTGAGATTAAATGACAAGACAATAATGTAAGAGATCGTCAGTCAAGGCTTCCAGCTGGACTTGTCTGCCTGGTGCTCTGCAGCCTGGGTAGGCAGGCATCAGTATGATGAACAGGTATGCATGGGGAAAATGTTGAAAAGTAGAAGTAGGTGCTGGGAGGGGCATGTCGTACATTGTGGAAGAAGCAGAACTAAAGATCGTACAGCAGTGAGGACAGACTGATATGGGTGGCCTACAGGGACTATGTAATACCTGGGCCTGTGCTGCCACCAAAGGCCATGTCTGGGTTTATAACCTTACCACAGGTGGGGTCTGTGACGATGTCCATGAACTGTGAGCATGCCTGTGGTTGAGGCTGCCACTTGAGACCACATTGGTGTCTGAGGATCATACTGCCACCAAAGCCATACTCATTTGACTGATCTGAGTGGCCTGTGCTGCTACCTGAGGGCATGGTGACATCTAGCTCAAGCTGCAGTCAAGAGCCGTGTCTGGGTCCTTGGTCCTATGTTGATGTCCGTGGCCTGTGTTACCATTGAGAGCCATGACAAAGCTGGCCCTTGTGGGTGGTCTGAGTACCTGAGAAGTGGTACATTCCTCACTGGCTGCCTCAGCAGGAGGGCTGTACCCCTCTCCCCAGACAATTGGCCCCACCTGTGTGGGGGCAGGAGAGCTGGCTTCACCCAATGCCTAAGTCAGGGAGGTCCCAGTGGAGGCCCTGACTGACCAACTCAGCTACCACCCAGGGCCACATTCAGGCCTATGAATTGGTCTGCCCCAACATCTACCCCATCTGCTGGAGTGCCTGTAGGGACTGGTCATGTGGAACCATAGCCACAGAATCTCCATGACTCAGGACAACAGCAGGACACCTGAGAGGAGTTTTCTTTGATGATGTACCAGAGACCAGAGACCTTGAACCAAACCATCAACTCTTTGCAATGAACATTTGCAAGTAAAGTTGTATGAGCAAAAGCATATACTACATGACACACCACAGATACCGAGGACATTATGAAAAATAAATACGTGGTAGAGAGGTGGGAAAGGCAAAGGAACAAATGTTGGTTTTGTTCTTATCTCTTTTGAGGGAGACTACAAGGGTAGGGGCAGGCATGAAGGACTGGTAAACAAGTGGGATTAGGGTGCATAATATGAAATTCCCAACGAGTCAATAAAAGAATTGTGTTGATTTAAAAGAAAAAATTTAATTCCAGTTGGACTCTGGGGAAAGTGTTGACTGTCAGCCCCATTCTTCAAACAGTGATCCTGGACCCAGTTCTAGGTAATGAAAATCTTCTCCAGTGGCTGAGATTGTGTTATGGTCTAAGGTGTTAAGGTGATGTTAACTTCTTGCCTGACATTCTTCTATACCTTCAAAGACAGCTGGAAGATCTTCCATAAGCAGTTCTCCCTCTAGACTAAACATGTGTAAGTCAGTTATCCTTTTAGGAAATGGTTTGTTTGGGTTAAGATATATACCTAGAAGATACTCTAAGAATATCATTCTACTTTTTGATTTGGTGTTAATCCCCAAATATAGCTAGTATGTTTTAAGTTACCTTGAGTCTATCCAAGTAGGGCAATGGATTCTCAAACCAAGATTGGACATTGGTAATCTTCAATACAGAGTACATCAAGTATAGGTTCCCCTAAAGAAATGACAGTCTTAATGTATAGATATCCAAAGTTGACTGGTGACTGCTTTTCTACCAAAATGTTCTTAGGAGGGGATACATGTCCTTGAACACCATGCACATGGCAAAGTCCTCCATAAGCCTGTCTTTCTGTGACTATAGCAATGTCTTGGGAGTTTTAAAAGCTATCCAAATATGACAGTTAAACTTACAGGGTAATAAAAATAAAAATCCATAATTATCAACACCTCTTTCCTTTTCAGAGCACATATAGCAAAATTCTGTTCAATCCTATGGGGGAAAAACTGTATCAGGCATAAGGACATAAGTAAACATGAAGCAGGACATGTTAATTGAAAGAATTATGGCAATTGATGTTTGAGTACAAAATTGCATCATTCATAATTTTATTCTTAAGTGAAGTATGTTTCTGTCCATGCTTGGAAAGACATAAAATTTTCTTCATGTCAGACACATCAAATAACAATAACCTTGTGTGCAACAACACAGTAGAAGGCTGGATGAGTTTGAAAGCTTTCTTTTTCTAGTGAGCATGAGGACTTGGAAAACACATTGTCATATTATTGTGTGTGTGTTAGGTGGGCAATAAATGCTCCACATTCCTGAAAGTGTTACTGGAGACAACAACCGTAAAAAGAAACACATAAATTCTCAAAAAGTTCAATATCCATCTTTTAGGTTAAGATATTATTATCTAAAGAAAATCACCTTGTAAAGCAAACATTAGCTTTGTGAACCCCACTATGAGGCATGTGTTGTGACACACATGAGATATATAGTGTTACAAAATAAAGTTTTTTAAGGGTATGTGCATAATCATCTTTGGATCTTTCTTTAAAAGTCATTGGTAGATGCAGTAGTTTTCCAATAATAATGCAAATTAATGCAGAAAAAAATTCCACTAGAATGGGAGTCCCAGGGTTCTCTGATGACACACACATGACTATTTATTCAGCATATGCAGTGTGGTGTTCCCATCGATCTGTGCTGTTGCTTCATAACAGAGAACAGCGTTTTTCAGCCACTTCTATGCTCTTATTCAGTTTCTCCTGTGGCAAATGGCTTCTTGAAATCTTAATTTCAAATGTGGCTATCAAAAATGTACCAAAGATGTGCAGTATTACTGTGTTGCCCTAAATAGTCCTGAAGTGAGTGTCCTCCAAAGTCCAGTTCTAGGCTACTTTGTGTTCTTACAAAAATCCCATGAAATCCGACTCCTCCAGACTGAGAATAGGAAGAGGCTCTCTCAACAAGGCTTCTAAGTACTACAGATCCTAAAAACCACCACCATGTAGCTACCAATTGCCAAGAGCTCCTTAGCTAAGGATGGGACCTTGTGAGCACCCCCCCACACACACATCTATACTGATTCCGGTGATGCTATATCTTATGCAGGCAACTACAGATGTGATGGATTTGTGAATGCAGTGGTCCTATCATATTCCAGATAACACTGTTCATAACAGTCCTCCCTGTGACCAGCTATCATACACTAAACCTTAAAGGCATTCACCCTGAAAGGAATTCACCTGCAGTTTGACCTGTACTGGTATAATGCAGGATATTTCTGTCTGCCCAGTCAGAATCACTTGGTAGAACTTTAAAGCCAGAAATATATCAGAACCTCCCCTGAGAGCCCAATTTGGCTGAGCTAACTTAAGGACCATGTAGCACCAATTTCCTAATGTTCTCATGTTATTGTAATCAATAAGTATAATAGATGCTCAGAAAAGCATTTATTATGTTATCAAAGGGTAGAAGCAACTCAAAGTACATCAGTAAATAAATAGATGAGCAAAGCACTTTATGCAGATGGCATAGTATTATTCAACCACAAAAAGGAATAAAACTGTCAAATGATCTCTGGCATTGATGAACTTCAAAACACTGTGATAAGCCACACATAAAAGGACAACAACTGTGTTATTTTACTTACGTAAAATAGAGCACACAACTTATGGAGACCAAGTGGAATGGAGACTACCAGAGCTGGAAATGGAGAGATGTGGAATTAGTGTATAACAGCTACCAAGTTTCTTGGTTGGGTAGCAATATACAGTAGTGATGGTTCCACAATGTTTGTTTTTATTGTCACTGAGTCGGACACTGAAAATTAATTACATTATAAACTTTATGGTATGTGCATTTTCCCCACAAATATGTATTTAGGAGGAGCTGGGAATATGACTCTGTGACTAAGGGTGCATATAGCTTATGCAAATGACTAGAGTGTGGTACCCAATACCCACATGGAGCAGTTCATAACCACCTATAATTCCAGCTCCAGGGCAATCTTATGACTCTGATCCCTACAGGCACCTACACTCATATACATGTGCACAACACATGTGCACATAATTTAAAAATAATCTTTAAAATATTATCTTCAGAAAAGACAGTTATTATTGGCCCAGCCAGTTTCTTCTCTCCCTTCCTCCTGTCTTCTGGGCCTGCCACAACTTCAAATAAAATGACACCCAATTCCCTGAACACATCATTTGGATCCATACACCCGTGTTTTTTCCCACATGCTGTTCTTCCTTTCTGCAAAGTAGTCTCTTTTGCCAAAGATGCTTGCCAAGTTCTAACTCATCCTCGGAGGCTGGGGCGGCAATCTTGTGTGTGTTTCAGAGTCGCCTAAGGAGGCTTTTAGAACTCAAGATGCTGGGACCCTCTATAGAACAGTGAAGTCAGACTATTTCAGAGGTAAAAACATGGCCACCGGCATCTTCTCCGTGCTTCCCAGTGGTCGTAATGTGACGTGTGCTAGAGAACTACATCTTTACTTGAGGCTTAAGTGGTTGGTCCCCTCTGGCTCATAATCCTGGTATCATCCAGGGAGTTCTTAGAAACCCCAAGCCCTGGACTCACCTCTTGCTGCCAACTGAGAGCAATAGGGAACTAGCTCATCCAAGGACGTTCAAGCTTCCTCTCGGGATCATCCCTAAACCATAGTAGTCAGGAGAATGTTCTTACAAGACAGCAAATCTCTCTTTGGGGCTGGGGTTAAGGCTCAGTTAGTAAAAAGATTGAATTGAAAGCACCAGGGCCTGAGCTCAATCCCTAGAAAGTTTAGCATGGTGGTGTAGGCACTTGTCAGCCTGGCCCTGGGGAGTTGGAGGCAGCAGACCCCTGGGGCTCAAGAGGCCAGCCAGTTTAGAACACTTGGTGTGTTCTAAGCCAGTGAGAGCTCCTCAAAAGAAGCAAAAAGGTGGCCAGTGTCTGAGAAATGACACTCAGGGTTTTATTTTCTACTTGCCTGTACACATATGTATACATAGATATATACATATATTTGTTTGTATATGTGTCAAATTGTAAAAAGAGTTTTGAGAAATTGAAGTTGGGAACAATGCATTTTTTCCCCTCTAATACCTGGCTCTGGAGCAAATTCCCATAAATAATTTCTTGAATAAATCAACTTTGAAAAGCTAAGAATCACCTTATAATTAGCATTTCAAAAGCACAGGATATGACACAGCAGCAATAAAACAACCCCTTTGCAGAGGAACAAATATGTGTCAAGATCCTCAAACATGGCATGTCCAGTCCCAGAGAGCCCCACAGGGTGATTTTCTTTATGAAATTCATAAAGCTCAGACACCAGGAGGGAGTTGACTGTCCAGCTGTCCCGCTGTCCAGATGTCCAGATGTCCGGCTGTCCGGCTGGTCCACAGGGGTCTAGCGCCTCTTGCTTTGCTTCACAGCCAGTTTCACTGCATATCTTTTACTGCTTTCTTTTTAAAGAAAAAACAAAAACCGCTTACATAAAGACACCCCAAGTGTCCCTTACCTTTCCTCGTTCTTTGTCATTTAGCATTTTTCACTATGTCTTTCTCCCTGCCGGTGAAGGGATCACTTCCCGTTGCCTCCACTATTTTTCTTTCTTCTGTGTCCAAGCCTCCACGTCTCTCTCCCCTGATGACTTACCTTATCCACAAGAATGAAAGTACACTGCCGCCCATTGTGATGTTGATCAAATGTGTTTTTGTTTTTCTTCTAAAACGTGCCACCATTTACTTATATTAATTCTTCAACAGGTGTTTAAGGGTTTTGATTAATTCTCACTGATAGCTCCTGAAGTGGGTTGTAGATTAAAAGATAACTGGAAACTTTAAAACTAGAATATTTTATTTTTGCTCCTCTTTGGAATTGTTTTGTGGGAGAGAGATTTTTAAATTGAAATTAAACTTTTTTTGTTGTTGCTGTTAGAAAGTTGATCTGTAATCATGAACTTTGTTTTTCTTTATCCTGAATAAAGAATAGAACCCAGTTCTTTGTCTCTGGAGAAACCATTGACTGAGGAACATGTCTCCTCATTACCTGGATTCTCTGTATATTGTATATTCTCTTATCCATCTTTTCTAAAACTGTAGAAAAATATACATCCAGCTCACAAGTATGTGTTTTTCTTTTGAAAGTTTTTTATTTTGTTTTGCTTTTAGTACAGAAAATTCCACAAGCTTCCTAAGGATAAACCTAGTAGAAACATTAACCTAAGCATAATGTCAAGACTAAAACCCCCCAAATTTAATATAGAACAACAATTCCTTTGCTGAAATACAATTTGAACAGAAAAGAAATAACCCTGTGATATATAGTCTGGTATACACAAAGATTACGACAATATTTTATGATAGCACTGTGAGGGCAAACAGAATAAAATTACTTCTGGGTTGTGCATCCACAACATCAAAATAACAAACTGGCTATGATAATTCTACCCTAACAGTAGTAGAGGTGATGCCCAATGTTCCCCATTAGGCATCTCCTCAGCTGCCCTTCTTGTTGACAGCCATACCCCACTGTAAAGAGATGGCCTTCATGGCATGGAAAGCCACCTGCCTGATATGTCTAGAACATTCCTTGTTGGACTACACAAATTCCTTAGGCTTAAGTGTTCTGTGATGATAAATCCTTCTGGCAGTCACGTTAAAAACCTTACCACACCCATCTTTAGAGGCAAGTATAAATGTTGTCAGATTCACACTGAAGAAAAAGGGGCTTCCTCCTGTGTAGCCTTCCCTTTCTACTTTAGGGATCAATAGAGAGGATATGAACGAGGGCTATGGCAGCCGGGGTACTGTGCAGAGCAGAGTGGGGTATGCACTGCGTAAGAGCATTGCATCCCAAGGGAACACCATTCCCATTTCAGCTATCAGAGTTTGTATGCTCATTTTGACATCTTTCCAGCAGTAAGGAGTCTTGCTGCCATGAAATCAATATATTATGACACTTTTCTGACTAATAGAATCAAAGTATATCGAGGAAAGAAACCTGCTTCTGAGTGACATGTAAGTGCCACATAGGTTGATATTGGCCCCTACGTCAACCTGTTTGATGACAGGCGTGCAGGGAGAAGAGAATGAAGCTATGTGGTTGAGGAAAAGTCCATTCGACCACAGGCAGCTGTGGCTGCTGAGTCTCATTCTCATTCTTGTCTTCTCTTCCAGAGACCTGCCCATAACCTCAAGAACATGTTCTAAGACCTGATAGCAAAATCTTTCCCTTATATCACATTGAGATAATTCTTTAGCTCAGAATCATCTGAAAGAATTGTTAAGTTGTGATTTTTTTTTCCCTGAAATGACCAGTTGGAGCAAACTACTAGAGGGGAAGTTATCCTCAGGTCCTTGAGAGATGGCTCAGTCAGTAAAGTGGTTGCTATGAGTGTGGAGAACTGAGTTCAGGTCCCCTGTACCACTGTAAGGATTCTGGCTCAGCTGTGTACTTATAATCCTATGGCTGGTCATGGAGACAGGAGGATTCCAGGAGCTCCCTAGCCAGCCACTCTAGCTGAATTGGTGATCTCTGGGTTCAGTGAAAACACTGTCTAAAGAGAACACAAGGTGGGGAAGTAGTGAAGAAGAGACTGAACATAGACCTTTGCCCTACACATGCACATGTGCATGCACACACAGACATAGTTGTTCCAACAGGCATAAACAGGTGCACACATACACTCACACACACACACACACACACACACACAATTGTACCAGCAAACATAAACAGGTGCACACATACACTCACACACACACACAATTGTACCAACAGGCATAAACAGGTGCACACACACATAAGTATGTACACACACATATCACCACCAATAAAGTTAAAGTTACTCTACATAGCTTTATTCATTATTAGTTATTTGTCTATGTCTACAAAGACAAAGCCCCTAAATAAAAAGGGTTTATAGAAACTATAGCTGGGAAAAACTTAAGGCATACATTGACAACCAGCTTTACTGAAGGCTGACAAGAATATCTAGGAGTAAGAATTAAGAGGAAAGAATCCTTTGGATTTCTATGAATAGATGTTATTAAACCTTAGTATCTAGCAAATTATGCAAGAGAACTTAGCCTGATGGGTAAGGATGCTGTTACTGGTAAAGAGATTTAAAATGAGCATGAAATTTGTTTATCTCCCCCTTTCAATGATGGGCCTATAATGCCATTCTTGAGATTGCAAAATAAAGGAAGTCTTCAATTAAATCTCTGATAAGAAACTGCAGAACACTGTGCGCTTCAAATTCTTTTCATAATTATAAGTCTCAGTGCTTTTCAAGGCATATTGTTTGTGCTCAGTTGCATGTAATAGCCAGAGTCTGCCACGTGAATGTAATTCAGTTGTGGGATTGCAAGCTTCCTGAGCTATAATAGTTCTAATAATAATAACCGCATATTTCTAGAGGGCTTTGCTTGAAAATCAAGTTCAGAGAATTCTCTTGTTGTTCTTACTATTTTCGTGAGGTAAATGCAGTGCCAATGTTGTACATGGAAAAATGAAATCTTTCTAATGTATTCCAAAGACAAACCACTTCTTCCAACCTTTACTTACCAATACTCCACACTCCCTGGCACAGCCAAATAAGCTCTGCATCTCCTGGCATCATTGAAAAGCTTATTTTAAAATGCCACATGTTGCTATGATTCATGCTGTGTTTTTAATGATTATTGCACATGCAAGCAAAATGCTATATTAGTTTTATATTCCTGTAACTCCTGATTATCACAAACACATGTGATGAGAGACAGGAACAATATTAGGGTGCCAGAGATTCAAAGAATAGCAGAAAGGTTCACTAGAGTCTCATTTTTACACCCAATTGAACTTAAGCTATTTAAGACAAATGGTAGAATTTACCTTTTATCTTAATAGTATTAGATGGGGGGTGGGATCTTACTAGGACCTGCCCTGCAGGGAATAAAAGCCATGAATCCACCCCTGTTCTGTCTTTAAAGAAAATATATGGTAGGTTTTCAAAGATCTATGGAATGAATATAAAGCAATCAATGGTATTTAAGAACTGTGGTTATCCTGAAGTAGCATCCAGGAGTTATTTTCAAATTTAGCATTCTCTGGAATTTCTAGGAGGTCTTGTTAAAACACAGGTTCCTGGTGTTTGCCTTGTTTCTCATCCAATAGGTCTAAAGTGAAGCCCAAGAATGTTCAATTTCCACAAATTCCTGGGCAATGCTAATTGCTCTCGGTTCCCAGCACATGTCAAGAACTGCTTTAAAGAAAGGTAAGGATTAAATACGTAGGTTCTGGAATGCAAGTGCTGGACCTGGATCCTGTCTTTGCTCCTTGCTGGCTATTAAACTTTTAAGGAGACAATTTTCTTATTGCCTCAGCCTATTCTCCCATAAACAGAATGCTGTAATACTAAATAATAGTAATAAGGTTTACTATTATTTACAAGTGCTATTGTGAGGGAGAAAATGCTTGTACAGCAATGGCATGTTGCCTGGTAACACAGGGAGGGTTAATCATTCAGGATATTTTCTACAACTGGTACCCAAATACTAGTTCTTAATATGACAAAAATATATTTATGTGATCATTATATATTTAAATTATAAATAAATATATAAAATATAAAGTTATAAAATGTCATTTTGTGGGAACAAATTTGCTTTACCATGAGAGAACATTCTCCCAGTTTTTGTTGCTGAAATACTCTGACATCTATAAGCATCATGATATTATGGATAGATAGTCATTTACTTGAGTGATAAGCAGACCATGATTGTTAACTTCTTCTACTAGTATTTGGAGATGAAATAGAGAAAATAAATAAAAGTGAACTAGAATTGAGAATTCAAGAAGATCACACAGGGGATGTCATCTAGATTTCAGTACTGGGGGCGATATAGACCTTGGGAGTGGGAGAGGAGCTCAGTAAGGATGCAGTTCAATTGTGGCAAGTGCAGTGGTGAAGAGTAAATAGGGTCACATGTAGAAATGGAATACAGCATCATTTGACTCAACATAGTGGAATAAGATGCCCCAGTGTCCCTTGGGCTCCAGTAATGAATGGATACATGATACAGTAGCATCATCCACACTGCTACTACAACCTTCAGAGAGCTTATGTTCAGACCTAATCTGAGAATTTAGGGATGAGAGCCCTATCCTGATCACCTGGCTGACTTTTGCTTTTTAAATGGAAGTTTCTAGATAAGTCAGGATGTAAAGTTCAAAATTCCATTGCTCTGCTAGGATGAGATATGTAGACTGTCCTTCAGACTTTGAGGAAGGGCCTGGTAGAAGTCCTATGTTCTTCTCTTTCCAACATTGGCCCAAGGCCCCACTACCAGGCATAGCGTTTTTTTTGTTATGTATATTTCTTAAGGATAAAATTGAAAATTTCTGTAAATAGTTTGGCATAATTTTGTTAGTCTTAATCATCCACTTTTTTGGGATATTAAAATAGAAAAACAATTCCAAATATTTTGAAGAAGTATATTAGGGAATATTTAAATATTTTTAATGAGGGTCATAAATTAGAAAATTAAGACAATGATGTAATTCAGGAGCAAGTAAGAACTAGGAAAATCCAGGTGCTCACAAACAGGTAATAACCAACTGTTTTGATGCTGAATTCAGTGCTTTCAGTACTGTTCTCTTGAGTAGAGACAGAAATGGTGACCCAAATAAACCACAGAAACCTTCCTCAATGTCAGCAGAGTTACAGTAATTAACAGTCAAAGGTCTTATCTTTCCAAAAGGCATCCTGGCAAGAGAACATGGCTATGCATCATTTATTTGGGAGGTGACCCTAGAAAGCACAGACACGGTATGAAGTGAGACAAGGAAATCCAATGAAGGAGGATTGTACTGATGGGTCACTGGTACCCAGTTCATTTCAAATCCACAAGGATATATGAGGAAAAGTTCAGCATTGTCTACTCATAGATCCAGGACTTTCATCCACAACAAGATGAAAAGATGCCATGACAATATGCTTCACAGAAGCAAATGCCAGGCCCAGTGGCCAGCCACCAGAACCCATCACCAGGTTGGGGCTGGGAACACACTGCTGATGCTGATGTACTCTTCACAGCCTATAATTAAGGTTGAAGAGACTAAAGCAAATCCACATTTGGACATGAGGGACTGATTTTCAGTAAACCTCTGGACAGTTTTGCCGACCCCGTGAAGGTGAACCACAGCCTTTTCGTTGCTGTGACATAAGCAAACAAACTTCTTTTCCTCTACTTTTCTGAGGTCAGACTCGCCTGATGCATCAAGGCTCTCCTTACCTTCCTGACCTTTGCCTTATCTCCTTTTAGTACAATTCCCGAGTCTCTGCTTAGTACCCTTCTAGTGTGCTTCCTAAAGAATCCAAACTAACACACTCATTGCCATCCATTACTCCTTGATAGAAGATGGTATTCATTGGGGATAACCCCCCAGAACATCAGTGTGACCCATGAATTGTTGCTGTAGGCTTCCAGGTCCAGCAGATACTACAAAGCAGAGAAACAGGAGCTTCTATTAGGAAACTGCTCTTTGGTGACTCCTGGTAAGCATATAGAGAAGGTAACCATTATGACAATGGCTGCAACTTGGACCCAATTTAATAAACAGACTGTTGAGCTCTATGAATATGTCCAGGAGAAAAGGACGACTTTGGGCAATGATGCTTGTGGGCCTCTGGCAAGAAAGGTAAGTATTTTACATTACTCTCTAGTAATGAGAGTACTGTATTCTGATTTTTTTTCCCTTACCCAATAATCTGAATAAACAAAATGGTCTAATTTACTTTCTCATCATATTCTAAGTTCATTAGTGCTATTGATTAAGAGGAGAACTATTTCATATTCAGATCATATGCATATTCCAATAAAAAAATAAAAGAAAGCTTCTCTGAATAGAGGCTCTGAGAACTGAATCCTATCATAGGCATCTGATGGTGTTATCTCCTTTCCTACTCAGCACCCTGAGGACAAAGAACCATATGTATAATAGCTGAGGTGCTGAGAGTCAGATTCCTTATGTGATCATAAACATGATCAAAACGAGACAATTATATGAAAGCACTGTTGTAAACTATAAAGAGCAAAAAGGAGTTATTTTGAGCTCTTTGCAACCCATTTTTTACTGGTTCATGTGGACCATGGGTCAAGGTAAATCCTCAAATGCAGAAAAACTGAGAGAAAGAAAAGTTTCCTAGGCTCTGTTTAGCATATAGTCATATATGTCCTCTGAATGTATGTCCCACTCTATTAGCTTACTTTAAATATAACATAAAGCATTGATGAATATTGGGATGATAAAAGCAATCTTTACCTATTGAGAAAATGTTCTATTCTATATGTTAGATGATACACCATTTGTTGTGTTTCCAACATCCCTGAATGTGCTACATATATTTGTAATTTAATAAAGTCAGTCTCCTGCCTGTGGGATATTATATGCAATTTCAAGTGTATCATTAAGAATACAGCTGATCTATTCCACAGCCTGACTTAGCTGCAAATGCAGAAAAATTATTGACGCCACATGATAAAAATGAAGAAACATGAAACCTCAAGAAAAATGGAGAATCTAATTTAAAAGAATGGAAGAGGCAGAGATAAAATCAGGACAGTGAGTGATCCAGCAGCATGCACTAATATATCTTTTGCACTTTCTCTTCTTAAACTGAATAATAGAGGTAGGTCAGAATTTGCATTGGTGTGAATCACACAGATAGAGTGATAGGAAGCAGGAGACACATATATTATCTGGTCAATTTTTAACAGATACAGTTCAATTGCTCAGTGGTTCAGCTGTCTTTTCTGTGCTAGAGCTGAACAAAGGTGACCCTCAGAACTCATTACAAGGTCTTGTTATTCGAGAAACATTTTATTTGTGTGTGTGTGTGTGTGTGTGTGTGTGTGTGTATTTTCAAAACAATCTGAAAGATTAATGTCTAAAATAAACTCAGCTGTTGAAAAATTGTTAAGATAGCATCAGAAAAGTAATTCAACATGTCTCCAATGTTTTGAACTGCCGTGATGAAATTCTAATCTGCAACACACTTGAGAAAGAGCAACAATGCCTAGAATTCCAGAGGATGTGTTTTAGTTAACAATTTCAAATTCATTTTCATCTTAGGAAATTAAATTAATCCTTACAAGAATTTAATGACCATCTTCCTCCTCCTCCTCCTCCTCCTCCTCCTCCAGTCATCTCAAGAAATATACTTGGCACAAGTAGAAATACTATAAAAACTCACAGGTCTCTTAAAATAGAATATTATTTAAGCCAAAACAAAAAGGTGTGTGTGTGTGTGTGTGTGTGTGTGTGTGTGTGTGTGTGTGTGTGTACCAAAATAAATTCTGTTCTTGGCTTTGGATTTAATTGTTACCTATCTTGAGGCTAGCTATAAGATAAGGCTTGGAGGGCTAAAAGACTGTATCTGTGTATACCAATCTTCATTTATTTAGCTCATCTGTCTTACCACACAAATCCTTTGTTCTTATATTGAATATAATTCCTAGCACATGGTAGGGACTCAATAAGATCTGTTGACTGAATGAATAATCGCATATAAATAAACATAAATCTTTCTTTCTACTTGTGTGTATATTCGCTTAGGATTTGTTCACTGGCTGAAGGCGATAATGTGTCTAACTGATGGCTTCACTTTGGATATGCAAAACTGCTTGCCACCTCAGGAAACAGTATGAGAACAAGGAGTAAAGGTATGGCTGGGTGTTTGTGTACTGGATCCTTTCTTGGTGTACACAATGCATTTCAAAGACAGGTGGTGAAATAACAAGAGAATGGCATTCTTTCATATTCCTAAGATTTGAATATTTACTAGAGTGTAAATCTGTAAGGCTTCAAAATTCGCAGAACTAATTTAGTCCACTGAATTCATCAAATATTTAGGATAGTATAGTGTTCCCTAGAAAAGGGCTGCTTAGGTGCTATGTTGTGAATGTTTAATTAGACATCTTGTTTTAGCATCAAAATGTACTAAGCCACCATGTGCTCTTTTGGAATAATAAATTGATAATGGGATTGAATACCCTGAAGGAATTTCAAAATTTTATGGATGTCCATGGAAACTGTCAACTTGGACTCACAAAATGAAAACCTAGTCCTAGTTTTCTCAGATCATCTATTAGACCTAAAAACAGATGTACTGACCATGTATATATTAAGCTCAAACAGGTGGACCTATGTGAAAGACTTTTATATTGTAACAACTTTTGTCTTGGAATATGAATGAGAGAACTTCACGCAAGGTGTTAAAGAATGATTAAAAACAGGACTGGAGGCATTCTACCTAAACTCAGGGCTGTGAAACTGGTCACTGTGATTTTCTAGTGGTGGCTATGTTACATTGTGCATTTGGCAAAACCTCAAGAACTGCAGAAACCAAGAAATGTGCCCTAAAACAGACCATGCACTTCAGTTAATAACCACATAACATCCTGGGCTCGGCAATTATAGCAGACATTTTATATGAAGGAAAAACATTGGCTATAAAAGAAACTGAAGGAAAGGGTAGGTGTATACCTACAATATGTTATTGTATGTACATATGAACAAGCTCTACTATCTGTTCAATTCCCTGAACATGCGGAACTGCTTCAAAAATAGTCTACTAATTAAAAAAAATATTGTGGGAATTACTTCACTTAAAGTCAACTTAGAAATTTGCTAAATTGACTTATAGGTGGAATGTCTTGTCGTTGTTGTTGTTGAGAATGATGATGGCAGAAGCTGCCTTTCTTGGTTCGTTTTGTTGTTGTATTTGGTTTTGTCTGTTTTTAGAGGGAAGGTCTCAATTGTGTAGCTGAGGCAGACCTGGACCTCAAGATTCTCCTGTTTTGTAGGTGTTGTGCCCTTACACTTGAATACCACACCATAGTACTGTGGTATGAAAAGTGCTTTGTATGCTGGGTGGAGAGACGGCTTGGCAAATAAAAGCACTTTCCATATATAAGCTGATAACTTGAGTTTGATTCTGGAGCCCATGATGAAAGGAGAGAAGTAATCCCACAAAGTTATCCTCTGACTTACACATGTGTTCTCCGGAATATGCTGAGCCTGCACAACACACACACACACACACACACACACACACACACACACACACACACACACCTTGATAATGATAATTACAATAAAATCCTTCCCTTTCTCCAAACCCTAGCTATAGAATGTAAGATATTGACTGCTTACAAAGGCTCATGCTAGCCTCAAAAATAGGTCTTATCATTTTGTATCTTATAATTAGTTTTGACAAATTTTAATAACCAAATTATAAGACCAGAATCATGTACCCACATTCCATGTCATATGACATGATCCCTGGGAAGTTGGACAGTAAGCAACGCGTCATCATATTAAAGCAAAATTTCAGAGTCTACGAGGTTTAGAAAAAAAATCAAGACAATGATCCAGGTCAGCTCTTTTTCTTAGCTAAAAATAAACCAAGGCTCAAACATAAATCCTCTGTGGCATGAAAAGCCCTATGGAAGCATTAGACCTTGGTCAAGTTATAGACATTCTTGAGCTGTTTCCTGAGCAACAGATTAATATTTAACTTGTGGATACTGTGGAGTTTGTAGTAATTGCTTTCCTTTCCTTTATTTGGCTCCAAGAAATCTCAGTTCCAAGCTTGTAGCCCATTTCCAGAAAGTTTATAGGTGCCCTTTACTCCCGACTAATCATCCCTTCTTCTCCATCTGTGCAAGCTTTGGGCTCATTGCTTTGTACTGGATCAAATGTAGGGCAGTTTGCTTTAAAAGCCCCTCTCCGTGACCACCCTCTAATGCTATTCACATTAATTGGGCAGGTTTTTGTGAGTCTCAGTAAAATATTGAGGGAAAAATGGTGATAATGGAAAGCTTGCAAAAAGATGCTGTATGTATCCGAAAGGATCCAAAAGTCCCTGCTTTCCTTCATCAAAACAAGACAGGTGATATGATATTTCAAGGAACAAGATCAGTATTGTGAAGCTACCTAAAAAATGGACACTCCTCTCACATTGAAATGTTTGCCCTTTCTCTTGGGTGGGAGACAGCATAATCTGTGGTAAATGAAAGAAAGATTCCCCAGCTTTTATTTTCCTATAATTTGCATTTAAGCCCTGGTAACAATTAAGTACAAAGATGGCCATTTGTTTAATATATCAATATATCAATACTCCATTGGCACAGAAGAAGCCAAGAGGACTTCTGAGTGAAAAGCAGGATTCCACACAGCTGTCTTCATTCTTATCATACCTTACATGTGCCCTGCTTATTCAACAGCTACAATTGAAGGGACACTATCTTTAGTGCAAGGGGTCTTCTTGACATTGACAAGGACAGGCCGAGTAGCAGAAGGGCTGAAACTATGAATAGATGATTCACAGAAGAGTAAAATCCAAATGGCAACAGGCATAGGAAGTCCAAAATGAGAAACAAATCAGAGAAATGTAAATTAAACTAACAATGAAAAATCATGCATTAGTTTGACAAAAACAGAAACAAAAGATTCATTACACTTTAGGCAAAAGAATACTCTTGTGTACTGAAAGTGGAAATGAGAACTAAAGGCCAGATGTTATAAAATATAATGTTAGTTATAAGCCAACACCAAAAAACCGCTTTGTGTGTGTGTGTGTGTGTGTGTGTGTGTGTGTGTGTGTGTGTGTGTGTAAGTCTGAGCATGGAATGACACATGAAGGGATGCAGGCACTGAGCTGCTAACACGGACAACCTGTGAGGTGAGGAGGCTAATAAAGATATAGGGGGAAGAAGAGGGATAAATCCAAATGATAAAAATCACACTAAAACCAGCATGTGCCACCTGAACACATTTTGAAATTGTGTTTATTTCTATCTACAGAAAGAAACTAAAGTGAAATACATACATTTCAGTAGATTCATTGTATGGGTGCTCTGGGGAAGGACCAGAGCAGGGAAGCCATTTCTTTATAAACTCATCTCAAGCAGAGACGTGCCCCTGAAAATTGAGCAGACTCCGTCCTCATGTAAAGGTTTGAATCCTGCCTCTGCCGTTTAATATCTTTATAATCTCGGAATATTTATTCATCTTCTTGAGTCTCTTTCTTTTTTAAAAAATATTTATTTTTATTTTATGTGAATTGGTGTTTTACCTACATGGATAACTATGTGGCATGGGTCCTCACTTAGAATACACATCGGTGGCACAAAAATCAGTAAGTCCCTCTAGGATCAAGTAGATTTAAGAATGTAAGACATGACTAGCTCAGGCCACTGGGCTAATGCTCCAACATCAATGCTCCCAAATGGGTTCTCATGCCAGTGACCTGCTGTTATAAATGAACTTTGGGTTGTGCAATCAAACCTCTGCCATAGAAGTGACTAGATGTTTGCTAAATATCAGTGCTGTGTCCTCCTTGGACCACTCAGGATTTCCTTCTTCCCAATTATTATCCAGCTCCATGAAGCCAAACAGGTCCTACCTGAAACAGTCAAGGTAGAAAAGCTACTTTCATTGGCCTTTCTCTGATCCCCAAGTTTAAACGTAATGCTTTCAGCCTGTAGCAATGCTGGTTATTATCCTAAAAGGGAGCAGGCATCTCAATTAAGTGTCTCCAGAAGAAAACCAGGTTGTTTACTGTGCTCTGACCTGTCCAGATAACACAATGGGGACTGTGCCTCTGTTCCCATGAACACAGCCCACCTGAGAGTGCAGAGTACACAATATTGATCTTTCTTTTCCAGAGAAGCACATTGTTAGTTCAGTTGGGAAGTTGTGATCAATTCTTGTTATTTCTGAATTAACTATCTCATATTAGAAATTGAACCTGTGCAAAAGCTTTTAACTGTTTAGAACAGTAACTGTCTTATTTTTTCCTATTGATTTTGATGTAGGATCCCGAAGTGTTGTGATCATTTCACATGTCAATTATATTTTTATGTGCCCTGTGAGCTGCTATCTTATTGCAAAAAGAAATTATCCCAAATATTAACAGCTTAAATTAACGAGTGACATTGAGAGTGTCACACCTTTATAAGAAATTTGGTATCAACCCAGCAAAGTTGTTCTGATTCAGCTTATTTCATGAGGCTATGATCAAGACATTAAGTTGAATCTTGGTCAAGCTGGGATAGGGCATCTGTTTCCTAGTGACTCCCTCATGGTAGGAGAGTTGGTGCTGACCGCTTCAAGAGACCTCAGGTCTTGAGGATCTCTTCAGGGGTCCACAGAGCTCCTCAAACAAGAAGGTGACTTTCTCCAGTGTGCTGAGCCAAGAGGAAGGGCAGAGAGGAAGCAGCCATGTTGTAGATGTGCCTCAGAAGTCACGTGATCATTTCTATCAGAATGTGGAATGGGAATTACCTTCATCTTCTGTGGGAAAAGACATTAAAGAATTTTGGACATATTTTAAAATCACAATAGCTGATTTAGTTACAGGATAAAAACAGAAAACAAGTTATCGTTAAACAAAGAGGGGTTTGAATCCTGCCTCTGCCGTTTAATATCTTTATAATCTCGGAATATTTATTCATCTTCTTGAGTCTCTTTCTTTTTTAAAAAATATTTATTTTTATTTTATGTGAATTGGTGTTTTACCTACATGGATAACTATGTAAGGGCATCAGATCTTGGAACTACAGGCAGTTGTTAGCTGCCATGTGGATGCTGGGAATCCAACTCAGGTCCTCTGAAAGAACAGTCAGTCTTCTTAATTGCTGAGCCGTGTCTCCAGCCTTTGAGTCTCTTTTTTAAACAGCTAGTGGCAATAAGAATGTTATCTGGTGAGGTTACAGGGCAGTTAAATTGGGTGAGATATGAGTGTAATACATGCTCATTAAACTGGTATATATTTGTTGTAAGAAGATTTCCCGGCCCGTTTGGGCCAGAAGTTCGGACCTGGCCCATGGCGGCTTTTGTCCCCCAAAGAAATGAATCCGACGCTTATATTAATTTCATACTGTTTGGTCCTTATCTCAAGCTAGCTCTCTCATCTTTATTCAACCCATTTCTAGTAATCTATCTGCCACGTGGCCCGGCTCGTCGCTCACCTGGATTCCTTACATGGCTCTTCCTTGGGGGTCTGATGGAGACTGGCAACTCCACCCTCCTTCTACCTGTCTGTCCTCTGATTCTCCACCCACTTCTATGGTGCTCCACATAGGCCAAACCAGTTATTTTATTTACATCATACAGAGAGCATTTCCACCACATATATTTTCATTCAATCACTTGATGAGAGATGCTGAAAAAACAGGTCATACTTCATACTAAGCAACACCTTATCATGGGCACAATAAACTATATCTTGTTTGTCTGTGGTTGAAGTTCAGGTATAATCAAACCTAAAGCCTAATTAGTAAGACCTAAGTGATTAAAATTCTGTAAAAAGCACACACTGAGTTTCTGTTTATATATATATATATATATATATATAGTATAATTTGTGTTTAAATTTCAAGTGTCCTTTAAGTTTTCTAGCCAAAAATTATCTCCAAAAGAATATTAAAAACTCACCCATATTCTTTACAGGTATCAAAGAATAAGGGGTATGTTAAAGGGAATTTTTCTGTCTTTGGAATTCACTAAGGCACATAAGTGATGCTGTAATCCCCTGGTTATATGAAGGATTTGGAATATTCACTTTAGAGTACTTTATTTTTTAATATAGAAAAACAAAGAAAGACATCAAATAAAATAAGTTTATAACTGAATTTTACTGTCAAAATGAAGAGGAAAAAAAAGATATCCTACAGCTTGTTTTCTTGGCTTCTACCCAGTTCTTAAGATTTTTCTTCATTTAAGTAGGGTCTAATCCTTAGAATACTTGAGGACACAAACACTGTTTCTAGCTACATTTTATAGAAGAAGATGCTGAACCACAAAAACCAAGCACATCTCAATTGCCTGAGAAATGAGAATTTGGAGCCCCATTGGACATATGTGTTTTCTACTTCTATGTTGACTGGGATGCTATGATAATGCCGGGCACTGTGAAATAATTTTGTGTATTCCTAGCTACTTCACAAATGAAAATGAAGGCAATAACTCTTTCATGCTCTGCAATATCCAACCTTACAGGCCATTACCTCACAGTTTAATAGAAAAAAAAAACAGGGTTCTATCACAAGATTTATGGAGGTTTTCTTAAATCTATGAAAATATATCTTGTGCTCCAACCTGGGTGAAAGTGTACTTACTTTCTTTTATGCAAGACTGATTTTAAGAGTGGCCCAACCATCCTTGGGAGTTTGAGAGAGGCCTGTCAGTCATCCCAGCATCCCACACTGTCTTTTGTTCATTTCTGGCTCAGCATTTACTGTGGTAACAGATCATCAGGTACTCATGACAATATTTGGCAGTTCACAGTTCAAGGCAGCAATGTGCTCTGAGTGATGGGGTTTACAGTATCTACATGGTTCTGATTATAAAATTGTGCATGGGCCAAGGAAAGAAAATAGCCCAGCAGATTATATTTCAGTGCACCCATTACAGGATCAGCATGAGATGCCATCAGTGGCCAGAAATTCATCAACTTTACAGGCACCCAAGCAACATTGAAGCTATAACATTTACCAGAAATATAACAAGTAATAAAGACAGACAAGACTTGAGCTGGTCTAACGTACATAATACCAATATGACAGAACATTAACATTGCTAAATTCTCCAGCATGGAAGCCTCCCCCAACATTCAGTAAGCAATTCGTCCAAAGTCAGGGCATGCAAGTACAAATATTTGTGTCAGCATAAATACATTCCTGGGATAAACACATTTTGGTCTGTGTACTAAGACTGAGTTCATAGTCTTCAAAAGTGTATTTGAATTTCACCCTAATGCATTTTACTTCAATACCCTGTAGTAATTCTTCTAAATTTTCATTTTTTGTCAACTATTGATGAAAATACTTTTTTATTTTTATAGTCATGCTTGTATTTAGTTAGTAATGCATTGCTTGGTCTTCTAGACTTATTTAATTTTTATCATAATGTATTCGAGATATAGAAAAACATAGACAAATAACATGACATTCTGTCTTCCCTGCCAAGCAATATTATAACATATTCAGTGCACTTGAAGCCCTATGTCGGCTTTTTCTCAAGTATCATTTATCCTCAACAATATTTTTTCTGCTGAGTTGTGGTTTATTATTCTTAATGCCCAAGTAATATATATATAGAATGGGAAGAGGATAATGCATACATTCACTATGTCTTTATGTTAAATGTCTACTTTCATAAAATATATATTATTATTATTACTTGTGTGCTTTAAAATTTTATATTACTAGAATCATTTATGAGTATGACAAGTTTAGCATTTTGTGCATGTGTCTGTATATTTATGCATGTTTGCATGTATGTGGATACCTGTAGAGGTCTGAGGAATCCTCCTCAATCACTCTCCACCTTACTCACTGAGGTGAGACCTCTCAGTCCAGTGCTCACCAATTTAGCTGCTCATCTTTCTCTGAGGCTCTCCCATATCTGCCTCCTGAGCACTGGAATTATGCTTAGGCTACCATCCCCACCTGGCATTTACAGTTTAGGAAATCAGAACTCTAATAATCCTCATACTTGCCTGGCAAGTATGTCCTCAATCAAAATTTCCCCAGCCCCCTTACTTTTTCAACAGATGGGTTTTTGTTGTTGTTGGTTTGGTTTGGTGTGTGTGTGTGTGTGTGTGTGTGTGTGTGTGTGTGTTTGTTTTTGGTTAATCAAGACAGGTTTTCTTTGTGTAACAGCTCTGGCTGTCCTGAAACCCAGTCTGTAGACCAGGCTGGCCTCAAACTTAGAGATCCATCTGCCTCTGCCTCCTGAGTGTGAAGATTAAAGGTATGTACCACCATCTCCCTGGCAACATTCTTTTTTATAAAATTTATTTATGTTGACATCTAGGGCTCTAGCAAACTTATCTTTATCCCTTTCTACCACTATATGATGCTGCTGAAATATGTCTATCCATTCACCTAAAGACCTTTCCTATACCATTGTTTGTGGCTATACATAAACTATAAGCGATTTAAAAAGTTTTCCAATGTGTATATTGAAAATATTAAGAAATGGGAATGCAAATATGTACTGCTAGCAGTATTTGCTCATGGCAGAGCCTAAAACCTATATGCTATTTGCCATTCAATGTTTGTAGCTATATCACTAATTTTACTGAGCATTTACCATGGTAAGCATGTTATTAAAATGTAGCCAGATTTACTTTTTTATTGTTAATATTATTTATTTCATAAAAGTAATAAATATGCCAAAATTAGTGACTGTCACTGCCTTGTTCTTCTATATTCTTAACAGCTGATTTATTACTTCTTTGTATACATGAACATTTACAAGTAGTTTTCAGTTGAAAATAGAATTCAAGCTTTGTTAGACACATTTCTATTGACTAAAGATAGCTAAAGAAATGGGGACATCTTCTCCATGACATACACCTTAACAGAGAAAATAACATGAAATATAATGGAAGAGTAAACAAAATATTGAAGGAAAAAGAATGTAAGTCAAGTCACATTTGTAGGCTAAATCTAGCTTCATTCTTTTATGTCAGTCATTGGCAATTGTGTAGTTTATTTTTAATGCTTTAATGTGAAAACTGACAACAATATTGCAATATGCCTTTGCTTAGTTATTTCAAAGTTAAAAAGGACTTTTGCAAGTGGCAAAGAAATAGTTGTACATAAAAAATGTTTAAGCAGAGACAGAGAATAATCGTAATTCTAATTCAGGGTAAATAAGTTAAACACGTACAAAACAGTTGACGCATAACTCCATAGACATAAAGGATTCTTATTCCACAAGTTGCTCGTTTGAAATAAAAATGCTTTTTCAAATCAATAAATGAAGTTTATATTGTCTCACAATGCCTCTGGGAGAACAAAGAAGAAATTTGCAAGCAAGAATGGGCACCTCATGGTATCTACACTCCTTGTTCTTGCTGCATTCATTTCTTGTATTTTTTCACATTAAAGATTTGTTTTTCTTTATGCAAAAAAAAATCACAAAAGTAGCACATGAACACTCTGAAAACCTGAGCAACCTCCACAAAATTACAAAGCTTCAATACTAATCTCATTTGTCACATATAACCACTATTGATGTTTTAGCAGATGGACAATTTCTTATCAGTACACATATTCCTTTTCAACAAAGCAATGTATATTATAAAACATTTTGTGACCTTCACTACATGATATACATTGTGTATATTTTCTACAGCATGATTATCCTTTATCCTGACTTTTAAAAACTTTTTATTGATTCTTTGTGGATTTCACATCATGCTTCCCAATCCCATTTGCTTCCCCATCCTTCATATTCTTTCTCTGATCTCCCAAAAATAAAATAAAATTTAAACAACCGCCCCCCAAAAAATAACAAAAACAACCAAAACAAAACAATGCAAAATCTCATCATAGAATCTGTAGTGGAGCCCAATGGGTCACACAACATACCCTTTTGCCCAAACATTGTAAATTTTGATTGCATTGGTCTGTTTTGAGGCCTCTAGCTTAAGCTTCACTATCAATAATGGGCTCCCTCTGGGGCTCCTCTTGGATGTCTCATTGCCCTGTGTCATGGAGATCCTTCAGCTTTGGATCTGTAGGTGTGACCTCTTCACATGCTCCAGCAATTCATAGATGAGGTGAATGTTGGGGTGAGACAACTCATAGTCCTGGGCCTGGGCCTGGGTGGTTCTAGTGACCTGACTGCTTTGGTCAGGTTACTAGTTTTCCCTTGTCAAAACTACCTAGGGCAGCTCCCCAGCAGTGCCCCAGCTAGCTCACCCAGTAGAGCAGGCAGTAAGGAGTGGGGCCAATTCTCCTGCTGCCATCCCCTCAGTCTGGCTCACTGCTACCCATACCATCAGAACCATATCTATTGTTTTGCCCAGAAGAGATTTAGGGCTCACTCTCATGAGCGGTAGTTTGTCAGGGGCAGCTTTCTGGCTCTCATGCCTGAGGTCAGCTCTCCTGCATACTGCAGGAGGCAAGAGGGTGTATCTCTCTCTCTCCCCCCGCTACACATTATGGCAGATGGTGGTGGGGTCAGATCTCTCATGCATGTTTTGGAGGCTGGAGCACCTGTGTCCCCCATCAATAGGGTAAGGTCTACTATGCTGCCTGAACAAAGTGTATGGCCTAGTCTCCCAAGTGTTGCAGCTGGTGAGGGCAGGGTCAGCTGTCCCACTCTCGTGATTATGTGATTAGCTTTTCTATCTGTAGTAGGTGGTAAGGGGCAAGGAGTAATGGGTGAGAGGGTACTTACCTGATTATCAGGTAGTGGATTCTATGGATGCGGAAGGGAATGAGGCAGAAAGAAGTAGTAGATAGCAGGAGATGCTGAATGCTGTTTCTGTGTAGAAAAGAACCTTATTGTCAGATGAGTATGGTTATGATTAACAGAGGGGTTATAGCTATAATAATAATAATAATAATAATAATGATTATTATTATTATTATAGAAAGAGAAAGGGAAAGAAAGAAGAAAGAAGAGGGAGATGGAAAAGCTCTCAGGAAAACAGAGAAGGGGGGATGTGCATGGGAACCTTGCTTTAAATGGGGCTTGATGTCAGAGCTCAGAGGGCCTGGCTCTAGAGGCTAACAGTATTTACCACTCTTACACCTTCAGGGCTGGCTTGCCCACACCCCTGCTAACAGGGTCAGCTCTACTGACCTGTCCATGCAGAGCCTGCTCTCCTGAGTGCTGCAGTTGGTGAGGGGTCGGGCAAACTTTGTGAAGCTCTACCCTTACTGCTTTGGGAGGCAATGAGAACCATAGACATCAATACAGACCACTGCTGCAGCACGGCCACAGACCCAGACATGGTTCTTGGCAGCAGCCCAGGCACGGATGTCACCATGGCCCTGGTTGGCAGTGGAGGTCACTCAGATTGTCATGGACCCAGATACAGCATTGCCCTTGAACACCAATATGGCCCTAGGTATGGCCCCAGATCTCAGGCATCTGCATGGCTCTTGATGCAGGGAGCCTTGGACATCAACACAGACACTGCATTTTATTCTGATTTTTAATGACTCCACATGACTATATCATTTGGGTAGTTCATAATTTATTCACCATGAGTTCAGGTTTAAGTCTTTGTTTCTAGCATTTTTTGTAACCTTATGAGCAACATCATAGTAAGCATCCTGATAGATAAGTATTTATTTATATGTATAATGATTCATTCAGCTAGCATAATTTCTCCAGAGTCAGATGCTAGACATATGTGTAATGTTTTTATGTGCTGCCAAACTGTTTCTCAAAGACATTCTACCCATTTCCTTCCTCACTGTGACAATTTGAGAAACAATAGCTCCTCAAACAATAGTTCATACATTCCATTGAGGAATGCAAATCTTCTCCACCCCCATGCTCACACCCTTTGCCATGCAACTCTTGGTGGCTGCCTGGTGTGGCTGCTCGTGTTCTTGATAATTACACTTTCTTTATCTGAAAATCCTCACAAACGCTTGCTCTCTGATCTTCTACTATTACCTAGGCTAACTCCAAGAAGAGAATAAAAATAGATACAGAAAAGTTAAATCACCAGTTCTCTACAAAGTGTGTGATCAAATCAAGTAAAAACTGAATCTCCTTTATTGACTATAATCAAGATCAACTAATACCCAGTTGGGTCAAAAAGTTGAGAATAGGGGCTGGAGAGATGACTCAGGATTTAAGAGCACTGACTGTTCTTCTCGAGGACCTGAGTTCGATTCCCAGCATCTACATGACAGCTAACAACTGTCTGTAATTCCAAGATCTGACACCCTTACACAGTTATACATGCAGGCAAAACACCAATTCACATAAAATATTTTTTAAAAGAAGTTGAGAATAAACAGTTATTGAGTTTGGGCTACTTTGGGGAGTAATTTATTGTATAGTAAATAACTAAATGCTATGTCCACAATGTTGTTCTTTTTACCTAGGTTAGTTAAAATTCTCAGTGCAAATTGACAGAACATGGGGCTTTCGAGAAGGCTCCGTCTGCAAAGTGTGTGCCTTGACTTGAGTTTGGATCTTGAGCAATCAGACAGAAAGCTGGGAGGAGCAGCATGTGCCTATTAGTCTAGCTCTCAGGAGGTGGATCCCCAGGGCTGGCTGGACAGCAAATAAATCTGAATCAGCTTTAGTTTCAGTGAGAAACTGCCATCTCAGAAAAGATGTGGAGGATAGCTGAAGAGAAAGTCAGACATGTGCATAAACATGCACATGCCCCTATGTTCACATGAATATGTGCATGTAACACACACACAATTACAGGTCACAAGGTATTTCATTTATATTTATATTTCCTCATTTATTCTTAACATGATTTTTTAAACCAGAAAGTCATCATTCAGAAACATCTTGATGTGTCCTTATTATTACATGATAATTGTAGAATTCTAAAATAACATAGGTATCAATATTTTAGGGTTTTCAGGCTTGTTTATTGTTCCTTGTGAACACTCTGTGTGATAGTGATACAAAAACTCCCACTGACGTGTGAGTAAATGGGTGTGGTTGTATTTGAATAAAATTTCCTCTAAATGACTACTTTGTTAGAAATGTCCATGGCTGACATGTTCACCAATCTAGTCAATGACTAAGGACTTCCTTGTTAGTCCCCCCAAAGTGCTAAAATTTGTGTGTGTGTGTGTGTGTGTGTGTGTGTGTGTTGTTTCTATGACTATAAACTAAGATTTCATAGATTAGGAAGTGACAACGATTCATCTTATTCAATTTCCTTTGAAATCTAAAGCTACCAGAAAATCTCAGTGAAAATCAAAAAAACAAACAAACAAAAAAAACCCTGGCAATGTATCTCCTTGAAAGCATTCAGGGGTCAAAGGCCCACTGCTGAAAAAAAAGATGATGGTTGGAAAAACATCTAAACGGCTGCTGGTTAGTCATGAAAACAGAAAATAACTGGGGAGAATCCATCGAAATAGATGATGTGTGAAAATGAGAATTTCCCATGTTAGTTCACAAAGAAGGGATCTGAAAGAAAAACACATGAATTCATGAATGAATGAATGAGTGAAAGATTTAAGAGGTGCTTAGAGATCTAATATCAAACCAATGTGATGTCAGGAAAGGTTAATTGAGGTAAGGCAGACTGTCTCATTTATTGGGGGTGAAGCCCACAATGAGGAGCTTGGCTGCAGCAACGAAGATCTGCACAGATTTAAAGTGACCAGCACCATGTATAGTGTGCTCTGGTTTTAGAACAGTTTAGTTACAAGGATCACACAGTACAGAAAACAGTAATGAGTCACCTTGGTGTTAGGACTGAATCACAAGTGTCAGTTACTGTCTGTGCCAACTGAGCACACCCCTCTTACCCTCTATTTTTAAAGATGTCTAACATGAACCCATTCTTGGAAATGCTGAGGCAGGACAGTCAAAAGTATATCCTCACACTGACACATACCAATCACATAAAATAAAAATAAATAATTAATTTTTAAAAAAAGTTCCATGTGGATATTTATTACATTTAATAAATATCTGAAATACCTGAATTATCAAGAGACAGCACTCAGTCAAATCCTAGACAGACAGCTCAGGAATTTCTTAATCCTTGAGTACAAGGACAAACAGCTGAGATTCAATCCACATACCTTTAATCCCAGCACAGGGAAAGCAGGGAGTGGTGACCTCTACCCTTGATCCCATAACTCCAGAGACAGAACTTCTTCTGTTTCTGTGAGTTCAAGGCTAGCTACAAAATAGTGTAGTTCACATCTTTAATCCTAATCTGGATGGGATACAGCTGACAAGAAGGGTATATAAGACCTCTTAGGAACCTAGCAGAGGTAGAAGGAACTGGGGCGAGGTTGAGGAAGTTGCAAGACAGCTGGGTGAGAATTGACTGTGATACTTTCTCTCTCTGATATTTCAGCTTTTCCCTGATATTTGGCACTGAATCTCATTTAATACAATCTGAATTCATGCAACTACAGTTTCAGGCTTTTATGGTCTATATAAGGAGTCTGAGGCCAGCTTGGGGCTGCAGTATGAGGCTTCTCTCAACACAAAAGAAAAAAAAAGAACCAGAAAGGTTACATGAATACAATAATACATACTAAACTGTAGGGTTATTTTGCAGATTAAATAAAGGAATATGCTTAATATATTTAGACTCTTATCACAAGGATGAAATACATGTATTATTTAGCTATTTATCAAACTAGTTCAGTGCAGGATAAAACAGGAGCCCTACTCTTGTGGAACTCAAGAGTCTGTGGAGACACAACAGATAACTATGATAAAGTGTGGACAGTGACAAGAGCATTTATAAGGGATCTTAGGAAAAAGACAGAATTGGCAAATCAATTTTCTCTGTTGAGTCAGTGCTACTGTATGTCCCTGTGTGTGTTTTATTAATAATAATTATTAATACTATTGTTGTAAGTTACTGTGACAATTAAGTATAATCACCTTCCTGTCATCCCCTTTTGAGTTAATGATTAAAGATTACTCTCCCCCGCATGGGCGTTAGGGTGCAATCAGGGTCTGATGAGCATTTGTTGAATTAAAGCTTTTAGTAGAGAAAATGCTCTGTTTGATTTTTAAAAAATTAAAAATTGTGATTCAAGGGGGAAAGTAATCAAGTCTGCTAATCTATGGTCATATTCTACATTTTTGAGGCTTCATTGAGTGTATATGACATGCTTGTTGGAAGTATGAAAATGAGACAAATAAGAGTTTGTATTCCCATTTAAGCCGTTATAACGATCGTAAGGCCCTACGTCTTTATGGAAGATGTCACACGCACTTTACATCAGGTTTCAATGTAGTCATGTTGTTCATACAAGTCTGAGATATTTATCACCAGAAATTTTTTTTTGCCAATTTGTACTGTGCTTAAATATGCCTAAAATAAACTGTTAAGGGTCAGACTCTCTAAGTTCTGTTGGACTAAAATACTTTCTTGAGTCCCTGAGATCTATATTCTGTTGTATTGGTTGCAGAGAACACCTGGAGACACATACACACAAGAAAAAAGTATAGTGTGTGTGTGTGTGTGTGTGTGTGTGTGTGTGTGTGTGTGTGTGTGTGTAACCTTGGATGCTCTTTCTTAGGTGGTTTTTTTTTCTTTCTTTTTTTTTTTTTTTGACATAAGACCTCTCATTTGGTCTGGAACTCATCAAGCAGGCCAGGCTGACTGGTCAGTTAGTCCCAGAGATCCAGCTGTCTACACCTCTCCAGGCTGAGATTAAAGCATATGCACCATACATAGGTTCTGAGTGTTGAATTTAGGTCCTCCTGTCTGCAAGGTTAAGCATTTACCAACTGAACTATTCCCCCAATTCCTCATTCTACTTTTTTTTTTTTTTCTGAAGAGGCTTTAAATTTTTCAAAGACAGTAAGAAAAATATAAAAGAAAGGATTTGTCTCCACAGGATTAATCTGCTGTGAGGATTAGTTGATAGCTCAAGGAAGAACAATGTGTCCTGTGGCTGAGAGCAAAGACCTCTTTCAGGTTGTGTGGGCATTCCCTGCATTTCCTAATCACTTTTGGGGGAGGCATACACAAGAGATGTATGTTCTTACCTGCTAACCAGGATTAACAAAAATCTTGTTGTTATAAAATTGTTCTGAGGATCAAGTGGGATGATGTATGCACAGCATGGAGAGTGGTACCTGAGGAATACACTAGCAATGTTAAGTATCATCATCACCCTCATCTAACACTACTTCCTATTCTTTGAAAAGGTCCTCAGCTCAGGTGGTAAATGTTCTGATCACACCATCCCCTACAACAATGCTGAGGAATATTAAATAAAGGTATACAAACACTGCAACACCTTCAAATCTGATGCTGTTATTTTTTCTTTATTCTCACTTTAGTCCATCGATCTAGGTCAGAAGCAAGATAGTTCTTACAGGCTAGGGTGTAGACATAGTGTGGCTGAGTCCAGCACAAAGCATAATGAAAGTGGTGGAGTCCCACCAAGTCAGAGAATAAGGTTCTAGCCATAAAAGAACAAATGCTGGGTAAACCTGAAGATGAAGAAAACCCAGGCATATGTTGAGGAAGGCAATTTGGAGGCTAGTTACTAGCAACTAGGAAATAGAATAGCTGTAAAAAGCTGGAACAGAAAAAGTTCTTATGGAATTTGCAAGGTTCACCCTTGGCATGCTGGGGAGTCAGTTCTAGAAGCCAGTATGTGAAGCAAAGAGCCCTCAAGTCATAACCTGGCTTTCAGTCTAAGCTTACCACTCACTGGAGGAGAAAACTTCAATTTTTCTTTTTCCTCTCATTCTGTAAGTGTAGTGACCATGTATGTGAGCATGTATGCATATGGGTGTATATGTGCATATAGAGACTAGAGGTCAGTGTAGATCACACTTCACTCCTTGCTGAACCTGGGGCTTGCTGGCTGAGTGCTTTGGAGACCTTATCTCTCAGTCTCTCACTGTAGGCAGGCCCTCATACCTGTGGGGCTTTTTATGTACATTCTAAGGATACACATGAAACGCTTGAGTGACAAGCACTTTATATATGAAGTAATCTCTCCAGCCCCCAAATTCACTGTTTAGACCTTGGTCTCCTTGTTCAGATTCTTATTATAATATGTAGAAATAGATTCTAAGTTAAGCATGCTAACTGTAGAATTGTACAATGCTGTTTTCATTCAGTGTTATTGCAGGTAACTAATTTGTCCCACGTAAATGGAAAAAAATTAAGTCCTAGAGATATTATTGAATTAAAAGAAGCAAAAAATTTTTAGCTAAGAGCTAATGACAGAGGAATCCCATGTGATAGTTAGGATGAGGACTGACTGTAAATCACTTGAACATCCCAAGTAGCAACAGCCATCAATAGGAAGGCATGTCAACCACAAAGAAATCTATGGATGCCAACTCAGAAGTTGTGTAGCCTTGTATTCTTACAAGTACTGAAAGGTTTTTTATCTTGCTATTTTATACTGGTCACTATGGACCACGGTGCAATGTGGGAATTTTATCTGCAGTATAAGTAGGAAACTGAAAAGTCAAGAGTTCTACTATCAATGACAGAAATGAAAAATAAGTTTTAAGGAGGATTAAAATCTTCAGTAACTGTTTGCTTCCATTCTACTTTTAGTATTGTTTTATGATTGTTATTAATGTTCTAATAATTTTGCAAGCAAGAATTAGATGGCATTGGTGCCTCAGATTTAAGGGATGGATGATAACAACCAAGGCAGTTACTATGAAAACTTATTTCCATTAAGATCCATTAAGAATTTGCTTTCACCCCAGACACTAAAGGATGAAGAAATAGGAGTCACTCTGGCATCTGCTTTCATATTCATAATAATGTGCAAAAATGGATTATGTCCCAAAATGATTGAGAAGCTACAGTTTGGTTGATGAAGTGAAGATTATATCGAAGAGAAGATCAAGCAGCCATAGGCCTTTAAATGTCTGCGAATAGCACATTGATTTTATTGCACAAAATGGAAATCAATTTCAAATGAAGAACATATATGCATTGGAATTAAATGCTTTTAAAATGTTTACACTCTATTTTGGCTCAAAAAAGATGAAAAACATTAAGAATGTATGGCATAGGGACAGATATATGTTTAAAAAAATAGATGAACAGGACTCCATCCTGAAGTAACGCAATTTCTAATTGGCACCAAGCAGCCCAACATGATACAGACACCATAATAAAGTAGAGAACAGAGAACGGAGAACTTAACCATAAAACCATGTCCCTAGACACAATTTTTCAAAGATGACCGAAGACGGAATTCATATATTCGGTTTCGTTGGCCCCATTTTTGTTTGCTATGTTTAACTCTTCATTTGCTGAAATATCCTCAAACACCCAAGGATAAAAGACTCTAACAACTTCTAACAACAGAAGTCTCCAGAAAGCAGTGCTTCTCATCCTCCCTAATGCTGCAAACCTATAATACATGTTCCTCACGTTGTGGTGACCCCCGCAACCCTAAAATTACTTCTTTGCTACTTCCTAGCTGTAATTTTGCTATTGTTGCAAATTGCAATGTAAACATTAGATATGCATAATATCTGATATCAGACCCCCAAAAGGGTCTCGACCCACAGGTTGAGAACCACTACTCCAGAGTGTTATAGATTCCTAAACTTTTTAGAAACCTATTGATATTTTCTAACCTGCAACCCTCATAATCTAATTCTTTGGCAAGCTTAATCATTTCTCTTCAGTCTCTGCTCCCACATGAGCTGGCTGAGCACACTCTGAATGTTCATGAGAAGCTACTCTCTCTGAGTATCCACCTGCCAAGGCATTAACACCCTATTCAGAAAACACTGGGAAGGCCAGGAAACATCAGCATAATTAAATAATGCCATCAGCCTCTGAAGTGCACTCCCAACCGTGCCTCTCCACATGAAAGGGCTTTTAAATATAGATCACCCAGGGCCCTCCAGGGAGGATCTCACCTTTTCTTCCTTGCATTCCATCAGGAAAACTCAAATAGAATGCTGCATTTGGAGAAAGAAGCCCAATTGTTTCCTCTCTCTTTCAATAATTTCAAACCTATTTTGCGAAAATAGCCAAGCACCATTTAGGTTTCTGTGATGTCAAATCCGAATGCAAAAATTCAAGGGGAAAAGCTCATAGACGTTAGTTGAACAGCGAGTCTAGTCACCTGATAGAAATCAATTTTTGATTTCCGGTTTTAGTGAGCAGAATGAAGTTATTGTTTGACCCCATGTTACTGTGCCAGCCCAATTCACTCCAAAACAGCTTTAGAGGTTACCTTTTCTGTCACCTGGGAGCAGTCTGTACTGGTGTCTCCGAGATTTATTTTAAATATTTTCTAGGGGCAAATCTTTCAGTCTGGGCACACATGTGTGCATGTGTGTGTGTGCATACACGTGTGTGTGTGTGTTAATGCCTCCCCAGGATGCTGTCTAGGTTGGCCAGATAATGAGCCCAATGATACATGCATGACCTGCCTCCTTATTGCTGGAACTTACAAACATGTGTTCCTATGTCCTGCTTTTAACATTTGGGTTCTGTCACTCAAACTCAGGTTCTCATATTTGCACATAGAAACCTTCTGGGCTAGGCTAGCTAGTCCCCTTATTATTATTTTTGATGCTTTCGTCGTAGTAGATGGACTTGCTACCTTTCCCACTAACTCCTCCTTCCTTTTCTTTTCTTTTCTTCACCACGTTTGCCTTTCTCACTACTTTATCCCCTTTTCACAGAGTTCAATTTAAGATAGGTCATGTGGTCAGGATGTTTTTCTAGAACAGGAATAGAGAGGAGGGATCATAAGGAGGTAAACATCCAGCAGCCTGTTTCCCTTTCTCATCTTCTACTGAGCAGTAAATGAAGACTGCAGTCTAGGTCCTAGTAGGAAACAAATGCATAATCCACAGGGGAAATTGAAAAGAGCTGAGTGAAGGCATAGGTGTGATTACACAAGCTCAGTGAGTTACTAGAGATACTGTCATCCATGTCCTTAGCCTAAAGAGACCAAAGGCAAGAGAGTGACTCACACTGGAAACATCTCTAGGGGCACAGCCACCTGACAGGAATTACAGTCTTTGTCATAGGGACATAGTCAAATTGGAATGACCCAAAAGCTCAGAAAGTGAGCCCCAAACAAACAAACAAATAAATAAAATGCTCTCACTTCTCCTCCTAGCCTCCAATTTCCTACTAGGTCTAACGCTGGCCAACAGAGACCAGAGATTGGTCCATCCACTGAGACTAGCACTACAGAGGATGGCTCAGGAGGGCATATATACATGATAACCCATTGCTTTATGTATTTAACCTGGGGATATATGGCAGCAATGGCATAAATGATGGGATGGACTAACGCAATACTAGTATTTTTAGTAGCAGTAATTTTATTGACGTCATCTGAATTTCAAAGCTTGGTTACAAAGACTCCAGATATAGTCTGTTTTTTTCTTGAAATGCGTTCTAAAATAGCTCTGGGTTTTAAACAATTTCCCTGAAGAGAAAGAGATCTGGCCTGGTTATAGCACCATTGAAAGCTATTGCTCAAACTCAGGGTTCAATACAAGGTCTCAGCAATGCTTACAGAGCAGGTGCACCTAATTCATACCTTTGGACTCCTCTGTGACCCGTACTGGGTTTTCAGCCCCTTAGTCTCCTGTCTGGCTTGATGTCAAATGATGCAATGTGGAAACATCTCTCCAAAAGCAAATTCAGTTATTCCATTCTCATTTTAATCTCTGGCAGAGAGTGATAGCAGATTGTTTTATTTTGTTTTGCTTTCTTTCTGTGTTTTCAATTTGCTAAAGACTTATGATATCTCTCTGCCGAGGATGTGGCTTACTGATTCAAAATGAACATGGCTTGCAGCCAGATCAGAGTTCTGAGACCTAGTCCTCCCACAGATTGGCTCTTGGATATCAGACAAGTCATTTAGTTTTTCTGAGCTCCCAATCCTTCAATTATTAAGCCAGAATCTTAATACTAACCGAGAAAAGCTGTAATGTGGATTAAATGAGGCAATGCAAGGGAAAAATTTGGAAAATATTCCAAAGCCCTTATGATTGTAACAAAACTTAGCAGGTAAATTCACTGAACCATCAAAATATGTTGCTTCTGGAAATTTGGACATTGAGAAAGACTGAGCTAATTTTAGTTTTAAATTTTACATGCTTGGCGTCTGGCTGACATAATCACAAGAATATTTTTTGAATTTTCTATGCAAATGTATTACACACATAAGTGTGTGTATGTATAAAGAATTACTTCTTAGAGTTTGCTTGAACTTAACTGGAATTATATATATATATTTAAAGAATCAGTTATTACTCAGCCACAGGCTTTCCTGTCTAAATTCTAATCTTCTTGCACTGTTAACAGAGGGGCTTGCTGCAGGACGCCCCCATAATTGACTTGTTTTCTTACAAAATTCTCCAAAGAGACATGTTTTGATCTCAGCGTTAAGGCATGATTCCTGGGCCTGTACTTCTTGCTGTGACCTTGAAAGAGTCTTTGGTTCCTCTTACCTGTGGTGGAAATTCTCTCTGTATGATGTAAATAAAGTAACTGGTTTGGCCTATGCACAGCACCGTAGAAGTTGGTGGAGAATCAGAGGACAGGCAGGTAGGAGAAGGGTGGAGTTAGTCAGTCTCCATCCGACCCCCCGAAGGAGGGACATGTAAGGAGCACAGGTGAGCTGCGGGCCGAGCCACGTGGCAGACAGATTAATAGAAATGGGTTGAATTAATATGAAAGAGCTAGCTAGTAATGTGCTTAAGACATGGGCCAAACAGTATAAAGTATATAAGTGTCTGATTCATTTCTTTGGGGGACAAAAGCCGCTGCGGGCCAGGTACAAACTCCGGGCCCAAAGGGGCCGGGAAACATTCTACAGCACTTACCCTTCATGTTTTCATCTGTAAAGTGGAAAGTACTGTTTCTATTTTTCCTCCCACCCTCCACCTCCAGCCTCAAAGTCCATACTTATTCTCAGTTTTGTTTTCTCTGCCCTGGGAATCCAACCTGTACCAACAATATCGATGAAATTAGCTAGGATTCAGCCAACGGAGGGTCAGATTGTAGAGGAGAAAGTTTGGAGTATTTCTGGATTCTTACCCCAACTTTTCACATTACAAGGCTGCCAGTAGCCACAGCCCTTCAAAACCTACCCTACTGCAGCACTTCTTCATGGTGCTAGAAATGGAAGGGAATCGGGAAATCTGCCCTCTTTGATCCTCTGCTCCTCTCTAGAGGCCAGAAGAGCTCTGGCATCTCTCTCTCCATCCCTAGGTGTTCCTTTACCCCGCCCACACACTACAAATCATCCCTTTGCTACATTGTCCTCATGCTTATATCTGCATATGTTTTCTGTATGCTTCTGGGAGCATGAGGAACAGGTTTAATAACAATAGGGATTTCCAGAACTGTCAACTGAAGCCTAAGCAAACGACATGGGAGAGCAGCTGGAACCAGGATTAAGACATGAGACACATCAACTCAAGAAACATTAGCCATTGTCATCGCGACACCACAGCTTTCTGCTGTTCTTTCAATTCTCAGCCTAGACACAACCCCACAGATCCCCTACTTAACCCCATTTCTGCTTACTACCACCCAAGCCCAGCTTCTAGGATCTCATCCCAGCTTTCAATTTTTTTGCTAGTAGAGAATCAGACAAAATTAAATATTATTAGAAACAGAAACAGTTAATTTACATTATTAAACAGGGCCATTCTAAAAAAAAAAATCCTCACACAATTGAAAATACATTGAGTGACCATATCATTAACTCTCATTCATGAATTATAGCTTTAGCACATGTGTTCAGTGGGATAATTAGTGGAAAGATAGATGGAAAACTAATTGTTAACCTCCTAACAGGGGATGCATACTCAATAAATCATAAGGGAAGAAACAGACAGGGATAATAACATGGACTAGCCATGGGGATAAAGTTCAGCTTGTCAGATTAATTGAGGAGACTCATAAATTGCCAATGAAATCTACCTTTTATAGTAGTGACTACATGTTTTCAGCAATAGATGACAAATATAAACTGTCATTTGACAATGTTGTCTCTCTTTAAGAGGTAGTAAGTGCCAGAGAATAGATCAATCAGTAGAATGTTTGCCCAGCAAGTATAAGAACCTGATTTTGAATCTAACAAGTCACATTTTAAAAAGTCAGGTATGATGGTGTGTGCTGGTAATCCCAGTGCTGGCAAGGCAGGACAAATGGGTCCCTGGAGTCATCTAGCCTACAAGTAGAATTCTAAGGGTAATACAAGGGTAATAGACACTGGTTTTTTGTTTGTTTGTTTGTTTGTTTAAGTGGATAGGGTTCTTCAGCAATAAAATATTATTATTATTTAGTTCCGGTGGGCAGTCGAGCAGAATGTTAAAGTCCTTACTGTTGCTTTCATTGGGTCTGAATGAGACTGGACCTATCAACAGCCAATCACGAAACAGGAAGGGATGAGACAAGAGGAGGCTCATTGAGCCATAACCTCCTCGCTGAACAATCGGCAACTGATAGATTTTTGGAGGTGGGATAGCCACTGACTTCAGTTGTATACCCACCCAATAGGGAACCCATCAGGATCCAATAGATAATCTAAGTTGTGGTCACACAGAGCTTCCTGGTTAGAATTAGAGAGTTCCAAAACAAAATGAAAAAGCATGAATGTGGAAAGAGAGCCTCTAGGGAGGAAAGGAGATAATGAGGGTGGGAGAGAAGAGAGTGGAGAGGGAGAAAGTATTACATATAAGTCAAAGAACTAATTTAATCTTCTAAAAAATAAAATAAAGACGAAAGGCAAAAGTGGGTGGTGCCCAAAGAAAGACACACCCACAAGGTCAATATTTGATCTCCACATGCACCTTGCCCCACATGTACCTGCACACAAACTTATACCCACATATTAAAAAAAAAAAGTTCATTAAAATGAGTTTGAAATGTTGTAGAGCCAAATAAACTGTTCTTTTGTAAAGCAAAGATTAAATGTCTGGGGTAAGATTATTTGAAAAAGTAGAGGTGTTTGCAGCAGTGACAGGTGTTTGTTTGCAGGGGTGAGAGGTGTTTGTTTGCAGGGGTAAGAGGTGTTTGTTTGCAGGTGTGAGTCTTTAGCAGTATTTTGGCCCTGTACTGGTCTAAGATAGGCTAAGGTGAAATGTCTCATGGTCAGAGATTGAGAGAATGGAAGCTTGCAACTTCAGAACCTGGGCACATTGGTTAACATTCTCCAGAGACCCACAGACAATGGGATGCATGGAGAAATCCAAAGGGAGATTTGCAAACATTGAAACTGGCTTAAGCAGTTACAAATATCAAGAGTCCCCAAAACTAGTACTGTAATCTAAATATTGAGTCCAAATCTTAGTGTCTAAGAATTAGAGGTTAGTTGAATAACTCACAATCTGAGACCAAAAGCCTAGGGCTCAGGTTGGAGATTGTGAAGGTAAGTTCTAAGGTTTGAAACTCTGAGGACCAGGGAAGATGGATGGGGCTTGCCTTTCTAGCACTCTTTGTGCCACTAGAGTTTTGAATAAATTGGATGATGCCAATCCACATCATGAAAGCTGATATTCTTCATCCAGTTTCTGGTTCAAAAAATTGTTGTTGTTGTTGTTGTTTCAGTACTGGGAATAATCAATCCCAATGACTTGCACATGGTAGGTAGGATGGGGCTCTACTTTTGAGCCACATGCCTAGTCTCCTTTGTCTTTCCTCGCCATTTTTAAATAGAATCTTATTGTGTACTCTGGCTTCTTTTAGATTTGTTTAGTCTCATGAGGAGCTAGGATTATAGGCATGTTCCACTATGCCTGACCCAGTGATGATTTTACCAGCTATCTGGGCAGTGAGATTGCACATAAAATTATCTGTTGTGTGGAGAAACTCTCCCAAATTGTTTCCCTGAAACACTAACATGAGAGGCAAAATCAGAGTTCATAGAAAACTCCAGAGTCAACAAATATCTAGCCATTAAATTAGAACCATGTCCAGGACTACAAAGCAAGATCCCAAAGAGAACTTCAGAAGCAGAGTTGCCATGTCTGGTCCTCATTGACAATCTATGACTCAGAAGAGTACTGGGAAGTAAGCTCTGGGAAATGCCTGGGAAAAGGCGCTGGGAAATAGCTCTCAGACATGGAATGTGGTGACTGTGGTCATGACTTACCAGTAGACAGTGCAGTAGAAACCAATGAGGCACCATCCTCGCCATTTTGCGACACTGTTCTGTATAATCCCACCAAGACTTATATGTAGTAGTTGAATTAATTTCCATTGCCTTGGAATGGAAGCGATGAGAAAACTGGGGTCAGAGTAGTGTAATATCAAGGTCACACAAAGAGGCAACAAGTGTGCTCATAATGGCCTGTCCTTCCATAGTAACATCCTGCTTGCCCATGTCAATCATGGACATGAGAACATAAGAGGCTAGGCTTCTTTTATCTTAAGACTTCTTAGAGTTACTATTGGCCTAGTAGAAAATAGTTTTCATGATAAAAAATATCGTTAAAAAGTATATGAGAATAATAAGGGGGATTGGGTTAAATGAGTTTTACAACTGAATATAAAAATTTACTAAGTACTCTTTTTCCAGATTAGTGCCCACTGTCTTCTCTCATGCGATCGTGGCTCAGAGTGAAAAATAAATTTTACTCCCACTGTTGACTCAGTTCAGCACCCCAGTGAAGCAATACTTTGCTTTGTAGCTGCTGGAAATTAATTTGATTCCTCTGACAGGGCGGGTAATGAATAGGGAGCACATACTGAACAAATTATGAATTGGGGGCTATAAATGAAATTTCTGGACATCTAAGATTTGAAACGAGTAGAAGGAGTTCTTAATCTGAACTGAGATTTTAATTCAACTTGCTTTAGCACTTAGGAGGCAGAGGCAGATTTCTGAGTTCATGGCCAGCCGACTCTACAGAGGGAGTTCCAGGATTTCCTATATCTAGGATTACTCACAGAGAAACCCTGTCTCCAAAAACCAAAAAGGGGATGGAGCTCCATACAAGGAGCCTCAAGGTGCACCCAGGTAGCTGAGGTCATAAGTATGGATGTGATCGAAGATGGTAGTAGGCACTGGCACCCACGTTGGAACTGCAGAACAGCTGTAAGGAGTCTGAGATATTCATGGAAGCTCATAAGGGAGATGTAATGGCCTCAGAGGAGTCTACAGAGCCTACAGTATCCCCAGAACAACTAGAAAATGGCAGGTCCTATGGGAGGATGCTTTTAGATTGGGAGGAGAGGGGGCAGAACAGAGGCATGCCTGGGGAAGAGATGTGAAACTAGAGATGCAGCTCCACAGTAGTCAAAGAACATGGATTTACTGCTTAGGGCTGTCCTCAGCCTATCAGCCAGATGGACTGTTGATATTTGTGGTCCATGCTGCCATGAAAGGCCAGGAGGACAACCATGGTCTGTGTTACTGCTGGAGGATATGTTGATGTCCATGGTCTCTACTGTTGCTAAGGGCCACATTGGTGTCCATGGTCCTGCTTTGACTGGGGGTCATTCTAATGCCCCTGGTCCATGTTAGTACCAAAGGTAATGTGGATGTCTAAAGTCTTGAAGCCATATTGATGTCCATGAGCCATGCTGCCTTGGGGCTGGGGGTGAGCATGTTGGTGCTCATGGCCCAAGTTTACACCAGAGGCCTTGTTGATATTGGTGGGCCATGCTGCCATCGAGGACCATAATGTTGTCCATGGTCCATGCTGTGGCCAAGAGCTCTGTTGATGTCCATGGTATCTACTTCCACCGAAGACAATGCTGAGGTGTGTGATCCTTTCTGTCACCAGACCATGTGGAAGGCCATAATCCATTTTGTCACTGACTATAAAGGGCAAAGAAGCTCCTTTTGCAGTGACATCAGTGACTGCAGAGTCACAGCTGAGAATGAGACACATAGAAGGCCTCTGTGACAACCTCCTCCCCCGCAACCCCTCCTCCCAAGAAACAGTCTAGACAGGAAGCCATTGAAGAGAACTCTTAACAAGTGTGATTGGGATGCTGAAGTGTAGATCTTCATAGTTAATAGCTTCTGACAGGACCGGGGCATGGAAGGGAAGGACTTTTTTCTTTAAGGGGTTGGCCACTGGGAGTTTGACCATATTCCAGTGAGTATATGGGCAATACCAAGTGGACTTTATATTTTTCTCCTTCTCTTCCTCCTTCTTCTTTTCTGGAAGGAGGTCACCAGGGTGAGTGGCAGGGGACTTGTAAGGACTAGGAAGTGAGTATGACTGGACTGCATTATGTGGAATTCCCCAATAATAAACTAAAGCACTATGTTGGAAAAAACAAAAGTAAATGAAAATAAAGACCCACACAAACTAGGTGCAGAATTGGCTCAGACTCTAGAGTCAGCGGAATTAAGCCATTTGTCGGGATTAGAATTCTTGCAAACAGGTTGTAAGACTTTGGTTCCTTCTAAATTTTGGTTGCTTCTAAGGATGAGAAAGAAAGAAGGGATGGCAGTTTCCTCTGCTGCCCTAATAAATAGCAATGCATTTTAAATCTGCTAGAAATGCAGAGGCGGAGTCAAGGTCAAAGGGAAGAAGGAACCAGAGGGGTGAGAACTTCTCAGACTGTGGCTGGAGGGGAATTTCGGAAACAAAGAGCTTTGAGGGTGAGCTGACTGAAATGACAGGGAGGTCAAGTGCATGGATGAATGAACGAGGATTTAAGGTCAAACTACATTGCAGGCCACTGGCTCTTCAGAGTTAGCTGGCAAGCCAATGAATGACTGTGGTGAAGTAACTTGTTAATTATGTCGGCTGCACTTTTCTCCAATTGTTCTCTTCTCTACTTCCCATCCCAGTTTCTCCTACAGACAACAGGATGGCTACCCATGCCCTCGAGCTCTCTTGGAAACCCATGCTTTCTACACTGAACTCAGTCCACACTGAAAGCTACAGGTGACACTGGACGGTCTCTACTCTTTCACTCCTAACAAATCGTTCTTTCCTTTTTTGTGTGTCAGATATCAGCATGTTGCCCAAACTGGCCTCGAACTTAGAACTTAGAGTCATCCTCCTGCCTCTGTCTGAACAGTGCTTTTTCAAACAGTCCTGCTATCCAGTATCTGTCCTCAGTTCTGTTTTATTCCTATTTTGTACGCTCATTAATTACATCAAGTTTCATAGGTTCATTGATACCCATGATTCCACAACTTACATCTGATCTGAATCTTTCCCCTGAGCCAATTTAACCAATTGCCTACTACATATTTACATTCACCTGCTCTGTAAGCATTTGAAAGCCAACCTATTAAACATAGAACTCACTAATTCCCCATACCAGCTCATTCTCTTTGGTTCCTAAAATTCTTTTCTAATATATATGTATTAGAAATATATATGTGTATTTCTAATATATTTAGAATATATTAGGCACACACACACACACACACACACACACACACACACATATATATATATATATATATATATAGAGAGAGAGAGAGAGAGAGAGAGAGAGAGAGGGAGGATGGAGGATGGAAAGGAAAAGTCTAGCAAAACTTAGGACCAACATTTATTACCTGTGTCTTATATGTCAAACATCAAGTTAGGGATTACTCATAGATTATTATCTTTGATGTTTTTGTAACAGTCTTATGAAGTATTGAGATAAGCAAAATAATGACTACGTGCTAATGTTAGACTGTTACCTTACATATGAAAGTCTTTTCATATGATTAAGTAAAGGGGTGTGGGTAGGGAAGGACTTAGTTTTCTTTAAGGGACTGGCCACTGAGTGTTTGACCATGCTCCATGGTTGGTGAGAGAGACATGCCATATAGACAGCGCTCATATAGAGAACAGAATTTTATTGGAGGGGGCGTCAGGGGAGAGAGAATGGAAGTGAAGAACAGCCTCATGGGGGAGAGAGAGAGAGAGAGAGAGAGAGAGAGAGAGAGAGAGAGAGAGAGAGGGAGAGAAGGGGAAGTGGGGAAGGGCTTGGTACATGCAAATAAAGGCTTGCACAGCTATTCAGTGCATATGTAATCCCTCAAGACCTTGGGCTGGCTATATGTTTGCCTCCGTACTGACAGCCCATGCACGGCCATAGTACCCTGAAGGAGGTTAAAGATGGTGGAAATGGTAACAATCTCATTACACAAATCTTGGTGAGGCCCAAAATGGAACCTAGATAGACATTTTTAAATTAATTTACTTTACATCAGACCACAGTCTTTCTCTCTTCTACCTCCCTTTCTCCCTTCTCCCCCCCCCCCCGCATCTCTCCCTCAATCCACCCTTCCTTCATAATCACTCAGAAAGGGGCAAGCCTCCCATGGAGTCTGGCAAAGCATGGCATATCAAGCTTTCTTAAGACCAAGCACCTCCTCTGTCTATATTCAGGCTGAACAAGGTAATTCACCGTGAGAAAAACGGTTCCCAAGAGGCAGTAAAAGTGACCAGGACAGCCCTGCTCCCATTGCCGGAGTCCTACATATAGACCAAGATACAGAACTGTCACATATATGCAGAAGGACTAGGTTGGTCCCATGCAGGCTCCTTGCTGTTGGTTCAGACCCTGTGATTTCCCATGAACCAGGGTAGCTGTTTCTGTGGAGTTTCTTGCAATGTGCCAGATCCCTTTGTTCACTGTAATTCCTCCTCCCTCTCCTCAGCAGGACCTTTGGTCCAGTGTTTGGCCATAGGCCTCTGAACCTGCCTCCATCAGTCATGGGATGAAGGCGCCAATGGCAACCGGGATAGTCACCAAGCTGATCTCAAGAGATGGTTAGTTCAGGCTGCTGCTCCCCTGCTGCCAAGAGTCTCAGCTGGGCCATCCTTGTAGACTCCTTGCATCAGGCTTCCATCCAACTCTGTAAAGCCCCCTTTCCAGTCTTTCAGTTCTGTCCTCCCCTACCCAAAACCCAACTCCATCCCTCAAGATTCCATTCCTACTTGCTACCAGTTTGACCAGATTTCCTCTATTTCCCCTTTTTCAAGGAGATCCATGTGTCTACCCTTGGGCTCACCTTTGTTACCTAGCCTCTCTGGGTCTGTGGAATGTAACATGGTTATCTTTTACTTTATAGCTAATATCAACATCTACTTATGAGTGAGTACATACCATGTTTGTATTTCTACATCTGGGTTACCTCACTCAGGATAATTTTTTTTTTTTTTTTTTTTTTTTTTTTTTTTTTTTTTTTTTTTTTTTTTTTTTTTTTTTTTTTTTTTTTTTTTTTTTTTTTTTTTTTTTTTTTTTTTTTTTTTTTTTTTTTTTTTTTTTTTTTTTTTTTTTTTTTTTTTTTTTTTTTTTTTTTTTTTTTTTTTTTTTTTTAGTTTCACTCATTTGCCCAAAAATTTCATGATGTCATTGTTTTTAACAGCTGAGTACATTGTGTAAGTGTGCCACATTTTCTTTATCTATTCTTTGGTTGAGGGGCATCTAGGTTGTTTCCAGGTTCTGGGTATTGTAAATAAAGCTGTTCTGAACAAGGCTGAACAAGTGTCCTTGTGGTAAGACTCAGCATCCTTTGGGTATGTTCTCAAGAGTGGTACTGCTGGGTCTTGAGGTAGGTTCTCAATATTTTGAGAAAGCACCATATTGAATTCCAAAGTTGATATATAAGTTTGTGCTCCTACCAGCAATGGAGTACTCCCTTTGCTCCCCATCCTCTTCACCCTCATCAGCCATTTTAAGAATAATGCTTCAAATTCTATTTGGTGATGTAGAGAATGCTCACACCGTCATCTTAAATGGAAAAAGCAAAATTCCCAATTTCCAATAGTATGACCAGTAGAGGCTTTGGATGACAGAATCCTGAATTACTTTTAGTTTTATTATCTCTACATAGTTTTATGGCTTTAAAATGTCTTTTATACATTGACAAATATTGCTTTTATAAGCAAGTTAGAACCAGTCAATAAATTTTATCTTGAAAAAGAATAATAGGGCTGGAGAGATGGCTCAGTAGTTGGGAGCACTGACTGTTCTTCTGGAGGACCTGGGTTCCTTTCCCAGCATCCACATGGCCACTGACCAGCTGTCTGTGGTTCTAAGATCTGACACCCTTGCACAGTTATACATGCAGGCAAAAACACCGATTCACATAGAATAAAAATAAATGTCAAAAAAAAGAGTAATAGAGGAAAATGTTTGTGCTGATTGTTCTGTTTGCCTTCCCAGATCTTCTTCCTTCTCTGGAGAATGTTGACTGCTATGGAGAGCATCACCAGGACTTACATGTGGATTCAAGCTATGTTTGGTTAAGAGGCTTTGGTAGGGATAGATAGAAAGTAAGAGAAAGGTTGGGCTATCTTAACAATCTATCTAACACATTTATCTCAAGAACCTGGCACACTGGCAGTGGCTAGGACTCTTTGGAAGTGCACTGAATCTATGGGGGTTCTCTTCCATAGTTCTGCATCTCTCCAAGTTCTGGCTTTTTTTTTTTGCCTCCTCAGACCACTGCTCAATTGCCTTCTGGTTTGCTAATCTCCAAATGCTACTACTTGTTGGCTCCTTCCTTCAGCTCCTGAAAATGGTCCCCTCATATACACTCTTCTCACTTAAGCTTTGAGGATGCCTGCCTCCCATCTGGTCCTTGGCTGGTATGAAGTCTCAGAGTCTGTAGCAGTAGCAGGAATACAGAGGGTGCCAGAGGCAGATGGCTGGTGTTCAAGGAGCTGAGAGCCTTGTCTTCCCTGGAGACATTTTTCATGAGAAGTCATGGTCTATGTCGGCCAGGATAAGATGGAGGAAGCTGAGTTTACAAAATCTATAACATAAATACTTTCGGTAGTTTTGTAGCTTGCTGTGTGACATTTGGAGTGCAGGCTTCAAAATCAGAGCTGCTGACCACTCAGGCTAATAGATGCAGAGGTGCGTTTATGGGGGCAGTGTCACTGTCTTCCTAAGAGTTGCTGCAAGATTCATTTGGGCCCAAAGCACAACATCACCGAGCACCTTGCTACCCCTCCAGTGCTGGGTGGCTTTCCTTCAGGAGTAGCCTCCAGCCCCTGCGGTGATACTGACCCCTCAGTCTCAGCCAATATAGGCTGACTCTGATATCCTGCCTTGGTTTTCTGTTTCTGTTTTAGGTCAGATGACACACACACCTTTGTAAATAGCTTCCTCAAAAGCTGAACTTTGGCCTTGAAATGTCTGCAGTCCTTGGTCAAAGAGATTTGAGCAATAAAACCTTTAACAAGTGCAGCGTATCCATCATCCCCCCCCACCCCAAGAATGCTGCATTTCCTTTCATTTGAATCTGTGTTTCTCCCACCAGAGTGAGAGCCAGGAAAATAACTGAGAAACAGAGTTAGCTCCTGTATTGCTCCAAGGTAGAAGCAGTGTTCTCCCTGGCCAGAAAGTGCTGGGAATTTGTGGTATGCCTGCAGTGCCCATACCAAATCCTTCACTTCCTTACACACAACACAATGACACTATTATCCAGAGGTGCTTTCCAGAGTAGTCCCAGAAACCAGTTTCCAGTCTGAGTTTCAGCACCGAGAGCATTTTCCTTGTTCCCAAATAAAGTCTGAAGGGATTGTCTCTAATCCACAAAAACACAAAAATAAGAAATAGAAATCAGATAATCAGTTTTTATCACAACCTGGAAAGGTACATAGGTTTTATTATTAATTTTTATTTAGATTAGGGAATAGAGGCAAAGAAAGTCTGATCCACTTGCTCCCCAGATCCCATAGGGAACAAGGGAGGGGGCAGGGCCCAGCTGAGACCCCAGGTACCTAGCTCCATGGCTGGGGCCTTCAAGAAATGCCTCAGGTTTTAAGACACCATCCACACTAGATGTTCATAAAGTGGTGTTTGATCACACGTTTCCTCCCTGAGGCAAACAGATGGAAATGCAACCTACAGTCAAGATTACTTGGTGAGTATTAAGTACAAACAAAAAGGAATTAGTGTTTCTTAATGAAGAGTTCTTCAGCTAAGAGTGCTTGAGAGAGATTCTTCCCCCACTGAGGAAAAGCACTAACCAGAGGTGACTTGAATCTTCTGGTGACACTGACAGAGCAGATTCTGGTCCTTCTTCCTCATTCTACCACTCACAGAATTTTCTATTAACCCTTGAGTTTTTCCCCGGTGCTAATGTCTCTGTGGCCACAGTTTGGAATATGCTAATTGCCAAGCACTGACTGCATCTACACTCTAATCTGCTGATTATCTGGAGTGCATTAGCCAGAGTTCCCTGAATTAGGCTTCTGCTTCAGCTTTTAGCTATTCTGGTTTCACTCTTTTGTGTTGATTTTGCGTAGTTTAACTATAAACTCTGAGATACTTAACCATACTTCTTAGGGATTAAATTCAGACATACTCCACTGCTCATCTGGATGGGGCAGGGAGTGGAGGGTGTGTGTGTGTGTGTGTGTGTGTGTGTGTGTGTGTGTGTGATCATTTAAGTCAACCATTATTTAGCTTGTCCCTGGAATTTAGATCTCTGGTGTGATATTTTTATTCTAATTGTTTTATTCAAAGCTACTTGAAAACAACTATTTAGAGTTTTTTTTAAATAGTTTCTTTAAAACCATTGTACAAAACTATTGCAATTTTAACAAACAAACAAACAAGTCACATCATACATAGAAATTACCTAGGCCCAAAGACTGTACAACTCAATGAATGCTGGCTATACAGTCAGAGCAATTTGCAATGGAGGGTATGGAGCTTTGCCTGAGGTTTATTTTTATACTATTGGATGCATTTTTATGCACTTATCTACAACTAAAAAAGAAAAAAAAAAAACTACAACAGAGTTAAAATTAGAAAAACAATTATCTTTTTAATCTTCTTTCTTGACTCATATTCATTAATTGCCCTCGGTCCTTCTTCATCCACTAATATCTAGTCTTTCTTGTTCTCTTTCTTCTATTTTATATTGTACCCACATTAAATGTTGAAGAACCAGAGAAGCACCTCTATTTTTGAGTGAAAAGTTTCTAACTCCCAGTTTTGAGACAGGCCTGAGGCCTGCAGAGGGACAGGAGACGTGGCCTAGGGGCTGGCAGCAGTAAATTAACTGAGGAGGTAGTCAAGAGAAAGGGCTTGGCAAACAGCCAGCTAAGATAACAGAGGAAATCTAAAAATCCCCCAAAAGACGAGCTAACCAGATTGTATCCATACTAAGACCCCCTAATTGATGTATAACCTTGTGATTTTTGCCTTTAAAACCCAGCTTGCAAAGGGGCAGCCACTGCCATGCCTGTACACTCCACCAAGGTCCTTGTTGCAACTCGCAACTCGCATTTTTCAATAAACCTTGCTTTTGTATTTCAGAGACTTCACATCTCTGGTAGTCTGTTTGGGATCGAGACCAGGGGTCAAAATGTAGCACATGTACACTCATGAACACACACAAACTCATGCAGTCACACAAATTTACACGAACTCACACACACATATACAGACACACATTCACATAGACACACACACACACACAGACACACACATGCTACTGGCTAGATTTGGCATATGAGGGAGAACATCTACATGGGAATTTGAAAATGTTTCTGGAAGCAGTGAGTAATATTAAAATGCCTGACTCTTTCAAACCAGGGAAACCCTAGGCAGAAGCAGGATGACCTGCTAAAACAATGACACTTTTAAAAATAAGTCACATGGTGTTGTGAATTATTAAGTCTACTGGAAACAAAACAAAAAAAAATACCTTAGGGGGGAAAAAAATCCTGAAAGCAAGATTTGATTTTTCATATCTCTCTTCCCATCACCAGTTTGGACATAAGAATACAGACTTCAGGTGTAAACTCTCCAATTACCTTTTCACAATTTATACCATTGAAAAATTGCTCTAAAGTCTGAGACTGTTTGTATATTCTCTATTTTTTTGATATATGCTGAGCATGTTAAGGACAGTGTGTTAGCTGCTTCACAACTGCCGTGGTAAAACACAATGGCCAAGGCAATTTACAAACAAATGTTTGATTGGTCCTGTGGTTTCAGTGGGCTAGAGCCCAGGGTGCCAGAGTGGAGGCATAGTGACAGCACCAGCTGAGAACTCACATCTCAATCTGAAAGCCAGAGGCAGAGAGTGCAGCAGAAATGAGACAAGTCTATTGAAATGTCAGAGTTCATTCCTATGACACACCTCCTAATTCTTTCCAATTGGGAACAAGTATTTCAAACATAGGAATCTATGGGGCCAATGTCACTCAAGCCACCACGGATATGATATATAACATACAATGGTATGAAAATTATACCCACACTGTCAAAAATAATGGAAATGCCAAATAAAATATAAAAATAGCACTTTTAAGTTGTCATGCTTATTCTAATATTCAAAAGATATTTTATATGAAAGCTTGGTTACTCGGAAACTCAAGAATCAATCTTAAGAGAATAAGGGAAGTATTTCAAACAGCCTCTAGTCATTTTTAATCATCTAGTAAAGTATTGTAAGACCTACCTGGTTCACCAATAATAAAAGATTTTATTACCTAACAGAAGTTGTGTCTATTGAAAGGTAAAGATATCCCAGAGACACTCAGGGAACCTTAGTCCCTCTGATAAGCCCAATGGATGGAACCAAATCTTGGATAGGTAAAAACAATATGAAGGAAGGTCACAATCCATACCACTTCACATCCTAATGTTTTCTTCATGGTGACCATGTCACATTAGGTCTGTTCCTGATTTTTGACCTAATGTATATACAATAATGTAAAAATACAAATGAGTTAGAAAGAAAAAATATGGTACATTGTTTATGCCTCTCTTTCTGCAGTGTTCGTCCTTACTTGCCCCATACTCAGCTCTGGGAGTTTATTGGACTCCCTGTCCCTGTCTTTCAATGGGTTTGACCAGTGACATGTACCTGTGGATCAAATGTGGGTGAATCGTAGGTGGTACATGTGGTGGAATGTTCTCTGTATGCTGTAAATAAAGGAGCTGTTTTAGCCTATGTGGAGCACTGTAGAAGTGGGTGGAGAATCAGAGGACAGACAGGTAGAAGGAGGGTGAAGTTAGTCAGTCTCCATCTGATCCCCGAAGAACAGACATGTAAGAAATACAGGTGAGCTATGGGTTGGGCCACATGGTGGATAGATTAGTAGATTATAAGAAATGGGTTGAATTAAGATGAAAGAGCTAGCTAGTAATGTGCTTGAGACATGGGCAAAACAGTATAAAGTTAATATAAATGTCTGATTTATTTCTTTGGGGGACAAAAGCCGGTTCCCCAAAGGTCCAAACCTCTGGCCCAAAGGGGCCCGGGAAACCTTCTACAACAGGTACATTCATTCTCTGAGCTCCCTTGCTGTTACGTTGTTACAAACTGGCTGCATCTCTGTCTATGACATATCAGGCAATCATTTTAATGTCACTCTATATCCCATTTGGTCTCCAGATAGCTGCCTACACCTGTATGTAGTTCTTTCATTGAAGCTTGAACTCTTAGCCTAGTGTAATAGGCCATCTGATTCAGTCTAGAAACCTGACTGATAGAAACATCAAAGCCAGAAACCATCCATTTTAGATTGGGTCACTTGTAAAAAGTAATCTTGAAAACTTAGCCAGCCCTGCACATGAATGTTGATTTAGGTAAGAAAATGTAAAGGATGATTTTGTCATGAATAAGACTTTATTTTACCACATAGAGAGAGAAAGAGAAAAGGATATCAGAGTATGAGGCAGAGCCTTGAAGAATAAATTCATTGTCTATCCATCTGAACCATAATTTAAGAAAAGAGTCAGAATGTTGGCCAGATAAGCATATTTCATAGAGTCCTTGCAATTAGTGCCTTGAAGATAAAATTATAGAAGCACTTATTGCATTTAGCAAAATAGCTATACCAAAAAGAGTTTGGGAGTCAAGGAAGAGTTCACTATGATTGCCACTCTTAGTTCTTAACTTTGATGTGAATTATAGTCTCAGACATAAAATAAGCACCATTCTCTCCAGCTATCTTTCACCACTATCCTTTGGATAATTCTCTAAGGAAAGGGCTCAGAGAAGTTAAAAACTCTTACTGCTTCTCATATTTCAGAAGGGATATCATCTTCTAGGAGGAAAAAGTATTCTTGAAATTTTTACCCATAGTAGTATAAAAATTTAGACCAACTCCTCTCTGGCTGTAGTTTGAGAATCTCAGTCTTGGGTGTCACCTCCTGAAAAAAAGCCATCACTGCTTCTCTAGATTCTAGAAAAACAAAATCCCGTACATAGTAGTCATTTGATAAATATATACTGATAAACTATTTCCTCTGTGATTTCTGGGGTTCAGTTTATAAAGCTGTAGAGAAACTACTGTCATGAATAGACATCTATTTGAATGATTGACTTTGCAAATCTCCATAAATCTATGGCAGGGAAGATAGTATGTGGATGACCCTGAAAAGTAGTAGAGTCAACAACTCATCTGCTAGGCGAGTGGTTCTCAACCTGTAGTGGGGGGGGGGAGCAACCTCCTTAGGACTCAAAGGATTACATATCAGCTATCCTGCATACCAGATATTTACATTAAAATTCATAACAGTAGGAAAATTACAGTTAGGAAGTGGCAATGAAAACAATGTTACAGTTGGAGTCAGCACAACATGAGAAACTGTATTAAAGTGTTGCAGTGTTAGACTGCTCTAGACAGAGAGTGAAGAAAGTGTTTTTCCTGATGGGAAGTGATCTACTGCATATTTCTGTTAAAAAATATAGATGGACCAAAGTGTATGGCAGAGATTGTGGCCCAAATATGCTATGTTGAAGTGGAATTGTCATCTTGTGAATAAGAAACGCTAATAGTTGAAGTTCACTCTGGTTTTGGCAAGTGAACAATTGTCTGCCACCAAGTTACTCCTTGTAAGTCTTCTGAGATATGCTGTCTATATAAAACCTACTCATATGATTTTTCTCACATTTGAATTTATCTGTTTTGTGATCATGTATGTGAGTGCGTGTGTGCCATAGCATGTATGTGGTGGTTAGAGGACAATTTGTGGAAGTCTATTATTCTCTCTTTCCTCCATGTAGATCCCAGGGATTGAACTCATATCATCAGGTTTTATGGCAGATTTCTGTACTCATTGATCCCTCTAGCCAGGCCCCTATTCATAGTCTTTATTGTTATACTCTTGAATTAAGAGATCATTGTAAGAAAGTTGTAACAAATATGTACAGTAACAAGAGCATACATTATTGAAGAATAAGTTCTAATTAAATCAAGCTTCTCATTGGCACTGAAATAATAAAGCGCTTATAATTAATGTCCATACAAGGTAAAAATGAATGGCTTTCTCAAAAAGTTGTATACAATGAAATAATAGCATGAAACTCAATCTTTCAAAGCTTTCATCATGAATTCATAGATTAATGTATAAAATTGTGACATATGAAATAAATGAAATATCATCTGATAGGACTGTAGTTAGGCAATTTTAGTATATTCAATATTAATAGAATTTTTGGATTTTCTGCTTATAGTGCTATGCAATTATAGCTAAACAAAATGGTTAATTTGAATTTGATGATTGAATGAGAGTAGAAATTTTTTTATTTCTTAAATGATTATGGAAATTAATAGTTATTTTGGCAATCAAGGAAAAGCTTGCAAATGTAGAAGTACTTTCTCCTGAGAAAAGCATCAGCTTAGCCTAGACTTATAACAAAATCACTTCTCTGAATATATCAATTTGAATTGGAAATATTGTGTGTGCTTTTCCTAAATTTGAAATACTGGTATGATTTAATATTTCTATGAATTACTAGAGAAGACTGCTGACCTTAGGATAGTTATTATGTTTGTTCTCAGATATTCCCCAGCCACTTCCATTGCTAACTGCTATTAGCCAGTTTAGGAAGCAAGACAAACTAGCAGGAGGCAGAAGAAAAGGTTTCCTTCCCTCCGTCCCTCCCTCCCTCCTTCCCTTTCCTTCCCCCTCCCTCCCTTCCTCCCTCCCTTTCTTTCTTGGCTTATCCCCCCTTTCTCTCCTCCTGCTTATATTTCCCAGTCTTCCTCCCCTTGGGTTGGTTCCTCCTCTGACTATCTTTTCAGCTTATACAGTGGAGCCCACAATGGATTCAGCCTGTGCCAGGCAGCCCCACTCATGGGTTCTCCTTGCAACACTCCTGTCTTATCTAGCTGGCCTTGGGGAGAGGAACGGCTTCCTGCTGTGGCTCCACCTACTTGTGTCCCCATATCTCCTTTGACCTACCAGATCTTTCACTATCAGTGTAATTAATTTTTTATATTCAGTTCTCTCTGTTTGCGATAAGGTATGTTTCTGCTTGTTTGGCTCTGAATCATAAGACTTGTTCCTCATGGAATTATATAATAGAAGGATTGAACAAAGTACAATGACATAGTCGGCTAGTTTGGGTAAACTTATAAAGAGGCACAGTTTGCAAATATATACATATAAGTAATTTAAATTCAGCTTTGTGTGCATTTCTCCAAATTTCATATTTTGGATTTTTTGTTAACTGTTGCTCATGTTCTGTTCTTTGTGTTTTCATATGAAGCTGTCAAAGTAAGTGATATCAAGTGATGTTCCTGCACATTACTTTTTAGCTCAAGTATACGTAAGATTTCTCTTTGGTGCATGATTCCAAACTCCTTGATCTGGCTCTCAGAGCCCTTCCCCCTCATTTTCCTTTTCCCATATCTCCCTCGCCTTATGACCTGTGTTATGTTCCAATGCAGACTATCTGTCCTTGTCAAACTATCTTGCTTTCTGCTCTTAACATTCAATTTCCTGTTTCTGTCACATGTCTTCTCTAGGGCAGTGCCACCCTTTCCTGCCTTATCTTTGACACTGACAGTACCTAAAGTGGAATAAGAATACAAACTTGTTATCCACAATCATCATCATCTACATATGTAACTCTCTGACTTACTCCAAGAATCTAGTCTAAGCACTATTTATTGCCTCTTCATTTTAAACTGCTTGGATTTATCTCTTACCACCGAATAAACCAAACTGTAAACATACTGTCCCCAAATTAAATGTCCAGTCTTTAGACTCCCCTTATGACTACAAGTTTTGTTGCCACAGCTCATTGTAAACCTCACATGGTTCCTATATAGGGATCCAACTTACAATGTCACAGCAGAAGTTCTCCTTCTCTGTCACCCTCGGATCTCCCTACTGTGCAAGGGAGCCGTAATTAAAACTGCTCTCTAGGCTGGAGAGATGGCTCAGAGGTTAAGAGCAATGACAGCTCTTCCAGAGGTCCTGAGTTCAATTCCCAGTGCCCACATGGTGGCTCACAACCATCTGTAATGACATCTGGTACCCTTTTCTTTATATTGTATACATAATAAATAAATATTCAAAAAAAACCACAAAACTTCTCTCAACTCATTGCCTGAATTATAAAATGGGTGATCTTCTCTTTCTCCCAAATCTTACTCTCCTCATTCTATCATAAATTCTGGTTGATTTTGCAATCCATCCTTTATTTATCTATACTACCTTGGTCTTTGAGGAAGAACTGATGCGGACCATCTTGTCAACCTCATCTCTCCATTCTCATTTGGTTTCTTAATGATCCAGGAACCAAAAAGATTTTATTGAATTCTAAAAATCCAGGGCTTTCGGATTTATTTTGCTATTCTTTTTTTCTAGACTTTTCCTGCCATGGTTGACATAACTGTGCTTTCTTTCACCACATTGTTCTCTACCATGCTGCTTGCCACTCGTACCTGTCATTGTACTGCACTGCAATTTGCAAGCATCTTGTTCATTTGGTTAGTGATGTATTATGTCTTTGTCGCTAGAGCCAAAGCTTCATAATCTCCTTGAGAGTGGTCGATTGTTAATGCTGAATAAATGCCCTTGTGTAAAGAAATGAATGGCAGCTAGAGTGAAGTCGACAGGGGCTTTTGTCTGTCACTCAGGTTCTCTGCATTCCACTAAGCACTGATCTGAGTATGACACTGACCTGCTGGCAATACTTCCATAATGTCTCAGTTTTTATACTCATCATTTTAACACCCAGCCAGTCTTTTCAAGAACGGCAATTGTGTTAGAATAAAGGTGCGGAATAAAGCTGAAATAGAAACTGTAGGCATAGGCAGAAGAATGAGCTCTTTCTCAGTACATCCTGGCTTATGATGGTCAAGAACCTGTTGTTTCAACAAGAAAGTCATGAAAGCACTAGATGATGAGCCAGACAGGCTCAGCTCAGATTGAGTTTGGATCGCATATATGTATCAGAATACTGTGGGCTAGGTAATTTCACTAGCTTTCAATTTCCCCGTATATAAAATGAGAATGTAGCAAATAAATTCAAGGCTCTTTTCAACTCTATATTTTTATAGTTCTCAGGTACTAGAGAATTATTGCAAAATTCATTTTTGAGCATCAAATAAAATAATGAGTAGACTGTGGTGAAATACAGTACAGATATGATTATTGGCTTTGCTGTGAGCCTGGTGCCCTCATTACAGAGTTATTTTTATTTGAGCTTTAGGAATTGTTGAGGAGAGCAGTGATGTATATAATCTAAATATCATTTGGGCTATTTTTCTGTAGAAGACATTTCAAGACTCATGAAAATAAATAATTAGAATTATTTACTTTTAAAGAAATTAGCTGGTATATGCTAGTTTATGCCAGCTAACTACTAGCAAAATAAATAATGCTAGTATTATCTGAGCAAGGTGGTGCATGCCACTAATCCTTAGTGATCAGGAAGTGGAGGCAGAAGGATCAGTCATTCAAAGCCATCCTCAGCCTGGCTAGACTTTGTCTCAAGAAGAAAAGAACAAATTCACAGTAATGAAATGCTGGTTCTTTAAAAGGTGGGGAAGGATGATACTTTTTGCCTACTATGTGCTAGATATATGCTATACATATCACAATATTATCAACACATTTTTCTAGAGAGGCAGAACCAGTGGACTGAGATCAGGTAGTGGGTAAATAGCAAAAAGTTTAAAAGAAAGTTCAGTTCTACATAGCTCTAGTCTAATAGCTATACTGGAAACCCATTTGCACAAAGAAGCATCCAGGGTCCAATCATAGCTCTCTATACCATCTGCTGATAGTAGGAGCACCAGTCCATTTCATCACCATGTAGAAGAACATAAAAGAGCTGCAGGTGGAATTCTTTTAGAAACTGAGCAGAATGGAAGTGAGAATTTATATGGAAACCTTACCTTCATTTACTTCTTTGGATAACTGAACTTGGGAAAGCATCCCCAACTGCTGTAATTGACTCCACTCTTTGCAGCTTCTTAATGAGGTCCAGTGGTAGAGGACCTGGTACCACCCTGAACTGAGCACATAACCAGTGGTTAGCATACACTCATGGGTCTAAGAAGTTTCACAGAAGAGCATGTAATGAGGAAAGACATCCAATAATGACTGACTCTTCACACATCATCACAAGAGTTTCCTTGCTTATTTAAATTAATTAGAAATCATTCTATGATCCAAGTTCTTTTGAAGAAAGTGAGTTAAGGGATGTTCTTAGTGTATAGAGAGTAGAATTATGTTTAAAGAAGGATGGTTAAGTTGTATCCTTTGTGACGTTTTGCTGATCTATTTATAGAATACGTGTGATGATAGAATGTTAGAAAAGCAGACTGCTCCCAATGAGGGTAGCTCAATCCCCACAAAAGTGGAACATTTCTATTTGTCTTTCAGGAGAGCTTCAGAAACATTCTGTAGATGTACAGTCAACATACCACTATTGAGTCATACAGAAACAAAAAATTTGAGCACATCAATAAAAGTAAAAACTAAGATTGAATGAACAACAAAAGCTTACTAAAGAAACACAAAAGATCAAATCATTTTTCTGATGAATTCTATCAAATATTTATAGCAGAATTTATACCAGTTTTTCTCAAATAATTATTTCAAATAATTAATGAGGACAAAATTCTTTCAAATGTCTTCTATAAAGCTATTATTATTTAGATGCTAAACAAGAATCTAAGCAGAAAAAAAATAGTTACAAGACAACATTTCTGATGAATATAGGTACAGGAATCATCAATAAAATACTGCCAACCCAATCCAGCAGCACATTTAAAAGAAGGCTATTTATTGTAATCAAGTAGGATTCACTTTAGTGATAAAAGGATGGAAATAATAAATATGATATATCACGTAAACATGATGAACAAAATATATTATTTCAGTAGACACAGGAAAAATATTTGATAAAATTCAACATCTTTCTTTCAAGACAAAAACTGAACAAAATAGATATATAAAGACTATACTTCAGCAACATGATGGCCTATACAGTAAGCCTTTATTTAAAACATTAAATAGGAAAAGCATGAAAGCTTTCTTTCTAAGATCGAGAACAATACAAGTGTACTGGCTGGTTTTGTGTGTTAATGTAGCATGAGCTAGAATCATCAGACGAAGGAGCCTTAGGTGAGAAAATACATGGATGAGGTCTAGCTGTTTGGCATTTTCTCATTTAGGAGTCAGTGGGAAAGAGCCCAACCTATGGTGAGTAGTGCCATCCTTGAGCTGCTGGTCCTGGGTTCCATAAGAAGGTGGGCTAAGGGCTGGAGAGATGGCTCAGCCATTAAAGGTTAGGCTCACAACCAAAAATTAAGGTGGGCTGAGCAAGCCATGAGAAGCAAACCACTAAGCAGCTCCCCTCCATGGCCTCTACATCACCTCCTGCTTCTGGGCTCCTTCCCTGCCCTGTATGAGTTTCTCTCCCGACTGACTGTCTTGAGATGAACAGCAATGCTGAAGTGTAAACCACCCCCCCCCTCCAACTTGCATTTGGTCATGGTGTTTTGTTGCAGCATTAAAAACTCTAAGACAACAAGGGTTCTCATTTTACCCATTTACATTCTGCATAATTCTAGAAATCCTACTCAGAGCAGCAGGCAAGAGAAAGAGTCAAAGGACTGAAAATTGACCCAAGCTAATGTCATCTGGAAAGAGGGAACCTCTACTAGACTGCCTGGTCTCAAGTCTGTGGGAACATTTTCTTGATTTATGATTGATCTGAACCATCCAGCTCACTGTGGGAGCTGCTATCCATGGTCAGGTGGTCCTGAGTTATATAAAAAAGCTGAACAAGCAATAGAGAGCAAGGCAGTAAGCAGCACTCCTCCATAGCCTCTGGTTCCCGCCTCTAAGTTTCTGTCTTGTCCTGTCTGAGGGCTGGAAGCTGGAAGCTGATAGAAACCTTTTGCTCCCCAAGGCACTTTTGGTCCTGGTGTTTATTACCAAGAAAGTAAGTCAAAATTTCACTGTTTATAGACAACCTGATCTTATATGTAGAAAATCCAAGACACCACCAGGAAATGATTAAAAGCACTAAATGAACTTAGCAGTTATTCAGGACACAAAGCTGTCATACAAAAGTCAGCATCATTTAATAAACCAGTAGCAGATAATCTGACAAGTCAAAGAGTGTTTCAGTGTACAATGTCTGCAAAAGACTATGACAATGCATTTAGTGAGAAGGGTAAAAGATCTTCACAGGAAAACTACTGTGAGAAAGAAATTGAAGAGAACATACCCACCCATGAGCAGAATGGCTGCCTGTGCTTTTGTGTTAGAAGAGTAAATACGGTGAAAATATTTATACTATGGAGAATAATCAAAACTGCATGCTACTGACATAAAAACAGATATGAAGACAATGGAGAGCTAGAAGCAACTCAGTCAAGCACCATGCATGGTCACCTGAATTCTGGCAAAAGTGCAAAGACCAGGCATTGGAAACTGACAGTGGCCTCCATACGCAGTGGTGGAAAAAGTAGATGTTCCTATGGAGAAAGATAAAACTAGATTGGTATTTATACCCACATTAAAAAAAATCAGTTTAAAATGGTTAAATGCTTTGTGCTAATGAACTATAAAACAACTAGACAAAAGAAAATAGAGGCCATGCTTCAAGATATTGGAATAAGAAGGATTTACTTTAGTAAGACCTCAAAAGCACAGGTATCCACCAGGACTAGATACATAGGATTATATATAATTAGACGGCTTCTGCACAGCAGGCATCAGAGAGAAGGAACTGCCTACAAAGTGAATAGAAAGTGTTACACATATTCTCTCTCAGACCTAATATACAGTATTTATGAGGTACTGAAAAAACAAAAACATCAATGGCAAAACAATCCCAAACTCCAGTAAAATGGGTGGCAGATATCAATAAACATCTCTCAAGAGATGATATACAAACACTTAACACATTTATGGAAAAAACGAACTCCTTTGCATTCTGCAGCATTATTCATCACAGCCAAGACAGAGAAGCTATGCACCCATTTTCATTGACTATAACAGTTCTTCTGGGATCTCAAATGTAAAGATCATCCCCAATTCAACAAGATTTCTATAACAAATTCAGACTGTTATAACTGATTCCTCGAAAGCCAAAAGATCCTTTTTGTCTTAATCGAATAAAAAAATGGAATGGATTACTGGGCAACTGTAGATTATCAATTACTATTGTTTAGTTCATGTATACCTCATGGTATCTGACATTTCTGCCATACTATTCACAAGGCTGGGCAGTTTAATAATGGTGACCAGTGTGATTGCCTACTAAACTATTGGAAAGCACATAAGAAAATATCACACCACAGGCAACATTAATCCATTCAGCAGGCAAAAACAAGAGAAAAGACTAAAACAAGAAAATGGAGACGAGGTCTAGACTCCTCCAGCATCTCAATCAAGACAAATTATTTATTGTCTTTTGCCTAGGAAGTCCCATAGGGCATGAAATATTGATTTAGGTGTTTGCAGGGCATGGATGATTGTGTTACTCTTCTTAATATATGATGAATTGTTTTATGTGTGCTGTGATGAGGCTGACAAGCATATTAAACATGGTTATTTAATAAACATGAAATATAAACATTAAAGCCTATTTCCACTTATTAATGTGGGGTCATGGAAGTTCATTGGATGGTGTTTGGGCATTGATCACACCAGAACCTAGCTGCAGGCTTCTGTTATCTACTTCAAGTAGGAACTTTGCTGCATTCCATAAGACCTAATTCTATTCTTCCTGTGAGTGGGACAAAGTTGGTGGGTAGCCTTTGTGTTCTTTATGGCTGACCTGAGGATTCTCAAAGGCAGGAAGTTGGAGGCTCTAGGTGCCAGAGGAGAATGTAAGGGCAGGCTTTGAAGAAGAGGAACAAGTACCAGTCCTTCTCTGAGTGGAACTCCAGTTTGGTGACTGGCTGAAGAAAAGGGAAGCACAAAGGGGGCTGCATGGGCTTCTTTCATCAGCTGAGAAACTTTGCTCTGTAGCTTCCTACACAGTCATGTAATTCTCACTACCATAGTGAGGACCACTTATCAATGACTGGTGATTGTATTTGTTTGATTCTACTATTCTTGTGGAAGACAGAGTAATGCTTGCAAACCCACTTCACTGTGAACAGAGACAATATTCACAATGTAGTTAATAGCTGGAGATAGTCCCTGAAGACGTACTTTGTGATCCCAACTCCAACTTTGCCTCAGTTTGGTGCTCCATGAATCTTTTCTTTGGTTTTATGACAGAATGTGATTCTTTCTTTGGTTTACTTAAATGAGTCTGCTGAATTTGCAACTCAAACTAGACTGTCTACTATGGATTTTTTCCCCCAAGTGTACTCAGTTTACATGACCCTCTTTGTGAGGTGCTTACACAGAACACAATCAAAGTATATTAAATGTATAAATGAGCTTAAATTGACCCAAAACTTCCAAATACACCAATTCAAGACTCTCATCATACATACCATCTCAAATAACTAAAAATCAGCTCAAGTAGATACTCAAACAATCCTGGGAGAAAATGAGAGATTCCCTGGGGATTGGGTGCACTGAAAAGCCATGAGAACTGCCAGGAGACAACAGAGATTTAGTGAGGAGGAACCCGTGTTCTTTTCACCATAGCAACCCCAGGGCCTGCTCAGTCTTCCATTGCCAATCTGATTTTGTTTTTGAATTGTTCAGTGCTGGAGATCAAATCCAGGGCCTTATACTCTGGAGGGAAAAGTTTACTACAGAGCCACACCCAGGAGCCCAAGCATAGTTCTTTCTGCAAAGGTGGTGGAAAAAAGTATTCACCTTTCAGCTCTGAGGAGATGTTTATGTGAGAATTAAGGATATATAGATGTTACTTCTTGATCAGAGCCTCTCCGCCCTCCCCCCAGCATGCCTTCTGTTCAAGTGTTCTAGGATACACACCCACTATATCAAGAGTCAAGGGTGTTACTTCTTTTCCTAGTCAAATGCACGATGGGAGTCACCCTTCAAGAGGAAAAGTGTTCACTTTACACATTCAGACTTTGAGTGTGATCTTTGGTGCAACATTGGGCTTCTGCACAGTGTCCTTAAATTGTTCCTTTTAGCTCAGCTCTCTTGGGGGTTCGGAGGTAGCCTCAAAGCTCTGCCCTTAGGCGGTCCCCACATCTTAATACCCGTAAGCTACCTCTGGGGTATTTTAGGAGGCGTGGTAAGAAGCACCTGCTCCGGAGTTTCCCTTGAACATCGCTCCAACTCTCCTTTCAAGGGAGTTACTCTGCCATTTGCTATCTATTCCAAGTGTGCTTTATGAGATCCGGTTTCAATTCCCCTGTGGTAGTTCCCAGATCCCGTTACAATTCCCGTAGCTCCGAGTATGTGTGAGGGAAGGAGAGAACCAAATGTTGGCAATAGGCTATCCAAGGTTCAGTTACCACGGGTGGGTACCGAGCCCAGTGCATCGCAGCGGAGCGCTCCATGGCCCGGCAACGCCGCGGCCCCTTTAAGAGCCGGGCCCAGGCTGGCCCGCGGGCCGCTGGAGCCCAGAGCGCCCCGCGCGTCGGAGGAGTTGGGAGCCGGCGCAAAAGTTTCCTCCCAACTCCGGCCCCGCGCTCCGCCGCCGCCGCCCACTCCAGCCCGGGGCCTGGGGCCGGCCCTGCCACGGTCGCCGGGGCCACCGCCATAGGCAGGGCCGGGCAGGGCCGCGCCCGCAGTTTCACTTTGGCGCGTGGAGCCTCCGCCTGAGCCTGGCCGATCCGCCGCGTCCCCGCGCCCGCTTCCCGCCCTCGGCCTCCCTTGGGGCTGCAGGGGTGCAGTCGCGGGTCCCGGCGCCTGAGCCAAGCGCAGGACAGCGGCGTGTCCAGCCCACGTCTCCCGACTGAGGAGCTACACCCGGGGGGTCAGACACCTGTTCGGGCCTGCCCCGCGCGGGAACCCAGGGGCCAGGATGAAAGTGACAGTGTGCTTCGGCAGGACGGGCATCGTGGTGCCCTGCAAGGATGGGCAGCTGCGCGTCCGCGAGCTCACCCAGCAGGCGCTGCAGCGCTACCTGAAGACCCGGGACCAGGTGAGGAGCGCTGCAGGGGGCGGGGAAGCGGCGCCGCTGCGCCCGGGCTCAGCCGGTGCCCTAGGCCACGCACCTGTCCAGCGCATTGGAGCAAGTGGCGCTCTTCCCGGGACTTAGATCACCCCAGTTGCCGGTGATCGCTGCCTGCAGCCATAACTTTTGCAACGTGCTAATGCGAGGGACCCGCCTTGCCACTCAGAGCCCTGGGAAGAATGGAGACTTTCTCGTCTCTATCCCCCATTTGAGGGGTCCTTACACCTTGGCTGTCCGAGGCCTACTTCCAAGTGCACACAGCCAGGGTGTTTTCTAAGACAGCTGCAGTGTCTGAGTAGCAGCAGGGTTCAGGGTCCTACTTGTGGGACATTTTGATGTAACCCGTGCTGCTGCTCACCTGAAGTGTGATTTCTGACCCATTAAGTCCCGCCCCAATGAAGTACCTTGGAGTTAGAGCATTGATTGGCTCAAGAAACACTTCCAAAGTTAGAGCTATTGGCACTTTTGGCGCTCTCTGGCTGGTGGGAGGTCTCGCAGTGACCTGGGCTGGAGTTCAGGTAGGATGCTGCTTGCTTATACTAGCTGGTAAACTGGGGAAGTTTCCAGCGGAAGACCACACTTTCTATGAACTGTGCCGGGTCCTGGGTTAGTACCAAAATAAGAATGACAGTTGTGCTGCTTAAGTTATAGGAACAAGTGAAAGTCAAGAGCTAACGTACTTAGTCAGGGCTCACACTCTTGTCAGGCATCTCTGTTTTCTTCTATGGAACTTTTGAGTGAATGCTCTGAAAAGCACCTTTCAATTAAAAAAAAAATATGTTTCAATCTTTTTTTCAATTTTTTCCAAATTTAATTTTTTTCACCTTCTTCTTCCTTTTCCTCATCTTCTTCTTCATCATCATCATCTCCTCCTCCTTTTTCTTTTTTAAAGATAAGGATTCTCTGTATAACAGCTCTGGCAGTCCTGGAACTTGCTTTGTAGACCAGGCTGGCCTCGAACTCTCAGAGATCCACTTGCCCCTGCCTCCTGAGCGATGAGATTAAAGATAAGATTCATTATGGCCAGCCCTTTTCTTTCTTATTTTCTTCAATTTTTATATGGCATGTTTTGTATGTTCCAACTACATCTCAAACAGATAAGTCTCAAACTGTCATTTTAGGAAACAATAATTCTTTTAATATTTGTTCATATAATACTGTAAACTATAATCAACAAGTTGGGCCATTCTTGAGATGAAAAACTGTAATTTTAATCTCATTGAATGTATTGACATCACTTTTTTCTAAGTACATAGTTTTATAATGTAAATTACACATATTTATTTAATGTGTTTATGGAGGGTGCACATATACTGTTGTGCACATGTGGAGCTCAGAGAAAGACTTGCCTACCTTGGTTCCCTCCTACTGTGTGGATGAGGTTCGACATAGGCCTTCAGGCTAGGTGGTCAAAGCCTTTATCTTCAGGGTCATTTTGTCTGTCCCAAGAATTTAGTTTGGAGATTTAAGGAATACCTGTAATTTCTATACTTTCACTAAGAATTAGTGTACAGAAGACAAAGTTTGATGGATGCATGTATATTATTTTGAACAGTTAGGAATTGGAGGTAAGAAGCTAGGCAATGGCTCAGTAATTGGAAGTACATACTGTTCATGTAGAGGACCAGAGTACAATTCCCAGCACCCACATCTGATGACTACCTGTAAATCCATCTCTGAAAGGAGCCAGTCCAAATGCATCTGCATTCATATGTGTGTTTTGTGGTGGAATGTTTTTTGTATCATGTAAATAAATGACTGTTTAGACCCATGTAGGGCACTGTAGAAGTGGGTGGAGAATCAGAGGCAGCTAGGTAGGAAGAAGGGGTGGAGTTTATTAGTCGCCATCTGTCCCCCCAAGAAGAAGCATGTAGGAATTCAGGTGAGCCATGGGCTGCAAGCCATGTGGTGGGTAGATTCATGGAAATGGGTTGATTTAAGAAGAAAGAGCTAGCTAGTAATGTGCTTAAGATATGGGCCAAGCAGTGTAAAGTATATAAGCGTGTGATTCATTTCTTTTGGGGGACAAAAGCCGAGGTTGCGAGAACCAGGTTCCAAACCGGCGCCAGGTCATAAATCTCCGGACCCACACAGGCCGGGAAAAACTTACTACAACAGTGTTTATGCTTACACCCTCACACACACACTTGTAACAAGGGAATTAGAAGAGAGTAGCATGAACCTTTAAAAAATTACATGTAGTCCCTAAAACTGTACTCTTTACAATAGAATTGAAGCAGTGGGAAGATTAAAGTGCATATAAAACAATGTGCGACTCAACTCACTGAGGGATTTGTTTTGCTTTGTGCTATTGCTACATTGGTGTACTGTTTATATCACAGAATTCAGTTAAAAATTGAAATTTGACCAAGTAAACGATTATCTTTGACATTATGTTTCATTGGCTTTTTAAAATTGATCAAGGTTAGCAGTAATGATGTACTCTACACAAATTATTAAAGTTGATTTCATCGAAAAATTGTTTACTGAGGTGATAAATTTATCTTTTAACTCATTAGCAATAATGTATGTCCTCAAATCTTTTACTTTAGAAGTTTACTATAAATTTAGACATATATTATGTGGAGGTAAGCTACAAGCATGTAAATAATCATTAAAAAATAACCACTGATCTTTAATGGATTGTAGTTAGATCTTAAAATGTGTTAAAAAGCTATTGCTACTCTGAACTGGAAGTGTAATTTATATCACAGATCTCAATGTAATTGAATTGATCAGGTTACTATTATTGCCAGACATTACATTTTTCTGTGTTTGCATTTATATATTAATGAATGTGACATTTAAAGGTCACCCAAAGCTTACAAAATCTCTCTCTCATTTTTGAAATTTCAATTTATGGGGAAAATGATGTTTTCCCCTTACCTAAATATTCTTCTCTTCTACTTTTATTTTAAGGGATGTTATAAACATAAGACTTAACTAATAATTAGTTTTCCTAAGGTAACTTAAAATGCCATGAAATACTCTGTAAAATCCCATACTTTTACCCATTGAATTTAAAAGAACAAATAATGGATGATGACCCGAAATGTCAAAATTCAATTTGTACAACAACTTGTAATGAATTCACTTTCTATAACCAGGTAGAAAGATTAAAAAGGTTTGCTTTGTTGGATTGCAAAGCTTAAACTATGTGCCCAGTGATAATGACAGCTAACATGTACTGTGCTTACTATCAGAAACTACAATAGGATATTTCTATATGTCAAGTGACTTCACATCAAGAGCCAGAGTTCCCAATTTTACCAATTGATAGGCATGGTACGAGATTATTAGTGAATTGTGGCAGTGTGTTTGAGCCCTTGGGGGGGGTTGTGATTTTTGGTTCTTATTCTCCGCCATTAACCACATAACCTCTCTCCTATGTTGCCATGTACTCATCTTTTTTTGTTGTTTACAAAGACTTTTTTGTTAGCTGCTATAACAACACATCAAGATGGCATTATTTTGTTTTTCTTTTTTTTTTTTAAACTTTATTTATTATTTATTTATTTGCCTTGGTGTTTGCCTGGAACTGGAACTACAGACAGTTGTTAGCTGCCATGTGGGTGCTGGGAATCGAACCCGGGTCCTCTGAAAGAGCAGACGGTGCTCTTAACCGCTGAGCCATCTCTCCAGCCCCTATTTTGTTTTTCTTATAGAGCAGAGGGTTTCATGCATGTTAACAGAGTGCTGTATCATTGAGCTATACCCCTAACTGGTACGAGTGCACATGTTATAGGGAGAAGTTCTATTGACAAAGCAAATGCTACTGGGACCACAGAACATCTATGGAAGATGTTCCTTATCCTGATGACAAAACAAACCAAAAAAACTGGGCAAGATACTTCACACATCCAGGTGTGGTGAGAAGTGATGGGACAGAAACTTGGTGGGAACATGGATATAAGGTATCAGTTTCTCCCAAAGTCCTCAATAGTCAAGAGTCTCCACTGAGGCTAGGAGTTGTCTTTTTTAAGGGCTGGAGGGATCCCATGGAAACCCTTCTAGATTTTGTACCCAGCATTAGAGAGGGGACAGCGCCAGCTGAGCATAAGCAAAGAGCTGGAATCTGTGGTATGTTGGAACCAGCTGAATCAACATAAGATAAGGCCAGAAGTAGGTGAGATGCTGAAGAAACAGGAGGAGCTTTGGGGAGGGCTTTAATTACTCTCTGAACTCTGAGACTTGGAATTTCCCATTTCTATTGGATGAATTCAACTTGGAAGGTGAGTTGATGGAAGGGCTAGAATTATGGGATTCTTATCTTTGGGCCCTGGTACTATATCTGTGTCTTGGGTACTAAATCCAATTTAGTGAAGTAGTTAGTAAAGGTGATTCTCCCCTTAAGCAGTCAAGGTGTGGATCACTGAGTAATTAGTTAAATTCATCATCAAAATTACATGTCACAGGTGAATGGATAATTGAACCGTAAACTGCAGGACTATCAACCCTGGCTGAGTAGCACCTCTGATTTTTACATTTAGCATTTCAAACAGTACAAGTGCCTGAATCCTTTTGTGCCAAGATTCTGATCAAGTGAGTATGGTGTGGACCTTGGGCACAAGTATTATAAAGAGCACCCCTCAGATTCCAATGCCCAAGTGGGGTCAATGACCAATTTGTCACCAATCTCCTGGTGTTGTGGAATCTTCTTGATTGTTAAAACTTGTTTGATGGCAGACACTGTGGCATAGATGGCCACAGATCACTTTTAATTATGGCCAGGCAACTGTCCTTCTCTTTCCACCCAGAATAAATTCTCATAGAAGGCGCTCAAGTTGTTAAGCTGAACGACTCTGCATATACTTGCTGAGCTGGATGAACTGAGGTGAACAAAGTGGGGTTGGGGAGAGTAGTGTGCTGGAGAGTTAAATGAATTAGTTGGATAGTGGGCATGATGGGAATTTTTTTAAGTTGACATACAGATCTCACTGCATATATCAGTAACTTTCTTAAGTCAAGGAAATTTTAGTACATTTTTCAAAATGAATTTTCTTTTTCTGTTTATAGACATCTTGAATAATTTGTTCTCTAAGTTGACACTTTCCCCAGAGCTAGAAATAGATAAGACTGATTCCATTTTTTGATTAATTATAGCATCAGGATCTAAGTGGATTTATACAATAATGAGTTCTGTATTGACACTGTGTGACCAGCCTAGAGGAATAGTTACAAGTCTTGAATTTGTGAACTTTTCAGCCTTTGATGCCTTGTTGCCTGAGTTGATCTTGTGGTTCTTGGATACCCAGATTAGTTTCAGCTTGAATCTGTAAAGCACGCTTCATTGTGCTGGGTCTGAGTTACTTGTGGTCTGAAACGTCTGTTCAGTTCTCCACTTCTTAGATTTGTGGACCAGGTGCTGTTCAAAGCACCAGAGAGGCTGATTCACCATCAGCAAGGCACGGGCTCTAATTTAATCTGGGCCTTGACATGGGGCTGGTAAAGTATTGCAGACAGGACCTAGGGGACTTCTGTGACAGGTCTTCTTTGAGTTCTGTTTTGTTATTGTGTAAGAATTTTGAGGTTTCTTGTACAATCCCAGATTTCTTTCTTCTCTTAGGGAAAACCAATAGAAGTTCTGGCTACGCTGGGCCACTGGCTCTCAGACACCCCTGCTCCGCTCTCTTTAGAAGGAACTACTAATGTTCTACTTCCCATTATCTCCTAGACAATATTAAGGATCAGTCGATATTGTCTTACTTAGCATTTTCTGTTTTTATTTTTGTTTATTTAAAAATCTGTACCATATCTTAACTTATTGTGTATGCACACATGTATGTGTATACATGTGTACGTGTGTGCAATGTGCCATGGTATGTGTGTGGAAGTCAGGAGACCTTATCAGGCATTGGTTCTCTCTTTCCATCATGTAGGCCCCAGGTAGCTGGGCTTTGTGGTAAGCACCTCTTTCTAGTGAGTCACCTCACTGTTTCTGTTTCTATTTCATATGGCTCATTTAATGCATTGGTGCCACTTCCCTAAGCCACTGGCAGGCATATGGGGTTTCCCTGTGGGCCTTCTCTTTCTCAACCCTCTTCTTCATCTTCCTCCATCCCTGTATTCTAAAAAGGACACACACGCACGCACGCACACACACTCCTTGTGTGTTTAATCCAGAGCTTTCCTCACAGGACTTTTTGACTGGGCTCTGGGCCACCATCAGTTCACTTGTGTTCATCTAATCACTTGTGTGTGACTGGAAGCCACAACCCCAGTTTGGAACATCCAGTGCTGAGCTCACAAGGCTTATGCAGTAAAGTATTCCTTCCTGGGATTTCTGTGCCATAGATTCCCTTTGAGAAACTTGGGCAAATGTTAATGTTGTCAGATTGTTCTGAGATTGTTTTCAGAAGAGTTTGATAGTTAACATTGTCTCAGAAATCTTGGCAATCAGAGCTTCAGGCTTTCCTTGCAAAGCCTAAAGCAGGGCAGTCCAATAGAAATTCTTAGGTTGTGGATATTGTATATTTGTGTCTAATGGGTCTTTATAGGGCCATATGTATACAAAATACTTGCAGTGTAGCTAGTGTAGCCATGGAAGTGATTTTTAAATTTTGGTCTGCATTCATTGGCTTCTTGTGATCTCCATGAGTGGACAGCTAAGGTTCCATGGTCCTCTGACATCATCCCTGTGCTCGGTTTCAAGAACATTGTCTAAAGCCCAGAATGCAAGTGTCCAAACTTTGGTGTCTTTACACATGTTGCTGCTTTTTTTCTGATAGGAATGTTACTATTAGGGAGGGTCTTCACTTGCTTTTAGGTATTCAGAGATGGTAGAGATAGTTTTAAAATTTAAATGTTCCATACAGGCACTAAATGTCAGGTTGTTTGAAGAATAAGTCAAGGAATGTTTCTGTTTATCTTTGGTACATCAGCTTGAAAGATGTGCATCCTATATTTCAGGTAACAGGTAACAGTGGGACAGTAAGAAGCAATGTGCAAAACATCTGGATCATTTCCCCTGAAAGTTAGATGCTCCTCCACTGCTAAAAGCATTGAATGTTTTCAGCGCACACTTCCCGTATCCCATGTTCTTCCCATTCTTTACCTTACTGGCTATTCTCCACCTCTTTTCTTACCCCCACTCCCTATTAACCTTAGTTTGCTGCAGGACTCAGCTAGTAGACTCCCCTTGTGTCTCTGCTTATCCTGTGATGAGGTCTTCTAGCCTCAGCCTCTCTACCGAACTCCCAGATCCATCAGAAGCTGCCTCCTGAATGCCTTTCATTTGGATGTCAGTGTCATCACACACTGAAAACATCCCACAAGCTGAATTCTGCGTTTCTGTTCATGTCCATTTACTGTAGCCTAATCCAGTTATTAAAGGGCCATGCCATCTTTCCAGCTATGCCAGTCAGGATCTATCTTCCTCAGTGGATCCTTTCCTCCCATGACCACAGACCTCTAGGAACCCACAGCCAACCTGCCAGTTCTATTGACTCTAGCATCATAGAATATTCAGATATTCAGAATCTGGTCTTCCTTTTCCATCTTTTTTATAGCACACTGGTATTTACTTTAGATTTGTGTGTGTGTGTGTGTGTGTGTGTGTGTGTGTGTGTGTGCGCACGCGCACGCGCGCGCCCGTGCATACACATGTTTCATCAAAATCTGTCCATTTTATCTTTAGAGATAAGACCTCTCCCTGGCATCTGGGGCTTGCTGATCAGTCTGGGCTGGGTGACCAATGAGCTTCCTGTCTCTGCCCTTTCTACACTGGCATTACAAACAGTTATCACTCCATGTACCTGTTTATGTGGGTGCTGGGAACCAACAGATTCTCATGCTTATGTGGTAAGTACTTTACCAGATGAGCAACTCCTACACTAGTGCTTAGTTTTTATTTTCCCTCTTTTGTTTGTGGGGAGAGTGATGGTGGCTGTGTCACTGTTATAGTGCCTTCTTCACTCCTTTTGGTTTTTTTAGACTGGGTTTCTCTGTGCAGCCCCAGCTGTCCTGGAACTCTCTCTGTAGACCAGACTGGCCTCCAGCTCACAGTGATCTGCCTGCCCCTGCCTTTGGAGTGCTGAAATTAAAGACACTTTCTTCATTCTTAACCTAATGTGATCTTTTATAGTTTTATGTGATTGTGCCATTTTTCTAGTCAAGTTTCACTGATGGCTTCCATGTCTCTAGGATAGCCCTTATGATGCTCGATGACCTGGCTCTCAATGCAGAAGAAAAATACTAGCACAGCAGGTGTGAGGTTGGTATCTCCAGAAAGATTTGCTTGCAAAGCTGTCCCATGGCTGACATGTAGTCCTGTAAGATTTGTGGAGAGGTCTTAACCATTTCTCACAAAAATGGTGGCCAAGATTAGGTAAAACATATGGCTTATGTAGAATACCTGGTCTAGTTTTTTAAGTGGGATAAGTATATATTGAAATTTTTATATCTGTTAAGCAGAGTATATCTTTATGACCAGCCTTCAATAGAGCCTTGAGTAATGAGCTTCATTGGAAGGCAGCACTTCATACATGTATGGTCAGACTTCCTTACTGAAAGGATCAGGCACATCATCTCCAGTGGAAGATCTTTGCAGCTTGCTCCTAGGCGCCTTCTGACTTCCTACTCATACACATTTTTTCTGTTGATAATTTTTACTCTGTGTTCTTCACTAACAAATTGTAAGCATGTTCATGATAACGTGGAGTTCAAGTCCTCTTCATGAATCATGGAACCTGGATGTGCTATGGACTCTGCCACACTGTCGTGTATTTCTTGATCACCACCCTTTCCCTCCATTTATCTCTTGCTCTGTCCCAGCCACACAGATCTCTTGGAATATTATCTTAGCAAGTTCCAGACAGACCTGCACCTTAGGTGCTGCCTTTTATGAAGTATTTTCTCCTGGTTATCTATCTGTCTATTCTGAATCCTCTCCATCTTTCATGGTTATTTTCTTCTCCTGAAAGCCTTCTTGACTATCCCATTAATAATTATAACTCCTCTAACCAACCACTCTCACTTTTCCTTTGGGTCTATACAAAGAACTCATACATTTCTATCTTTCTATTTAACCAAGTGTATTATTCACTTTCAATGGAATATCATTATCTGTTTTATTCATTGCTGACTCCCTGTGTCCTAGAAGAATGCCAGATATGTAGCAGGCTGTTTCTAAGTTCTATTTTATTTATTCTTTTTTATGTATCCATTATTATTTACTCTAATTATCTCCTGCCTTATTACCAACACCCCAGTACTCCAGAAGATAATTTGGTAGGTTAAGAATCTGGACCCAGCACATGACAAAACTTTGGTGTGATTGTTCTCTAGGCCTTGGATATTCAGGATCTTGTCTTCATTCATGTAGTTAATTGCTTCAGCTAAGAGGACTGACTAGCTGGTTGTATCACCTGCCTGGCTATATATGTCTTGTCTTAGACCAGGTATTGAAAGACCTTGGTGACTTCCCTGAGGGATTTTTAATGCTTTCAGTTATCATTTATATTAGACATTCATGCATATTTTACTAAATCTAATCAGTTTAAAATATTTGTATGAACTTAAAGTATGGACTGTGCTGCTTTATTTTGAGTGTGGCCTGGACACAATGTAGACTCACTTGGGAAGTGTTAGTCTCAGTGGAGGATTATGTCAATTAAGTTAGCCTTTGGGCATATCTGTGGGGAATCATCTGGACTATGTTAATTGAGATGGGAAGAACTGCCCGTCTGTGCATGGTACCATTTTCTGGGCAAGATATCCTGAGCTGAGTACAGGCACGCATGAATTAATTCATTGCTCTCTGCACTTGACTGTGAATGTAAGTCATGTGATTAGCTGGTTCAGGTTGACTTCCTTGCAGTGATGGTCCGGAACGGGGAATTGGGAGCCAAATAAGCCCTGTATCCCAAATCACAGAGCCAGGAAATGAAAGAGAAACAGGGACTTCCAGATAATTAGATAATGAATTAAGTATCTATGTTTTAAGGGTGAATCGCCCAGAGTGTTACATAGGTTTTCACACTTTCCGTAGCTAAGATCTGGTAGCTGAAACTCATGATCATTTAGTTCCTATTGATGATGCCCCACCCTTTCAGATTCCATCTGAATTGTCTAAGATCTCGATTTTTATTTTGTTTTATTTTTGCCTTGATAGATACCCTGACACCACCTTCTTTGCTGTTGCCCAATCAGGCTTGTCATTTCTCCCAATTATGCCATTACTTCACCACATTACAAGTGATTTTAGACTTAATATCTTTCTGCCTCTAGACTTGAGGAGTGTCCCATATGCAGTACTTCTCTAGGAATCTGCCTGCTGCCTTTCTCTTATTCTACACATGCTCCCACAGCCTTCCTGCTTGTCCTCTTTATAAACCTTGCAAACCTTCAGTTGACTTCTGCTCCTTCACCTGGAGTCACATGCTGATTGAGTATCATGTGTTCTTGATGTTTAGAAGTGTGCCTCCTGGATTTGCTTTTCTCATTACCCCAAAGCCACACCATTTTACATTTCTTCTGTGCTTAATTATAACAAACCATTAATTGTCCCCTCTGTACTTCTCCCAGCTCCTAACCCCTCTACCCATTGTCTCCCAAGGACCCTATGGTTCAAAGTTAATGACCTCAGCAGTACTGTCAACAGTATTAAAATGATTCTCTAGTTTTCAGTGAAAAACTTTGTTTCCCTGTTCAGGGCATTTATCCCATTCTTTTAAACTACTAAATGCAATTAAGTATTACTTCAGGCTTTCTAACACTGTGGATAAATACTGCCCAACCTGAAGTGTAGAGTGTGTTTCCAGCCTCCTTTTGTCTAGGACCCCCTTCTGCCATTTTCCCTTTACTGTCACAAGTCTGAGTTTCCAGAACTTTCCATGTTTATGATTTAATTTAGTAAAACACATCTTCCATTAGACCCCTATTAGTCATGGGCTGCCAAAAAATGGAAACATCTCAGAATCTCAGCAAGTTATCTCCTCAGGGATCCTTCTCTTGGGTGAAAGGATGTGGGTGCTCACCCACAGATTCTCCCTCCCTCCTTTTTTCATCTTGAGAGTTCCCCACAGGCACTCCATGTTGTGGTGAATGATGAACCGTTTTGGAGGCTTGAGGTTTGGTCTTTTAGTAGCAGATCACACTTCTACCGGTGAAACTGGCCCCATGCCTTAAGTAATCATGGGGATGGACGATCCTGTACCTGGCTACAGTTGAGTTCTTAGGTTGGCTCTGCCCCATGCTGTAATCGTTTCTGTTTTTCACTCTCCCCTGTGATCTAGACAAGAACTGGGTGTATGTCTTGTTTATCTTACTGTCCCTATGTTTAGCACTGTGCCAGATACACAGAATGGATACTAAAAATGCTTGTTAAATTATACCAACTTTTGCATTTATTTCTTTTGTAAAAGTAAGGGTGACCTTGTCATCAGCCCAGTGTTTATAAGTTTGAAATTGTTATATGTGGTTGGATTGTTCTCCTAAAGTCTAAATGTAACTTTTCTCTTGATTATCTTCAAATGCCTCATCATATCCACATTTGATGTAGGCAGGCGTTTAGTGGTCCATTATATCTGCCACACTGATTGTCTTAAATAACAGCTTCACAATCTGACAGGTTGACTCACTTCTCAGATTTTTGAGACTGAGTGCTCTGCAGTTCTGATTTCAGTGAAGCACCATCATAATGATTTTTTTTTTCTTCTCAAAGACAAGTGTAATGCAGTCTCTTATGTTTGAGCTGTGTTTGATTTTCAGCATTGTATCCATTAATTTCATGTTGATTTTTAAAAATGATGCCGAATTTCATCAGTTTTGATGGTTTATCTATGCCTTTGGGATTGCTAAAAATAGGTCTGTCTCCTGTTGCTGGGCTCAGCCAGCTTTCTGATTGCGGGACTCTCATGTTGTATTTGCACTGTGATGCAATTAGACAGGCCAGTTAAGAAGGTTATACTCTCCATTTGGCCCCTATCAGATTCAGTGCCACATATTGTCCAGGTAAGAAGGGCCTACGTTGTTCTTCTTTTTTGCCTCCAGGTATGGGTATTAAACTGCCACAGTGTTCCTGGAGCCACCTTGGTGTGAGAGCAGATGACAAAAGGGTGTCCTCAACTCTTGGGTCACCTCATAGCAAGGACAGAGAGCCACGCTCAGGGTCGTTTCATTGCCTGGATTGGAGTAGAAATGAAAGTCTTGTGGGGAGTTCCCCCACAGACTCTGATGTCTTTATTGGCATGGCAAATATAGTGTCATTATTCTTTCATAAGAAAAGTATGAGCCCTGCAAATGCTAACCTCTAAACATAGATGGGAGCTGACCTGTTTCTTCAGAGAAGGGAAGAGTTCTGGGATACCTACTTTTAGAACGAAAGTTAGTAACTATTATGTCTTAAGCCTGTGTTATATGAAAGCTGTGTATTCATGAGGCCTCTGTTGGAGCTCTACTTAGGAGAGACACTCAGTTATCTGTAGGGGCAGGTGTTTTATAGTAACCCAAAAGTCAATTTGGGGCCTTAGGAGAAGACAAGAGAGGACCATGCTGGGTCACACAAAATATTGTATGCTTGAGAGACAGCCCTGGGAAGTTAGTGGAAGGAAAGGGCAGGTCCAGGAGTGTAACTAAAAAGTGCCCTGTGTGATGTAGGGACTGGAGGGTGGTGGGCAGAGGGACCTCGGCTCTGGGGGAAGGAGATAGGGAGCTGAGCAGGTTTTACTCTGTGAGCCTAGAGATTGGAGGGATGAAAAGATGCATCCGGGGGGGGGGGGATGGAATGAGAAGAGTGCAGGGGCAGCCTGTCCGGCTCAGGTAGCTGCTGCTTGTTTTGTTTTGAGATGGTGTCTCTAGCCCAGGCTGGCCTTGAACTCATGACAATCCTCCTGCCTCAGCCTCCTGAGTGTTGAGACTACAGGTATGTGTTTCCTCTTGCTGAGGTGGCTTTTTTTGTTTTTGTTTTTTTTTTTTTATTTTGGAGGATAAGCAGAAAAAAAGAGGCCATTTTCCTAGGGTGCTTGTCTGAGGGAGTAGTGAGGACCAGGGTTGTGTACAGCCAGGTGTCCTTCGTGGTGACAAGCTAGAGAGGCTGAGGAGTCCAGGAAGCGTTCTGGGCTGTATGGTGGTCACTTGAACTTACATTTCTGTATGGATGGCTCTGGGCTTGCGGAAGGAAAGGAGGGAGTTGGCACTGCTGGGGAGACACTGGCTCCCCTCTGGTCGTGGGAGTAGAGCTGAGTAGAGGGAAGGTAGGTTAGCAGGTGAGCCTTGCAGCTCAGAAGGCAAAGGAAGTGCGGAGCTCACTGTATGTAGTCAGGGGAGCCTGGGCGGACCTCAGAGGAAGCGCTGTGAGCTGCAGGCACTCAGAATTCACACTTTTAGTGTGTGCACCTGTGCTATAACCCCTGCGGCACACAGATAAGGAAGACGGGCTTGGTGCCCTTAAAGAAACTCCTGGGTTCAGGGAGGGGCTGTGAGAGCGGGGCTGAGATCATAAATCAGGGACTCATAAAAATGCCAGTCTTGTGTATTTTTGTTTGGTACTATATTAGAGATTTTGCACCAAAGCTGAGATTGGAATATAGATGTGAGAAAAGCAAGGCGGTGTCCAGAAACAAAAGTTATTAGACTAAGTTAAGGAACATATAAAGCACATTGGTGATCTTTAGACTCGGAAGTCTTGGTGACTGGAAAGCCTGGTTTATCCATCTTTAGTCTAGTCTGCAGCCCCGGGCTACACAGCCTGGGTCCTTGTCCTCTGACTTCTTACCAGGTCAGCTATTGAAGAGGCCCCCGTAAAAGGAGAGGGCAGGGCAGGAGCCTGCCAGGTCACTGGGGATGGGCCTGTCCTTTTCTTAAAGGCCTTAGTTCAAGTCAGGCAGCTCACCCACAGCCTGCTCTCTCAGTATCAGCTGCTTTCCTGGATCCCTGGGGTCTTAGATCATGGCAAAGGCTCACCACTATTCTGCACATGATCCCTTGATTATTTCTGAGATCTCTGACAACCCTTTGCAAATTATTTCTTTGGTAAAATCCTAAGTGCCTAGTTTGAACAAATCATCTGTTTCCTGCCAGGATTTGGACAGAGGATCACAGTGAGAAATAATGTTTTTCTTCAAGACTCGGCATTCACACTATCTACGCCTGCATGAGACAAAGTCTTATGAAAGAATGCATTCCTTACTACAAATGATACTGTCTTGTTTTTATTCTGTTTTTTTGTTTGTTTGTTTGTTTGCTTGTTTTACTTAAATAGCAAGGTAGTCAGGGCATATTAAATTGATTTCACTGCCTCTTAATTGGTTAGGAATTGTAGTTTGAATGCCAAAAGATTCTTGATGTTTAGGAACATTGAGTAGGCTATCATGCTAGCATTCTAGAAATCGCCATAGCTCTAAGTTCTGTAATTGCTTATAGATTACATTGTTATGCTGGAGTTAAAGTCTTAAAAGCGAGTGTTGAAGTGATTTTTTTCATGGATTGTGATGCCAGGCCCTTTTATTTGATGGAGATAAGATCTGGATCCTGTGACTCACTGAGTGTTAGCCCATGAGCGATGACCTGTCTTAGCCAGCATCCATGTGGCTTGATAAACTCTTGGAGAAATTGAGTTCTACCTGTCACCTCCATTTCTTTTGTGACACAGTAATAGTTTTGGTAGCTTTAAATGTTAGGTCTGGATTACTTATTTTTGTAGCAGAGAGTTGAGGAAATTGTGAGCTAGGTAAATAATCCTTGTCTTCATTTATAGACACATTTGGAGAGATTCAGTGGGCTTGAATTTTGACAGCAATATTTGATCAGAAACATTTTCCTGGAACTTTAAAAATGAAATAGAACTGAACTTCAGAAATTGCAAGTTAAAAATAAGAGGTGGGGGGGAAGAATTACTGTAGCTAGATTTGTGTTTTATATTTCTCTCCCTTTGTTCTATTTTATCTTCTGGGAAAGAAGGGCCACTTGGAAATGTGTCTATGCAGAATGCAGGGGGGCTTCATTCTGTTACTGTGCTGGTTTCTTAGATAACCCACTGTGGAAGTCAGTAATAATCAGTTAAAAGTAGTTAATACCACAACAACAGTAACATCAGAGGAAAAAAAGTTAAAATAATACTGAGCAAACTAAGACGATAGTAAATAATAAGGACAGGGCTGGGAAAAAGGAAATCTGCAAAAAAATAATACTAGAAAAAGAAGAAGAAATGGAGAAGGGGAGAAATAAGTACAAGAATGAATAATAAAGAGAAGACAAAGAAAATTCAGTGAGAAATAATGAATAGTGATTTATATTGCTGTACAAGTCTGTTTACAAATATCTTAATTCTTATTGGCCTATACACCAAGTTTATTTAACAGCAACAGAAATAATGAGTAATAATCAGTTGCACTGAAGGTAGGGAGGGAAAGGTTTGTCATTAGCCACAAGCCTGTGCTGGACAGATAACAGGAAATAGGAATAAAATATTCTTTTCTCACAATGGAAATATTTTAAGTCTGACCTTAAACTTTCTTAATATTTTAGATAATCCTGAGGAGAGGGTGTGTATCAGTCTCATAATTAAGATTTCTTTGAAGCAGCAATTACAATTATTTAGAAGATTGAAAAATGTATGGTTCAAATCTTAGCTGGCATTTAGGCTTTCTGTGAAGAGTGTGCTTAGATAAGAAGCAAGAAATTGGTCTCCATTGAATTATTTGATTGGAAGACATGATTGGAATGTTACTAATGAAAAACTGCAACCAAAGTTAAGCACATTATTTTACACTGTATAACTCTAACATGCTATTATTTACAGCAACACCAAAAATACAAGAAATTCACCAGAAAGATTTAATTTTTTTTCTCCCTGTCATCCAACCATTAAACACCGAGAGTGGTAGAGATGGATTTTAGCTGCAAACAAAATCAGGGCTGTCTCTCCTTTGTGCACTCACAATTTATATATTTGGGTGTTCATGAAAGGAGCAGTTTTAAATATGTCTAATTATCTCCAAGTGTGTAATTCATATCTGCTATTTTTTTAAGAAACCAAAGGTTATGATCACTTATCTTAAGACTATGTAGATGCTGTCTTAAAACCAGAATACTCTTCTAATCTAGAGAATGAATTTGTAGAGTATAAACATTTCTATAATTCTGTATATAAGCTATCAATATGCGTGTTGAAATTACATGATGATAGAGATGCATGTGTTTTGCTGTCTAGGGATATAACTCTGTGTCTCTATGGAATGAACATCCTGTATTTTGTAGCAGGTAGTCTTGCATGATGTCACCTGACATGCTTGGTTCTGTTTTAGTAGATAATAGTATAATAAATTAATGTATGACTTTGTAAAAAAGAAATTTTAGTCTCGATTCCTGTTTTCTTTAACATAAGGAGATATCCAGTTGCCGTTCTATGTAGTAATAATGAGAGTCAGCTGGAGTGTTGAGGGTGAGAGCAGTGTAAGAAGACTTTCTATTTATATAAACAGAGGCAAAATGGTGCTTACTGTGAGAAAAGCTCTGTCTATACTGGCCCTTTGCTATAATATCATCAAGGGTTAAACATCATTGACATGGTATGAAATGCAGGCCTCTTCCTCCATATTTCTTCTACTGTTATCTGTTAGGGTTAAAGATTGGCTTGAGATTCTTAGTGTGAATTACAGTATATAATGGTTCTGCATGGAAGTCAGCATGCTATAGTAGTCCTGCTGACTGGGGACTTGTCTCCTGAGCCAAATACCGAGATCTTTTTGTGGAAGGAAAAACATCTAAAAAGAGATGAGATCTTATAGATGAAATCTGTAGAGGCATTAAATGTGCAGAAGACAGTGAGCTCAGGTCAGTAAGAAAGCAAGCGTTTCCTAACTTGCTGTTAGTATCTCATTCATCGCTACAGCGGGCATAGGGGAAGGCTAAGGAATCTGGCTATGCTTATAAAGGAGAGACCCTCAAGTCTCTAATGGAGCTGGTCTTCACTGTTAAAGGTTGATGCTAATTTTAGGATTGACTAAATATATTGCTTTGGGTCTCCTCCTTTCTTAATTTGGTAAAACAAAGCAGGTAGAACGAAACTTGTCAATAAATCTATCATGATTTCTGGGAGGATAGACCGAGGGGTTCAATCTTGGAGGAGAGATGGTTGAGAACATTGTGGTTTGGGAATATTGTGGGTCTTGATTGGTTGGGTAGTAATCCAACTCCAAAGACAAGAGTAAAAAATGCCACCTAAGAGAAGGCTTTCGGGTCTATCACAGGGGCCCACACAAAGGATGTGAGAAAGTGGAAAGCCCAAGAGGAGACAGGGAAGATGCCAGGACTGACGCTTGTCAAACCTGTGAACATTAAACCTGCCTTCCATTGTGTTACTTCTAGGCTTAGGCAGCATGAGAACAGAAAATCCACCAACTGGCAGACATAGAGGTTAAGTAGATCCATGAGGATTCTGGGGAAAGCACTGGGCTTGGCCTTTGGGACCTGGGGTAAAGCCTAGCTCCTCCAGGAATATGAACTAGTTCTGGAGACACAGACAAGGTCCTTGAACTCCCAAGACCTAGGCATAGACAAGCTTATCCTGAGGTCTCCTCCCAAACCATAAAAATGTTTTACGTTGCCTGATTTATTACTTTCAAGTATTCATTTCAAGTGCTGGCTTCCATAAGCTGCCAAGGAGTAGTCTTTCAGGACCCTATTATGATGAAGTATGATAGATAGATGATTCATTTATAATTAACTGTGTGTATCTCCATACAAATAGCCCCAGAGCTCCAAGTTTCTCATAAAAGTTTTTCTCCTTAGATAGGCTTATGCTTTTAGAATTTTGTTTGCATCTTTAATTTATTTGTAGTATAAAGTTTGTGCTATCTGAATCTCACCAAAAAATTATTACCTCACCAAAGGAATATGCTTTGTTTTGTTTGGTGGTTTGCCTTTACTCTGTCAGGTTGTTTTCAATAGCAGAATTTATACATAAAACACTAAGTAAAACTCGCTGAACAAGTAACCAGAGAATGTACTTTATTTCACACCAAATTATTATGAACTGTCAGATATTATCACATGACTTAAAGGTTCAGAATATTACTGTTAGAACTGTCCTATGTTAACTTTGTTATTGTTATAGACCTATGTAGGTGTGACTGACTACATCAATCGCAGTAAAATTCCATAAGAAAAAAAAGTTATGGCTGACTCATAATCCTGTAACTTTTATTCTCAGCACCAGAGAGGAAGTATCACTTTCCTGAGATGAGGCTTTGAGTTACTTCATGAATCCAGAATAATGCCTCCTAATTAGAAAAGGAGGAAGTGAAGAAAGTGTGCTCAGGAATGATAATGGTCCATTATACTAAGAACAAAGTGCTTTGTTAGTTTTCTGGCCAGAAATAAATGATTTTCAAGATGAAGACCTTCTGATAGTTGAGAGTTGGATTCTGTATATAGATTCTGTACTAGCCAGAAACAGGGAGCCAGGAACAAGCTTGAAGGAAGAGGAGGAATGTACCTTATGTACAGATGGGCAAAGTACACATGGTTAGGAGTGGGGTGAAGGAGGAGGGAGCAAACAGGGTGTCGGGGAGTAGGAATCTCAGCCTACAGGAAGGAAGCCCTCACCTCCAGGAGCAGGACCCCAGGACGCTCTTATATTTTAATCCAGAGAATGAACTGGAGGTTCCAGTGAAGTCTCAGTGTCACTATAAGGGAATCCTGCTATATTGTCTATGCTGTAAGACCCTGTATTAGAATCCAGTTAGGATATGGATATTGACCAATTGTAGGTATTTGTATAAACACAGTGATTATATATATTCCCCCTTGAAAGTATGTTAGTTGTTCAATTCTCTTAAGAAATGAGCTGAACATATAGATGCTATAGAGAGCTATTTCCATTTGTAACAAAAATACTGAGAGATAACTACACATCCACTCAGTTGGTACCATTAGTTGGCAAATGTCTCAGAAACCTTCGCGTTACAATAAAGATGGTAGTGGCTGTCCTGTTGTAGAAAGTTATAATTCTATCTGATGGTACATGTCACTTTTAAAACATTGTGCCTAGAAATGGCCTTGTAAATGGCCTCTCTCTGTGGAAAGCTGGGATTTCAGATTACCCACAATAGCTGAAACTGGAGACTCCTTTGCTTCCTTAAACTGTTGGCTCAGCAAAGTCAGAGAAACCAGTGTCAACATGGATGCCCGAGAACAGCCTAAGGACTGGCCAGTGGCTGTGTTTTTCTAATCAGTTTGCAATTCCATTTCCAGCCTAAGGTGTGCTCTGCTTCAAACAATGGAGTGAGCCGTTAAGGACACTGTCAAATAGGCCTGATCTCCACACTGTGTGCTCTCCATCCTTTCTATCCTATGCTAGATTTCACTCGTGATGTATTTACTAGAATGAGGGCTTTTCTGTACAACAGATAACCACAGTGATAATGACAGCAGCAGTGGATTGATAGGACCTAACCTCTGCAACACATGCTGAACTCCAGACGCGTTGGATGCATGATCTCATCTGATGCCTCCTGACAGGGTGGAGGGGTGCCGTCATTCTCTTCTACCAGACTAATGATGTCATTGAGACTCATGGAGGTTAGGTGACTCTCCCATAGCTGTCTGTAGCAGAGGAAGAGATGGTCACTTGTCTCATCTTTTCTCTCTGTGTGTGGGAGTGTGGACAGCCTCTGTGCTTGTCATCTGCCTGCTGATACAGGCTTTAGTTTATAGTAAATACTTACCAAGTAGCAGTTTCTACGCTGAAGGACACTTGTGCTCTCCGGGTTCTCCTTGTTCTGTTGGCATGATGTCAGTGCCTCCTCCACCCTTGGGTGCTGAGGCATGACCATGCAGGCCACCATTTGTCCTTCAGCCTGTCTCTTCTGCCTTTTCTTTGTCATCACTGGCTCTTCATTTTTGCAGCTCAGCACTCCTACTCAGCTACTGCCCTTGGGAGTCACTGTTCATGACATTCCTGTTATGGTGGCTGCTCCTCTGGCCGCTGCTGCTCACTGTAGCTCTTCCTAGTCCAGGGTTAGCTCCTCACTTTACTCCTTGAGATTCTCCTGTAAGGATACTAGCTATTGCAATGTCAGCTCCAAGGGGCTGGTCAACTTGGCCTTGATGTTATTTGAATTGGCTTCATATAGTAGCAAAGCCTCTTTCTGGGTAGATGTGTGGTGGGTCCAAAACTGTTACTTTGTTCTCAGGGGAGGTTTGGCTGTTGTGTAAAACATGGCATCAGTAAAGTGTTTTACTGCACTAGTGACTGTCAGTTGCAAGGAAAATAGTCTATTAATCTCCTAAATACTTACTTCTATTTGTATGATGTCTTTTCCTAAAGGAAATGATGACAGAGTTCTGAGCTAGCAGGCATGCCATATTTTACTAATAATGTTTACTTGAGCATATGTATTTTGTGGTTTTATCTCTCTGAATTTAAAGGAATCATCCTTCCTTCCAAAAGAAAGTTTGAACTTTCTGCTGTCATATAGGAACTTATCCATGAGACTAAGTGTTCAGTCCTGTGTGGATAACACTTTGTTATGGACAGGCTGCTTGATGCAGTGGTCCTCTGTGTGGGCTCTCTAGAAGGTTGCCTAGATGTAAATAGTTTTTGTTAGATTATATTCACTGTGCCTCTGTTTCTTGTCGTATGCGGTTGAGGTGTGGTGCTACTGTAGAATACTAAGAGTTGGAGTTCTGGAATGTTCAGACAGTGTTGGCTTTACATTAGCAGCCGGTGTCTTCAATGTGCTCTGGCTTCTTAAGAGGATTGTGAGCTGGTCTGACAGTAAAGTATGTTCTTAGAACCCAGATAGAGTTCAGTGCGAAGAGATTTATTTAAGAGACATATGGAATAGTAAACCCTTTTAGTAAATTTCAGTTGTTCTTTATTTATGTTGAAAAACAATTTGACTCTTTCTAAGTTACAAAGTAGCTTTAAGTTACCCTAAAGAACATGATTGGTAGGGACTTGCCTCCCACTAGCAGCTGGGGCACTGCGAGCCTTGAAGACAGTTCTGCCATAAACCGTATTACGGGAAAAGTTTGTACCTAGATTCCCTGGGGCATGATGCTTGTTTGAATCTGTCCCTCTGTGATCTGCCTGCGGGAGAGAGGGAAATGAGAGTGAGTGTCAAATTCCCTTTTCATCTAGTGTTATGTAAACCAGTGGATACCTGGATATGACTGCATCAAACTTCTTTTTCAATTGCAAGTGCTTTGTATATGAAGCTGATGTTATTTGCCTGCGGTTCTCATGATGACAAGGGTGTGTGTGTGTGTGTGTGTGTGTGTGTGTGTGTGTGTGTCTGTCTGTCTGTCTGTCTGCACTCAAGTATGCATATTCTTACATGTGACTGGATGTATATGAATTGTCACTATTATATGTTGATGTTACATATGCTGTATTGTCAAAGTATAAATACTTAGTTTTTAATTCCTTCTACCTGTCAGGGATGGTTGGTGTTTGTGTTAACTGTATGTTCCCACTTTGCTAGCCTCAAAATGTATGTGGGCTTTAGTTATAGTCATTGATCATGAATTGTAACAACAATAAAAAAATACAACAAAGTTTGTTAAATAATTCTGTGCCAGGAATTATGTGGTATCTTTAATGTCTAGTTTTTATTTCTTGGGAGGTAGGGCATTGGCTTCCTATCATAACTGTGATGAAATCACTTTAAAATAGGAAATACATATTGGAAAAAGTACATATTTAGGTTTATAAATCATCTCTTTTCTTGGGTTTGGATAGGTATATTGATCAAAGTGTATTGTTTTTATTTCTAGTGGAGAAATAGAAATTACTTTGTAATATATCCTTAAAATACAAGCTACCACTAACAAATATTTATTGATCCAAGGTGTCAGACTCTTACTATCAAATATGGTCTTGTTAATACTGTTAGTGATTACTGAGAAGCAGATGAGGAAACCAAGGCACAGAGGGTTCAAAGATGGGGCCGTGGTAGCAACTAGCATTTATTGTATGGCAGTCACCTCCTCATGGCTCTTTGTCTGCTAGCCCTTTTAATCCTCTCTGTATTTCCAGAGAACACTGTGAACCCCACTGTTTTATAGGTGAGGACCCTGGGGTTTAGAGCTCATGTGCATAGCCCAGCTGGCAAGTGGCAGAACCAGGTCCCAAGCCCCAGCCATCTGTTGCCCTCTAGAGTAGAACAAACAGAGGTTTTAATTGCTTCCCACAATCATAAATTTTTCTCATTTTTAGATGATGATTGAAGAGTGATTTATTTAGATTAGTGACTCCAACTTAGTATTGGTTTTGCCCTTAGGACACTGTGTAGTGTCTAAAATAATTTTTGCTTCTCAAAGGGAATGAAAGGGTGCTATTGCTATGTGCTAGACACCAAGGGTGCTAACAAACACCCTATAATAAATAGGGCAGCACTGCTTGTTACAGAATCATTGGCCCAAGATGTGAGTAGTGTTCAGACTGAAGAAGTATAACTTTGAGTACTTTGAACATTTTAAAATGATGCCAAAACTTTATGATAAATAGTGGAAGGGAAATGGATAGAGTTGTTGGTGCTAAATTCCTACAGGGAGGATCTTGGCTTTGAGCACTCTACTCTGTGGGCTGCATCATTCTCATTTTACACACTACTTGATAGGACTCAGATTGTCATACACATTCCAGGTTAAAGAAGCTTCCAGTTATTAAGGTGACATATCTTTAAGTCTACCCATACAAGTGGGTTTGAGATACTATGTAGTGCTGTGTCTGGGCTTCTGTGTGGTGAATACTTCTTTGTGTATAATATTTCTTTGTGTGTGTGAGTGGGGTATTAGAGTTACGTCATAGAAGATGGCTTCTGCCAGAATTGAGAACACAGTAGGTAATGTACTCACAGGAGAGGCATGAGTAATTCCTGTCTCGTGAGAAAGGATGTAAGGTGGTTTATGATGATGATGTAATATTTGGGTGCTTGATTTATCATCCCCATCTCCAATGATGCAAAGCCCAGTAACTAACTAGGTCATAAAAATTCAGAGTGCATCTTGGAAGTCTGGCTTTTTCCCTAATGTAGGTAAAAGTGTCACCTTTTCCTTGAGACTTAGCTGTTTGTAGGCGTTTTGGAATATCCAAGTCAAGACTGTGATCTGTATTCCATATGGCAGGAAGTTTCTAGACATTTACTCCACATCCTAACAGAGTATACAGTGTTGTTACAAAGCTGCAGATACTGGAAGGTGGCGACAAGGGAGTGCTGGGGTGAGGAGCACCAGAGTAGGTGAACTTTGAACAGTGTCTTCCTTTAGGAGAAATCTTGGGGTTGCAAGTAGGATGTCTACTTAGGCACCATCACTACCGCAACAATGGTAATCATGGGCGACTTGTTGAGTACCCCGCTGTAAAGACACTATCAGAGAGACTTAATGATAAAATAGTGTCTTTCTCACAGGAATCTCACAGATGAATCACCAGAGATGAATAGCTTGGGTCCTAGAAGGCCCCTGCCTGTCCATGGCTACAGGCCTCAGAGCAGCACAGATTAACTTGATGAGTCTCTTGTCACCAGGGAATACTGTGAGTCTGACTGGGCTGCAGCAAGGCAAATGTACCCCTGTGAGTAATGCTTTTGGCACAACTTTGTAAAGAGCCATAAACTGAGATTTTCTGTGAGGAAACTGGCTCCATTACATTTTGTGTTGTAGGAATTCTTGGAAATGTTGTGACTTGGAAAATTAGAGACATATGATATGAATTGAACTGGTCAAGTGATTAATTTGTGTATCTCAGTATGACAGTATAAGTGCATAGCAAGCGGATTATTACCACAAAACTATCCTCCAACTGAGAGTGTCATATTCCTGCCCATCTGGAGTCTTTGGACTTTGGCTTTGGAGTAGATGTGAGAATCTAAGAGCTGGTCAACCTGCTCATCTGCCCCTGTAGACAATACCATCTTGGGAAGGCAGCTTTCCTTGTATACTATAACAATCTAAATTACTCAGTATTTGTCTTTCCAAGATTTTCCTAGCTTCTCTCTCCTGACACTCTTGACTGTGAATTGAATGATAGGGTTTAATTGGGAAAGTAATAACCTAGTAAATAGTGTATCAAAAATGTTTACTTGTGTATTTCACCTACTACTCAGAGGATTAGTTCTATGCCCAATTCTTGGACAGGCTTATAGTCTATGTTAGAGGCATCAGAACCCCCTGGAAACCAGAATGTACAGGGCGATATGAAGAGCAGAGACAGAAGGTAGAATAAAATCTTTATGAGTGTCTAGGAGGGAGAGCAGATAGTGGGACACAGCCCTAGTCTGAGTTCATTTCCTTATTTTATCCCACTCTACCTCCATGTCCACGATTCATACATTCCCCTTCACAGTGGCATGGCAGGAGGTGAGCGAGATGGCTGCCATCTCCACCTTCTATTCGAGGAGGCTTCCTCCCTTGTCATGCTGATCTCAGTCATAACCTCTACTTGCAGTCTTTCTGATAGTGAATTTCTTCACTCTTCCTTTCTTATACCTTTCTTTTTCCTCTCATCTGACTTTACTTAATCTTGTCACTTGTTATACTGGCAGCCAGAAACATGGAATATTGAAGATATTGTATGGGAAAATATGAAACAAAAACATATAGGAAACGACACTCAGGTGAGGGAACACTTACCATGTTCATCTCAGGTTCAAAGTGCACCTTCTTTCTAAGTGTCATTTTGGAGGCACTTGCTTTGTTAAAAACATGCTCTGTTATAGTACTGTTCGTGTCTGATCTCATTGATTGGAGATCAAGGCAGGGTTGTTAGCTCTCCGTAAATGGTTCTGTAAGAGAGGCTGTGGCCTTACCAATCCTATAGTAGCAATTTGTGTGACGCACAGAGCAAATCAGTTTGTTGGAAGATGAGTCAAGGAAATAATAAAACTGTAAATTTGGAAGCAAAGATATCATTTGTTAAAGCAAAATTTTAATATCTTTTGGAAAACAAGTGGTATTTCTACCAGAATTTTAAAATTCACCAATTGCTTTGTTCTCCATTGAAAAGCTTTCTTTCCTTGACTCACTATCAGATTGTACAATAGAACTCAGAGTCCCCAACGCCAAGGGAAGCAAGCTACAGATATGTCAGACAGTGTCCTATCAAACTGCTGACCATTTGGGGCTCCAAACACAGGAAACCTCCCTATTTAGAAGTCACTTAATAGGCTAGGAACACGAGATGCCCTCCCGTTAGTTCCCTCAACACTGACTTGTAGGACTGTGCTCTCTACGTCTAGGTTTGCTCTCTGAAAAGCCTCTTAAGAGTTTTAGATATTACCTTGCACTTCTAAGTAAATTCTGTGCTCTTATTCTGCATTGTTTAACTTTTAATTCATTTTATTCCAGTCATTAAAGCCTTACTGTGCCCTCATTATGTGATGAAAAATATTTCCTAATTGTCCTATAACTAAAATGTGAACTTGAGTGGCTATGTGGATTTATTTATTTATTTTATAAAAGCATCAATGGAGAAAGGCATTGTGGCAGAGAAAAGGGAACCCAGGAGAGAAGTGTGGTAAGGAGGGAGGAGGCATAGGGTGGTGAGAGCAGAGGTTCAGGCCTCCAGCCTATGTGCTGGCTCTTTACTGTCTGCCAGGTAACTTGTGGGCTTAATTGGATATCTCAGGTCTGGGCTTTGTTGGCCTTCTCATAAGAATTCTATGAAAGTGCTGCTGTTTTAATATTGCCTGTGTTTTAAAGATACAGGAGCTAAAGCACAAAAGTGTTGATTATTTTGCTCAAAAATACACAGGTAAGTTATTGCAGGCAGAGTTGGAAGATGGGCAGTTGGCATGTCCCGTAAGTTCTCCACCTGAGCTCTAATTTTGGATTTGGCTACTCCAGTTCCATCTCCACCTTGCCACTTCCTGACTGTCTGAGACTTCCCTCCACGTTGTAAGTGGATGTCATAGCATGCTATAGTGTACCTTGGTTGTGTGCACTTTTGTTGAGAACCTTAAGGTGATGAATACGAATAGTTTAGCTCTACAGACCTGGTGATGATTGCTTCTGAGTCCTTCCATATTAGTCTGGAGGAATAAATCGCAATGACAAACTATGCCTTGGACTCTTCCTAAATACCACTGAGGTTGAGGGATTGCTGACATCTTGAGAGGATTGTACGTTGTTTCTACAGATCCCAGTCAGCTAGGAGATTACCTAATTAGCCTCCTACTAGCTCAGGGGATTCCAAAGATTATGAAATACAAACTATTCCATAAATATCCCAAAGAGAGAGCAAGCTTATTCCACAAATGCTTCTATCTTGCTAAGGGGAGTCTTTGCTGTTGGTCTGCTTGTGCATGTACACAAACAGACAAGGATGTTTTCCCTGTAATTTGCAGGAATGTTGCTGAGCACTTCTGGCTCCCTCTTGGGGTAAAATAAGATTTATCTATCCAGTCTGTTTCCTGGAATAAGTATTTCCTTGACTATTAAGACAGAGGAGAAACAAGTTTGAGTGAAGATTTTTTTCATGTAATTTCTGGATCTCCGAAAGGTCACAAGAATAGGAAATGATGCTCAGCCTCAAGTAGCAGCGTTTCCCTGTGACATTCACTATGGTCTGGAGACCTCCTCAATGAGTATCCTCTAGGAGCACTTATTTAATAATAAAAAATTGACACATCTGAATTAGACTTACAAAGGCATTGTTCTGTGGCCTTCATGTTGTGATGCAGCTCTATAAACATACCATGTCCTTTACCTTTGTCACATGGTGGGACATACCAGGAGAGTGACTGGGAGGGGCGGGAGGGGGAAGGGAGTTTGAACAAGGGGATACATGAACAAAAAATGAGACTTTATTCATAATTAAAAAAAAAAAGAAAAGTCTGGAGGCTGAGAGACGAGATAGGGTCTATGCTCTAGGAGCTGCATCAGGAATTCCAAAGGCAGGTAGAAGAAAGGAGATAGCAGTGTACTCACTGGGAAAGGAAGATGGGTGTGCTTGCAGGGTCAGGGCTTGGACCTTGGAACCTTTGATAATTAATCACAGGCCTTTTCCTTAAAGTGTTGGTGACATAACTTGGCAGTCTAGCTTCTGTGAATCTGATAACTGAGTATTCAAACCTGAGTATAATGAGTCACTTGAATTCAGTGCATATGTTGCTTATAACAAAAGAATAAGATGATTGATAGCTTAGAGGAGAACAGTAATAAAACCTGCCAAGAACAAACTGAGCTCATTCTTGAATCCATATCTATTCCTACTCCAAACCCACTGATCTGGAAAATTCTAGAAAGCACAAGAGAGCACACCACCATATACTTTAGCATCATAATGCAATATTTCCCAGAACAACCATATACAAGGACCACTGGGGCAATATTTTTTAATTTTAATGATTCCTAGCTTCTACTTTAATGCATTTTCGATTTATTTGTTGTTGGGTATGGTAGGAGGGGTTGGAGTTTAATTTAATCTTTTTTCTTTTTTAGTTCTTAATTTTGAAGCTGAGGAGATCCATGTCTGGAGAGACTGTGAATTTTTTCCAGGGTGAATTGGCTGAATTGTACAGACAGGATTGAATGAACAACAATCTCCTGACTCTTAGTTCAGTGTTCAGAGGCCAGTCTCGACTGTACAAACAAAGGAAATTTATCACAGGGCATTATTGACATAAGCCCAGATGATGCAAGTCTTGGGAAGGCAGACTCCTCAGGTCGCAGCCCAAAGGCCAGCAGTAGGAAGCAGCTATATCATTTGTAGGACTGGGTGGTGATAGCTATCGGTTGGTTTCTGGATACCTGGAGTTGGAGCTGTTATGGACTAAGGTGGTATCAATTTCGTCGTGATGGCTGTGGTGGAAGGATACTGGGGATGCTGCTTGAAGTCCAGGGAAAGGACAATTTTCCTTGTTTCTCTGTTCTTTCATCATGTTCTCTGATTGCTACCAACACTTCCTGTTTGCCAGACCATTTGGAAAGAGTTACTCTCTTGGGAGCAGGAAGGGAACTAGAGGAAGAAAGGAGAACAAAGCAGTAGGTGATCAGCATTGAGGTCTTTATAAAGCCTCAATTTATGTTTTCAAAAGAGATGGGTTCTCAGTAAATTGTATGTAAGCTAGAGACTTAGTCTTATGATGCTGCTGTAGCAAAATACCAGAAGCTGGGTATCTTATAAAGGACAGAAGTATAATTTTTGCAATTTGAGAGGTTGAGAAGTCTAAGATTCAAGATGTAAGTGTATGTAGCTGTTCGATGAGCCTTGCATCCAATGAAGGAGAGGAACTGCTCATTCTTACAAGGCAGAAGTGGAAAGAGTTAAAAACCTGTAAGAGATCTCTCACGAAGACCTCCATCCCCTTCATGAGGGCAGAGTCCTTTTGAATCTGTCCCCTCATATTAAGCCCCCACCTCTTACTAGATCACTTTGCCCATTAGTTTTCAGCACCTAAAGTTGGAGGAGGAACAAGTTTAAATCAAAGCCAGGAAGGAGTACTCCACTTTTGAAGATTAGCTATTCTAAAATGAACAACCTTTCGTCCATTTTCATGAGTTTGATAAGTGATTGAGAGGCTTATAGATCACTTTAATATAACTGTGCACATTTTTACAGGTACCTTCTTTTTGTGACAATCAGGGGCTATATTTCATTTTCCACTTACATATTTACATTTTATAATCTTTATGTTTAAAATATTGATAGGTTTGTAAAGACCTTGTATCAGACCTGGAACATTTGTTTCTTAGAGGAGTAGTTACTTTCTGAATAAATACCTTAAAGCCAAACAGTCCAGTGTGTACAAGTGAGAGATGGCAGACCTTATTTCATTGTCATGTAAGGTCCTTTTTTTCTTCTTAAAAGAAAATTGGAATTACAGTGCACTATGTTTTATTTGTTCTGCCTGATGGGCCAAGTGCTTTGCACCCAGCGGAGCTGAGCCTTGCCATCCTGCTGTTCTAACAGTAGCTCCCCTGTAGAGCACAGCAGTCTTAAGACTTGGATAATGAGTCTGATGTCATAAAGGGAGCTTTATTAAAATAAATACAGTGCCATATTTCCTTTCTAATGGCATTCTGATTAATTCCATCATAAATACTTACCTGACACTCTTTTCATCAGTAGGGGTAGCGAAAAGACTTCAGCGAGTGACATTGAAAGTGCCAAGAGTATGCTCTGCAGAGTGTTGTATTCTGACAGCCACTCGGTGTTTGCTAACCTGTGATATGAAGACTTTTGTCTATTTTAGCTATCACACGCACTACTGTGAGAGTAATTAAACACACATGCTTGCCCTTGTTTGAAGGCTGTAGCTACTTATATGATAGATTAAATGTTGCTCCAAGGTTGTAGAGTTGGGCTATAATTGGCTCCTAATATCTAGCTTTGTCTTGTCTTGCCAGCCACAGGTGGCAGCAATGGGGTTGTATCTGAATTTTCCTTCTGCACCTAATGGTGATGTTCGTAACCAAAGAGAGCATGACGTCTGGATGATTTCTATAGGCCTATGACTTTTCAGGGCTGGGCTGATGGCTCAGAGGAAAAAGCACTTGCTGCTTTTCTAGAGGAAATGAATTCAATTCCCAGCACCAGCATGGCAACTCACAACCATCTCTATGTCCAGTTCCAGGGAATCTGATGCCCTCTTCTGGCCTCTTCTGGCACTGATCCATGTAGTACACAGGCATACATGCAAGCAAAAGACTCATACACATCAAAATAAACAAATAATAATAAACTATAAAAGAAATTCCATGACTTTTCAGTAGTCCCACAAAGATGTAAATACTATTCATGATATATCTATTCTCCTTTAGTTAACTGAACTATTTTTAGTGTTTGGGGTATTTTATGTTTTACCATATCACATAAATTTTTACTATGAAATATAATATATTAATATAATAATATAGTATAATAAGTCTCAAACTTTAAATGTTTTTTATCACTACCTAATATTAAAAATATATGAGCAAATCTAATAATGATTATTTTGTTCTGTTGTTACTATCTAGCAGAGAAATTATCATAAAGGAAATGAAATACCCAAGGTGCTGAATAAATACCTCAAACTGTGTGTGTGTGTGTGTGTGTGTAATTTTATCAAGGCTGGAGGTGAGCCAAGGGCACTAGAGAGAATCTGCCCATGAGATAAAAGAGATATGACTTATATGGGAGCCAAAAAGCTCATTAAAAGGGAGATGTTTATCGAATAAATCTTATCTTTTACAGAACATAAGGAAGATAAAAAGCCATTTACGATGGTTAATTCTGCCCAGATTACTGCATTATTTAAAACTCAAGGAATCTTTAAAATTTTTTAATTTTCTATTTCCCATCTATTGTAATTAGTCTTAGGGGGCTTTTACTCATTGTGAGCAATAAGTTGCCCACAGATAATTGGAATTGTTGATAGATACTTTTACTTTGGTACCGTCTTATGATTGAAATATAAAGAAATTTAGACATTTAAATTAATTTTTTTTTATATTTTGATTGAAAGAAAGCCACTTCACTGATTCTAAATTCCTTTTGATGATAAAATTAGGTTTATTCAGCTCAAGCATGTTCTGATTTTTTTCTCAGGGAGAAGAAGCACAGAGCATGGCTATTTCCATTGGCATTTTATTTTTTCAACTTCCTTTCATAATTCTCTGAAGGAGGTATATGCTAGGATTCATGGGATGACACAGAGACTCCATAACAACTCATGGTCTCTAACTTCATAACCCACACCTATTGCTCATACACTGTTGTGTAGACCAACTACAGTTGATGATACATGTCTTCTTGGTCATGTCTGTTTTAGATTGTGTTATGAAAAAATGTAGAGTTTGGAACCCACTTGCCATACATGTAATGAAATCTAAAGATTAGTTGTTATAACACAGAGGCTTTATTTTATGTTTTATATAAAGGATGGTTAAGTTTCTGGGTGGCAAAGTGACCTGTGAATATCATTCACATCTAAAGTGTAGGAACTGATCTTGGGGAAGGCTCTGACTATCATATATTACTGGATTTTTCCACTGTTTGAGAAGGAAATATTTCCATTAGACTTTTGTTTTCTTTTACAGTTTTCAAAGACATGTCATCATATTTGCTGATTTTATTTACTTTTTGTAACGCAAAGTGTTCCCCATCTTTAAATGAAACCGTATCCTAGAATACTTATAGTGCTACTTTCTACAAGGCAACCATTCAAGTGCTTGAGTACATGGGGACCATACCTATTCAAATAACCAGATGGTCCCTAGAAAATCCTTTTATTTCAATCATTTCTGTTAAACCAGATTATCAGTCATCAACCACAGGGCCAGGCAGAAGTCTTTGAGATTTGTTTTCTGTAGTATGGAGAATAGTCTGGGACATGTGTACTTCAATCTGGACATCTCCAGTTCCTTTGGCATCCTTATAACATGTGGATTCTAGATGGCTCATAGCCTTGACTGTTTTTTTTTTCCTGAAGCTTTTTAAGATGTCACATTCCAAAAGTATAACACGTAGCAGATATGGTTAAAATTGTACTATCTCAAGACCTGGAAACCTTATTAGTGTGTGTAAGGGTAAACCATGAAGGTAAGACCAGTAGAGGCTGAGAAGACTTTGTGCTAAGGAGTGACATGTGTTAATATTTGAAGTGACAATGCACATTCATGTGGAATAAGCAGGGCAGCATTCAAGTGGTTTCTGATTAGGTAGTGGAGTGTGAGTCATAAATTTCCAGCAGCAGAGTGGTTTTGAAATAATCAAGAAGTGGAAGGAAGCAGAACTTAACCTTGGCAGAAAAGGGGTATAGATGTTAGGGTAGATGATTTATAAGGAGACTGATCTTAATGAACAGTGTTTTTAGTGTATGGTAGGAGTAATAAGACAGGAAAATCAAACAACAAGAGGTTTCAGATGCCACTGTATTGACCTTGAATTTGAGGTGGAATCACTGGAGAGCCAGTGTAGGTTTTCAGCATAGGAGTGATAAGATACAGGCAGTATATAATTTGCTGTTACTCATTTTGAATTTTTTTGAGTTTCTTGCAAATGAGAAAAAGTAAAAACATCAAAAAGCATTATTATACGGAGATCATGGTGTAGAGGGAGCTTTAGTGCAGGTCAACATGGGTGAATTGATGGGGTTATGTGTAGAGAAGAAACTCATGTCATATTCTCTGTGGGGGAAGATAGTGGCTGAATATCAGAAGGGGTTTTTAGAGGGGTTCTTAGCTGGATTTGGGGGTAGTAACAGCATGCAAGAGTGAGGGCACTAAGACTCCTAAAAAGGGATATTTAATCATTTTTGTTTCCTGTCATCTAGATTTGCTTTATATAGAACTTCTGCTATCCATGTCTATCCTTGGCTATTTCTCTAGAAGAGTAAGGGAGGCTGACAGAATTGAATTCTGAGGGAAAGGGGAAAACCTGGTCTTTTCCTGACAGATAGTATGCATCTGGTGACCATGTAACTCATTGCTTAGACTGGGACTGAAGGATCCCTGAAACAATTATGCCTGGACAAGAGCTCTAAAACTGTATATTCTGGAGGGTTCTCAGATCTGTGGGAACTGAGATTCCAGAGAATTTGATTGCCTGAGGCAGGGATAATACTCTTCTGCTGCAGTTGTATTATTACAAGGCTACTCTTTGCTATATGTTGTCCATGAACAATTATCATTAGTTCTCAGGAAGAGCCCTGTGTTCCAATTCTTCAGAATAGTAAACCAAGAGGATTTTGGACTGGGTGTGGAGCTCAGGTAAAAACTACTGTCTGTTATTTCTTCTGCAGAGAGTATCATTCTGAGTAGTTGTGGCATGGGGCTGGGTGGGCAGCAAACATTTACATGATTTCTGATTCAACAGTCAAATTATGGACCACAAGCTGATGGTGGGGATGGGAGTCTGCTGTGGGACTATGCTGTCATACACTGTAAATATTTGTCACTGTAAATGTTGGTTTAATAAAACACTAGTTGGCCAGAAGATAGACAGGAAATAGAGGTGGGGCAACCAGACTAGGAGAATTCTGGGAAGCAGAAGAGCAGATCAGGAGATGCTAGCCAGATACAGAGGAAGCAAGACGAGAGTGCTTCAGTGAGCTAAGGTACTAAGCCCTGAGGCTAAACATGAATAAGTGGATTGTTTAAGAGTAAGAGTTAGCAAGTAATATGCCTGAGCCATAGGCCAAACAGTTTATAATTAATGTACGTCTTTGATTATTCAGGACTAAACAGATGTGGGACCTGCCGGGCGGGACAGAGAAACTGGGAAACAGACTTCTGCTAGTAAAGATCCTAATTCCACTCTCATGGCTCTGTCCTCAGTATCTGAGGACAGGTATACTAATGCCAGGGGTTGGAGGTTCAGCATTTGAATTCTGGGTAAATGCAAACATATAGTCACAGCAGTGATGTAAAGGAGTTGTAGAGAATGCTGGTGAGATGCACTGTAAATGCATCTTTTTGGGTATTGATGCAATGGGTATAAACATCAGTGATGGATCTAGCAGGTGAGATTCAGACTCTCATGACTAGGAGAGGGACAGAGAGACTGGCAACTTGTGGCAAAGGACTTCTTTGTCTGTGGCTGTTTCAGCCATAACGGAGAGGACTTCACTTACAGCTGAAGAATTCTCCAGGAGAATGTTGATTTGCAAGGACTTTCTGTTATAAACAGTAGGACTCAGCCTCTAAGAAACACCCAAGACTGAAGGTCTGTGTGTCTGTGTGTGTTTTTCTCTCTCCACTCTTTGTCTCCCTCTCCTTCTCTGCTCCCCCCACTTCCTTCTCTATCTATCCCTCTCTCTCCTTTTCCCTTCTCTACCTCTTCCTCTCCCCCCTCGTGTGTGTGTGTGTGTGTGTGTGTGTGTGTGTATGTATGTGTGTATGTGTGTATGTGTGTTGAAGTTAGTTAAATTACCCAACTTTATTTCTTTGGAAAGATGTATGTGTATATTTATATTCATGTGTAAAGTATATGAACCTAAGCATTTAATGACAGCAAAAATCAAAAGGTATTTTAAACTTATATATGACATATAATAGAGTTTTGCTTTTAGAGATGACTTTATTGTAGTTTCTTCAGTATTTGTAATAAATTTAATATCTCAAGTTAGGGTGCAGGGGCGTAAAAGGGGAAAAAATCACAGTTTTAATAATTACCACAGTCTGATTGCCTACTTTGTCTTTTGTATTAAAATAAATGCTGCAATTACTGTGTGTTTAATACCCATGAAACTCTGTTCCATTTTCATCTGCAACTATAAAAAGTATTCCTTCTAAGTAGGAACACTCAGTTTATCCTGGTAAATAATCTAAGTATATGTTTGTTATGAAGCTGTCTTTCAGAATGTACCAAATGCAAGGAGAAGGAAGCTGATTGTCTTCTATTGTGGGGCTGACAGAATGTTTATTAATGGCCATGGATTTGAAACGAGCATCTTACTAAATGGAAGTCTTTGGCCAACCTCTGACCCCTTTGTCGCAAAGGTTTGCGAACAGATAATACGATAGAATACCAGCATTTTTCCAGATGGCTGCATGCCTGAAGCTCCTTTATGTCTAGCTGTCATTCAAATATGAATGCCCAGTGATTATAAGTGTCTCTTTCTCTTTTCTGGACTGAAATGAAACCTTTTATGCATTGTGTGTTAAAACAGATGAACTGTTTGGCTCATCAGCCGGGAAATTATAACAATAGCTGCCAACTCAATGGCGTAGTAAAAGAATGTCCTTTGGTGCTCTGGGGCAAATGGTGTGTCCAAATGTCAGGCTTGGGAAGAACAGATGAGTTATAGAATAATTATTTTGAATTTTAATTTTATAACTCTGTCTGGACTGGAGTAGTAATATCTTTCTATAAGCATGCAACATTTGAATCAATCTTTAACAAACTTTTACATACATTTTAGTAGCTCATCAGCAAGTTTTTGAAGTACTTCTGTGCAAGATGAGTGAAAATACTGTACATGTGTATATGATACATGTTTTATCATATGATAATTGCCATGTGATGCTGTTTTATCTTTTGTTGGGCTACAGTTGGCTTTTAAATCTGTGTTTTCTGAGGTACCCACAACAGACCCTTTGAATAACATTTCTCTAATCCTACTAATGTGGTTTTCTAATATGGAAAGCAACTAAAGATAGACAATTATCATGTAAGTCTGGTTAAAATGCAGGCCTGCCTGGAGGGCAAAGGGGATCTGGTGACCCTTCTGTGACCTTTGTGGTGACAGGGTAAGAGTTTGAGGGATCATCCCCATTCATGTTATAAAACCAGGGTACTTTACAAAATGTTGGCTAGAGTTACGCTCTCAGCAGGGAACTGTAAGTTGATTCTCCATTTTCCTGGCAATCCATGAAGTGAATAAAGTACAAACTCTAGTGAGTAAGTGGAAGGAAAAGCCACTCCCCCATCCAGTGTTTCACGCCTATTTAACATGATGGTGCTATGTCCTGTGCCTTTCAACAAAGCTAGAGAGAGAAGACTGAATGTTTTCCCACAGACATGATGCATCTTTGAAGACATTTATGTGCTTACTCTGATTTGAGCACTATGCAGTTTATACATGCTTTATAATAGATACTAATTTATAAACACGTATGCTTTTTATATGTCAATTAAAATAAAAATTTAAATAATTATTTTGAACAAAAAATATTTTAGTTATGCTGATGGTTTGTCTTAATGAGAATTATATTTTCTAAAATGTTCAAAGATGAAAATAAGTTTACATAAGATTATCAACTATTCTACCTTTTTAGGGTTTTATGATATATCCTATATTTAGGTTTTTGTTTCATGTCCATATCCTCTGCATCACTGTATGGCCAGTTTTGGAGCAATCTCACTGAGATAAAATTTACAAATCATAAAATTTGTTAATTCAACTTTTGTCATTGTATTTTATTCAATTTTATTTTAGTGTTTTGAGGCAGGATCTTCCTGTTTTTGATATTGTCTGTTTATTTGAGACAATGTCTTGGTTATATAGACAAGACTAGCATCAAACTTGAGATCCTCCTGCCTCAGCTCCCTAATGCTGAGATTATAGACATATCCCCTTACCTCGTTGCACTCATTTTAAGCTGATTTAAAAAACTAATAGTATGTCTACAGACTTCTGTCCATTACCACAGTCCACTATTGGTGTTTGCATCAGGTCACAAAGAAACTCTAACTGGTTTCAGCAACTGTCTTTTCTTTCCCTACTGCCCAGGGCAACCAGTGATCCACCTTGTTTGCATGTGCATTGTAGATATTTCAAATATTTGAGTCATATGTGAACTTGTGCTTGTTTGATTAGTGTCCTTCAGTTGACATATTTCCAAAGTTTACCCATGCTATAGTTTGTATCAGTCTTTCATTTCCTTTCATGGTTGAAAACATTTCCTATATAGATTAAGGCTGCTTATATTTTCCACTTGCAGCTTATTTTTGCCTGTTTGTTTATGCAACTTCACCTATATAAATTGTACATTTACAAATAATAAATCATAAATTCATTTTACAATAATTGGTATAAATACAATTTTATCATTTATTAAAGTAAAAAATAGATATGCATATTAATGACTAGATGTGTAACAGGATGTGCGTGATGATTTGAGATTCCTAATGTATGCTGTGAATATGTGCTACTTTTATTAGTTGATAATAGAATAGTTGTGGCCAATGGTGAGGCAAGATGAGGTTAGGTGGTACCATCAAACTGAGAATGGAGATGAAGAAGGCAGAATCAGGAGATGATAGCCAACATCCAAGGAAGCAAGACATGTGGAAAATGAGGCAACAAGCTATAAACCATGTGGCAAAGCATAGATAAGAAGTATGGGTTAATTTAAGTGTAAGAGTTAGCTAGTAACAAGCCTGGTCTACTGGCTGAGCATTTTGTAATTAATATAACCCTCTGAGTGATTATTTGGAAGCGGCTACAGGACTGGGCAGGACAAAGAAACTCTGTTTACAGGGTGATAACTGAGTTCCTTTCCTGGGACAAGTAAAGAATTGAGTGTGAGACTGAAATTTTTCTAGATAACTGAAGTCCTATATGCTGTGTCTTGTCTTAAGGGTTTAAACAGTAGAAAGCATTAATGTTTCATGTAAGCAGATGGTAACTTCTAAAAGAAATTTAGAAGTTAGAAATGGAGTCTGGGGTTGCTGTACTTGATTATGTATAATTATTCTTAAGATCTCGGTGTAAGACTCTGCAGTATGGATGCACGTTCATGGTTAGCAGTGTGTATATGAATGGACTGGAAGCAATGGTGGAAGAGACTTGTGAAATCCTCCCAGTCCTGTATTGTGCCCACCATGCACCTCATACTCTATAAATGCTTTCTGCATAAGTTTGATGGTTATACTCACCCCAGCTTGTTGCTTTTAAAAGGCCAAATTGTCTTACAGTCTGCAGAGTCTAAATCTTCCAAAGATAAGCCAATCTCTTTCAGTATAAGTAAGGCTGATGTCTTGACAGTGATTGTAGACTGAGTATGCAGTTGATTCTAAGTTTTATTTATTTATTTATTTGTAGACAAGACCTCTCTATGCAATCCTGACTGTCCTAGAACTAGCTATGTAGACCAAACTGGCCTTAACTCACAGAGATCTACCTGCTTCTGCATTCCAAGTGCTGGGATTAAATACAATGATTTTTCTAGGTAAATACTTGACAAAGAGTAGAGTAATCTCACTTGCAAAAGAGCTGAGGAATTAGGCAGGACAAAGGAAGGTCTCATTTCTATACCAACAGGATCAAACAACCTTAAGTTCTCTATCTGGAGACCTTGTGCTGTCTCTTCTCTGTTATCCTGCTTTGTATACATCTTTTAAATCTCTGATTCTCTTTCCTTTTTGGCCATTGTATTAATCACAATAAGCTAAACTTCCATGGTGGTATCTGAATGTTTTAGTGTACAAGTCTACTGCAAACATTTGACTTGAGTTTCATTGTGTATCTTTCTAATTTCCTTGAACTTGAAACTCCATTAATGCTAATGTGGTGATCATAGCACTCCAGTGTACCACATAGTGGTCCAATTAACACTTGCTTCCTGAAACCAAAGTTCAGAAGTAAGTAAGGAAAAAGGAGCCCAAAATTAAGGACTTGTTGTAAAGCAGACAATGGGTATAGCCAGTTTATGTGGTTATTTAATTGATGTCTGGAGATGAGTTGAGATGCTAGTAGTGCCGAAAGATTCAGTACTTGACTCAAGGGTGCAGAACTCACTCAGTAATCAGTGATTTGTTCTCTCAGTCATTATCATAGCATCTTGTGCATTTCAGCATATACTGTACTGATCCATTATAGCTCCAGTCTAGCATGATGATAAATAGGCAATGCATGGTACCCATGGAATTCTCAAACATGTGTCCTCACCATAATAAAGAATTAAGACAGTCATCACTGTGAGGAAGATGTGAAGCATTTAGCAAAGGCATTCTGGTAACTCTTCAGGGTCAGGATTGCACTGTGGTCATCTCATGATGAAGAAAGCATTGAAGAGACAGGAACCGTGGTGGAGTTTGAGAAGGCTTCAGTGAGGCTTGACACTGCAGGAAAGACCTGACAAATCCCCTCCTCTTTTTACCTCCCCCCATATTTTTGCACCCAGTGCTGATGACACAGTTGGGTGCTGTGCATTTCTTGTGACAGGCATTGACAAAGCACTGCAGAAAGAAGTTGAGTGAGAAGAAAGAAGCCATATAGGTAAGAATATCAAATGTTGACCGCTATAAAAGAGAGGAATATTTTTAGCCTTTAGCCAATCTAAACAGTCATTGTGGGAAGTCATTTCAGTAGTCAGTTTCCTTCGAGAAGACAATTCTGAATCAAGTGTGTTTTTGTGAAGAAAGCTGTGAAGATAAAATGAGAGTGTATTTCTTCTCTCTTAAAGCAATCTTGCTTTATGCCATTTTAGGATCTTAGTCAGAGTGGAGACTGGATTTTAAGGGAATGAGAGAATGTTCTGCTTCTGAGCTCAGTTGGCGTTCTCCAATGTAGTAACATGTGAGGTTTTGTCCATTCACTTTGCAAACTTTTTTTGTTATTTCCTTGTTTTGAATAACTCATTAGTTGCAGGTGTGAGGCTAGATGCTGCAAGTGAGACACAAGCGCAGTTGTCATGCAGCTTGCTGACAGACTGCTGGGCATGAAGACAATTAAAAACAACGGAGCATTGTAATGAGTCTTGTGATGATTTTTTTTGATAAAGAATGCATTTAATAAATAATTATACTCAGAATTATGAAATCATGGGATAAATGAATATAATGCTTTGTGTTATTGTCTAATAACCATGATTGCCTCTTATTTTTCTTTGACAATTCTTTTTATTGTGGAAAAATTCACGCTTACACAAATGTAATAAGAATATATTATGATTCCCTTTCCCTTACAAATCTTGATTACCCAGCTCTTGAGTTCTCGGCCATGGTCAGTGTGGCTTTGCCTTTTTCTTTTTCTCTCTAGTTCTAAAATGTTTTTGTCGCCTGTCTTTCTTTTTGCAGATTCTGAGCATCTTGTATTGAACAAGGCTTTCTGTGTACCAATGGGGTTGTGTTGATCATTGTTTTATGTCTTGTATTTATATATTCTTATCTAGTGTGATACACACACACACACACACACTCACTCACATACATAGAGTACATTTGACTAAAAGAGAATATAGGATTCCCTTAGAGCTGGAGTTACAGGTTGTTGTGAGTCACCTGCTCTAAATCATGGGAAACTAACTCAGGTCTTTTGTAATAACAGAAGTCTCTTAACTACTGACCCATCTCTTCAACCCCTAAACATTATTTTCCAAATAAATTATATCCTTTTATTTGTTCAGTTTGAAAGAGAAGAATGCATGAATGTGTTTGAACAAGAAGACCAGAAGATGGATCCTCAACCTTGGGGTTCAAAGTTGAATCACACTGTCCATACAGAGACCTTCCTTTGCTGGCTTTGTTTCTCTGGTGGAAAATCTATGTAGTATAGAGCATGTGTTATGGGGAAGACAAGGGAAGAGAAAATCCTTCATTATATGTAAATATCAGATTCTCCACAAATAGAATTCAATTAAGCTAAGCTTCATAAAAAAAGTTGCAATAAACATTTGTAGCTATGATACACACACGTGTGCATGTGTGTAAAGGCAGCAGTCTTAGGTTCTTTAGGACCTAAGCTGACTGTGGAATTGCGAGATAAACTTGCCTAATTCATTGTTTTTTTTCTTTGAGGTGCTCATGGTCTGCGATGAAGACATTATATTCTCTGGTACTGTGTCATGCTCCTACAATTCATGTCTGAAAGTGGAATAATTTTTCTCGTGTAGCTGGAGCTGAGGTGGATTCTTTTCAGTCAACATCTGGTTATTAATCCTATTGAACAAGTAAGGGAACACTATGAATAAGTCTTAACTAATACACACAGACTCTTTTCTACATAGTTCTTTACTACTGAAAGCACACTTAGAGCTGTTGTGGTTGCCTTCTCCCTCCAAGCAGAGCAGTGGCATCCAGGGGAAGCCAGTGTGAATGGTGTTAGCCCAAGAACATCAAGGGAAGGCTATTGTTTGCATAGGATTATGAGGCTAACATTTGAATGTGCTCTGCAAACTCATTTCAATTTTTAAACATCTCTGTTAGAAAGCAGAGAGCAGGCAACTTTGACCATTTTTACCTACAAGTAAACTATTTCAGGTGGAGCAGTCAATGTGGAGCTGGGCCTAGAACTGTTTCCCAGATGCTGCAGTTTCCATGTTGGGCTGACTGTGGGAAGAGTCCCAGGATCATTTCTATGAGTGATCTGGGGAAAAGACTCCAAATCAGCCTTTACAGAGTAAGCTTTTTGGATGTTGGAATTGTGAGATCTTTGGAAGTATTTGATGGGAATTTTAGAGAAGTTTAGGACAGTCTATATCTGAGAGAGTTAGGGAAAGACAGCCTATGACACTCAGCAATAGAACCTCTTTGCTTTTATTTAATCAAACATATTGAAGCATACTTACGAATGCCCTGTGTGTTTTAATATGGATAAAGCCCTTTGTTGACCTAGCTGCAAATGACTAGTTTTCTAGAACACTTAGCACTTGTCAGTTAGCACCGTGAAGCTCAGATATGAACTGTGGACTCAAACCCATTCCTTTGCTGGCATCTTGAAGCAGGAGTAATAATTTGCAACATTATTGTCATCAAGTTTGGATGTTACACTTCCTAGCTTACCAGTTTCCCAAGTTGATATTTTTACTTTGTGCATTTAATAAAGTAAAAAAATAAAGTACCTTTTTACTTGCAATTTGGGCAATTAGAAAATAGAATCCTCTTGTCATACAGAGAATCCGAATGGAGGCTTCTTGCATTCAGATATCAGTTTCTTCTGTGGTTGTACAATAAGTAGGATCTTTTTCCTGCAGCCTCAGCTTCCGCATCTGTAGTATGGGGGAGATGATAGTGTTTGTGTAATAAGGACATCATAAGAACTTTCTGAAATGGTGTCTGTTAAAAGCTGGTGCACACAGAGTTCATGTAAGAGCTAAGTTAAATATTGTTATCTATAACATTATCACCTTCTTGTCTACGATGGATTTCATATATGACAGTGGACACAGGGAATGACAATAACATTTTAAGATTCTCATCTCCTAGTACTTACAATGTACTTTTCAATGGTTAGAGATGCTTTGTGACACAAGTACTTGCCATTGCATCATAGCTGTTTATAGTCCTCAGTATAGTAGAATGACTTCTAGGTTTATAGCATTAGGCTATGCCATATGGCATCAGTACGTAGTAGGTGGTTCCAGACAGCATTGTGTAAACACACTTTACAGTGTTTATACAACAAAGAAGTTTGCCACTGCCTGACATATTTCTTAGAACATATCTCTACACTGTTAGTGATTAATGGATGAATGTTATGTGTTCCCACTTAATGTATGTATAATATTACATTACATGTACATATCACATTATTTAAGTGGTACCTCATTGTGTATTTTATTATTACACATTTTTCACAATGACAAGTTTTTATGTATTAAATACTCTTTCCCAGTTTTCAAAGTATTCATGATTATTTTTTTTATTATCAACTTTTTGAGTTGTAATTTCTGGCTGAATGGAATGTGTATGCTTTAAAAACATGGTTATAGTTTAAATAGATAACTTGTCAAGGGGTTCAGAGTTGTTAACACCCATGTTTGAGGAAGCTGTATATTATAATATTTTCCAATATGGAGATCAGAAACCCTTCACACTTAATAATACATTACTATTATAATGAAGTTAATTTTAGTTGCAGCATGGATTGGTCGTTTTTATTTTTCTTTGGTTCTTTCTCTTTCCAATAGGAAAGTGTGGAGGATTTTTCTTTGTGTTTTAACTACTTTCTGTTAGCAGCAGAACTGCTCTGCTGTTCTGTTGTTTTCTCTTATTTCTCCTATTGGCTTTATTTGCTCCATTGTTCAAATCAAATCTTTCTACCTCCTTTTTCTTTCAACTAAATTATAGTGTAACAAAGGTGAATATAAAATATTACAAAAAATATCTATAACATCTTTAAGAAATCAAGAAGTGGAATTAGGGATTTGGCTTAGTATTAGAAATTATACTTGGTATGTTTAAAGCCCTGGGTTCAGTACCTACACATTCACCTTCTATATCATAAGAAATTAAATAGGATTTGTCTAGAAAAGAAATAACTTACATTTTACTCTTTTTGTCCTAGAATTGAAGTAATAAGATTTATTTTAAGTCTATATTTTGCTATGTTGACTGATACTGTTTTTTCTAGCATTATGGCTTGCCTGTCTATTGCTTTAGTTGCAGAGTGAACTATGAAATTCATAATTTAAAAATCACTGTTTGTTTGTAGACTTGACTGAGCCACACACTTGTGTCTTCCATCATCTAGGTGAAAATAAGATAGTGTTCTTTTTTTTTTTTTTTCTTCTCTGAACTCATCTATTTATGAAGAACTTTAGGTGTTTGCTTAACAGCCAGTTGGTTAAGAATACTGTACAGAGACCTCCTTGAGGACTGGTCTTTAAACACTGTGCAGGCATATAGACCTGACGACCTGCACTTGATGATAATGGAAGTAAAACATTTCATGCATCGAATCTTCTCATGCATATAACCTCGTTTTCTACTCCATTTATTTGATAATTGTTTCATCATTTGAGATTCAATTTGTAATAGCAATGAACACTCTTTAATATTTTTCTAATAAGGATTAGTTGGAGAGGTTAATATGGTCAGAAATTTAAAGAAGCCCAGAGTCATCTTAATGAGTGTCAGGTAATTAACCTACATGAATAGATTAAAGAAATCGAGCAGGCACGCTGATGGATTTTCTTTCAAGTTCAGATTTAGAACATCATCTTTGCAGTGGTTAGGTCTTGCACATTAGATGGTGATTGCTATATTGTTTCTTAATATATAAAAGGCTTAATTGTGGGACCTTATTAGAATTCCTCATCAAATTTGATTAATGGAAAAATGATTATGATATGTGATATGAATTTTGAATCCTTTGTTGTAAATTATATCTTTAAGACAAATAGGCTCCCCCAAATGAATTTGTTTGTGAATTAATCACCAGGGCTTAAATATATAGGTCTCTTGTTAGAAGAAGATATCATAATGCCAAATTTCAGTGTTCCTGAACTACTTAAATAAAGCCTAAGAAAATAGAGTGACATTAGGAGTCACGACCTTTGGGACTGCTATTGTTCAAACCTAGATGAAAATTCATCAATGTCAGTGGTCACTGTAAGACTAAAAGGTGCAATCTATAAGTAATCCCAAGTAGTTCCAAGGCAAGACTTTATCAAATTAGTCAAACGTCTAAGTTTATCTTCTCCTGAGGAATTCTAGCAACTTGGGAGAAGTTTCTTCTTGTTTAACTATTTGCAGCAAAGATGGCGTGACTTGGTGCTTCTCTCCTGGGGTTGGTGTGTAGTTCTGGATTCTTGCCTTTGCAAAAGTGGCAGTTTTAGATTTGGAACAGCTCAAATCACAGGTCTCTTGGTGTGATCTCCTCACTGAAGGGAGAATGAGACCAAATTTGAATTTTTACCACAACTCTGCCATTCACATTAACTCTTTCACTCTAATATTTGCTTTGTGCAATGATATCACAAACAATTCCTTTTATATGGGCACACTAAATAAGTTACTTATGAAAACACATCACTTGCTACCTAATACAGATATAAGATTCTCCTTGATGCTTTTTGTATGAAACTTCTCCTACTCTTAGGTAAGTCTCATCTAAGTTGAATGAACTCATTTTATTTGACTATGATTTTCAGCATTAAAATTTTTCATCTTACTACAGATCTATCTTAGACACTGTTCTATTGCTGTGAAGAGACACCATGACCAGCACAGTTTAAATAAGAAAGCATTTAATTTGAAGCTTGCTCAAGGTTTCAGAGAGTTAGTACATGGTCATCATGGCAAGGAACATGGCAGCAATTGGGCAGGCATGGTGCTGAAGTAGCTTAGAGCTTACATCAGGATCTGTAAAATGGCATCAGAGAGTTAGAGAGACTGGGACTAGTGTAAGCTTTTGAAACCTCAAAGTCCACACCTAGTGACACACCTTCTTCAGCAAGGCCACGCCTCTTCATCCTCCCTAAATAGTCCACCAACTTGGAGCCTAACATTCAAACATATAAGCCTGGGGGCACTAATTTCACTGAAAATATCACACTACCCAAGAACATTAAATAACAGCATAAAGAAATATGATGAAAATCTGACTGGTATTGAATTTAACTGAAGGCAGAGTGTTATTATTAGTTCTACACATACCCTTCCTAATCTGTGGTTAGTCAAAATACCAAGTTAGGTCATAATGTGGGACCTGATGTGTCTGCTCTATTGTCACAGACTGAAGCATGACATTTTTATTAATGAAAGTCCATAGCTATAAAAAAGACTAAATTATTATATTATGGACTCTTCCAGTATGACAAGCTCTATGCTGATTTTTGTTGGGGAAAATCAAAGATATGCAACATACCAACCATTCGAATCTCTTTTGCTATGGTCAGAAGACAACACATTACACAGGATGGTTGGGTTTTAAGTGATTTTCTGTCACTTATATTTTTAGAAAATGGGTTCCATAAAAAAATGTTTCAATAGCAGTTAGTATCATCACATTGGCAAACACAATTATTTCCTTAGCAGATACTCAATACTTAATAATTAATAATCAAGCTCTAGAGGCAGGATAATTTAAATAAACTCCTACTACATTTAGAGTATGTTAGATTCCAGGTGGTATTTATCTCCTCAGTTCTCTGAATTCTGTAGCTCTGTGTTCTCTTATTTTATGTCCCTTCATTTATTTTTTAAAGGAGGCTATGGAAGTTCCTGTTCAGTGTAGGACTAAGAAAGTACAGATGGAATAGTCTCGAAATCAGAAAAGTTAAAAATACTATATCCTTATCACATATCCTGAAGCATTTAATTTAATTTTCTTTTATGCCATTTTGAATTTTATTTTATCAAATTTGCAGTCTGTCAACATCTTTGAGATTTTAAAAACTTTTTTTGGACTGACTTTCTGATCACTTGTTTTGTGTTAAGGACAGTGTTTTAGCTGTGGTTAAAATATTTTGTAGGTTGTCATCAATTCACCAATGTTGTTTCAGAAACCCTCTCAGAACTGGCTCATGGCACAGAATTGCACAGAATTAGTTGGTCAGTGTTTTGGTTGGGGCAAGGTAAGTGCTGGGAAGGAAGCCGAGGAGTCCTGAGGGCTTGCTCTTCTCTGAGGACTGTGGAGCCAATAATGAAAAAAAGGCAAACTTGCTCTACCAAATATGATGCTATTTTTCTTAAATGAGGGCATAGGATGCTTTTCATAACTTTATAATCATGTTAGGATATAGGAGAATCTTCTTACCTGTCAGCTTCATCCTCATACATAACTGCATTTTGTGTACTGTGCTTGGCTTGCTCTGGCCAAAAACGGCTTTTGGCAAAGGGGACGGGAGGGCCAGCAAAAGTCTGTGCACCACCACATAAAGCCGAGGGACTGTGGGAGAAGTCTTCAAAGCCATGGAGCACTTCATATTTTTATGTTAGGAAAGAGTTTTGTATCTTTGAAGGGTAGTCCCTTTGGACACTTGCTTACACAAGACTAGTTGATTTAGTATGTTCTTTACTGAATTCTTTATTCCTAAAGAATTCCTTTTACTGATCCTCTACTAACTGACACATAGCAGGTAGGTGCTGTTTGCTCTGGTGTGGAGTACTTTGGTCATTTCTACTTAGGTTTGAGTGGCCGCTGATGCTGAGGGAGAGGAGATAACTATTGAGACAATGATGTCCATCATTAATGACTTTTTCTTCTTTTAATCTTTGAACGGTAACAGTGTTTGGAAAGCATGCTCTAGAGAGCAAAATCACCAGTTCTCCTGTGTCTTTGATATCCTGAGTGTTTGTCCTCCTTGGAGATCTGAACAGCGGACCTGAGATTATTGACATGCTTTAGATTCTGTACTGTAATGATTTTTGTTGTTATTCTAGAATAAATTCTTAGTGGTAGCTCAGTCACAGTAAACAGTTTCAGAATTGGCAAATGTTCTATCATGCAAGTTAAACTTTGAAATAATTGCCAATAGATATGTTGAGGGAAGAAATAGGCATCAAAATATATATTCAACTGTTTCCCTAAAACACTGAAATTTAAAAAATCACTATGTATTTAAAATAATTTTGGGCCAAAATGATGCATATATGTAAGTCATTTCTATCTCTTTAAAAATGAAATTCTGTTTTAGGCCCATTTCTCTTATGTAGCGATAAGATTAGTTCTGTTTTGGAGAATCAAGCCAAAATATTTCTGATTCACTTCTGAGTGCCTCTTTTCAAAGGCTTTGGTATCTTCTGTGCTCATTAAACAGTAAAGGGTTGATGGTAGCTATAGACCAGTGGCTTTCAAGCCTGGCTGCCCATTAAATTCACCCAACCGCTCTTTCCAATGACTGGTTCTGTGTGGGGCTCAGAATCTTGGCAACTTGAAAAGCTCCTCAGGCTGTTTTGATGGCAGCCAGAGTGCAGAGCAAAGGGAGGGTAGGAGATAAACGACCTTGTAAGTTTTCCGTAAGCTACTCATTTTGGATCCTTTTTATTGTTGGGGGAAGAGTGGAGTCATAAAGATCCATTACACAGTGGCATTTGGTTATTTGTATTCAGACTTACAACCCTTGATGCTGGCTGAGGCTGATGAGACAGCTTTCAAGCAAGTATGTTCATCATTTAAAAACATGATTTCATAGTTCTGACTTTTCAGATGACTCAGTGCCTTTCAACCTTTTGTGTAAAGAACACATGGGAGATAAGACTTGCTAAACATGGTGGTGTGGGACCCTTGTGCACAGACTCAAATTCATTTAGGGGAAAGTAGATAGCCCTGGGAAGGCTAGGCTGGGCTGTATAAGCTGTATAAGCAAGCAATTAGATGATCTTCAGAGTTATTTATTTATTTTTAAATAAATACGGCATTCCATTTATCTTTTGTACATAGCAAACTTAAAATTAATTGCTTAATAGATCTATCTTATTATATGTCTTCAGATTGTGGGTGAAGAATTTGGCGGAGTTTGAATGTGATATTCTTTCAACCATGCAGTGTCATGCAGGGTCATTTGGTGTTAGCTCTTCTGAAGCATCCAAGATTAATTAATTCACATGCTTGGCACTCTGGTAGTCAAGGCTTGAAGGTGAGCCCAGCTAGGCCTCCCTCTATATCATGTTGGGATATATTTAACAAAGCTTCTCACCATGACATTTATTGTGTCATTTACACAGTGACTTCGGTTTCTAGAGCCCTTGGGGAATTGGCACTAGCTGGAAGGCTTCTTGTAACCTGGAATCAGAAGCCCCTACCTAGCATTGTACTCCAATGATGGCTGGGAGATAAAGTCTGAAAGACAGCTTTGGTCCAAGCAGAGGGGGAGATCTTTGTGAAAGGAATAGAAAAGAACTTCTAGCTGATGTCAGAAGGCATGATCCTATAACCACACAAATATCTGAATGATTCAGCCATAGGTTAGCTATTCCAGTATAGAAACTCACTATCTTTAAATTGATTACTTTCAATGCCTTCTAAAAAATATTGCCTACTTATCAAGCTCTTTTTCTTTGACCCATCTTTTTTGAAGTACAGTGGTGATTATGGAACTCTTCCCTAAAAGTATAGGTGGGGCTGACCCTGTTCCCTATTACAGAAGACTTAGTGTTATAAAGTTCTGTGGGTGAAGGTAGGGCACAGTGGTTATTACTTCTGGTGGTTTGAATGAGCATGGTCTCCATAGGTTCATATATTTGGATGCTTAGTTCTCAGTTAATGAACTATTTAGGAAGGATTAGGAGACATGACATTGTGGGAAGAGGTGGACTTGTGGTTTGAAAAGCCCATGTCAGATGCACCTTAACTTTCTCTCAGCTGCTATCTTGTGGATCAGGATGTAAGCTCTTAGTTTCTTCTCCAGCATCATGTGTGCCTCCTTGTTGGGTTGCTGCCATGCTTCCTGCCATGATGATCATGGATCATGATGATCAATTGTAAGCACGTCCTTAATTAAGTGCTTTTATAATCTTCCTTGGTCATGATGTCTCTTCATAGCAATAGAATAGAAGTGACTAAGACAGATCCAGAGGCTCTGGAGAGAGACCACTTGGGTTCAAGCCTTGGACTGCTACTGTCTTGTGTTGTGACCCTGGGTAGTGCCCTGCCTCAGTATGTTTTACCATATGGGTAGTTATGAGAATGAAATGGATAATATACAAATAAGATCCCTAGAATGTGCTGCAACCTTGGTGATAATTTAGTTCCTGTTCTTACTAATGTTTTGTGGTCTGGTACATACAGCCTTCATGGCCTGCCACACCTGCTGTACCTCATTCCAGCCTTGTTTCCACTGACTACTCTTGTACTCATGCTGCAGCCTCCCTCAGCTATCCCCCATGTTGTCTATATATTTATTGTCATTCCCTTTTCTTACGTTGGTGCCCCTCTATGGAAGTAGACTTCTCTCTCCCTCTCTTAGAAAGTGCTGTTGTCACGAGTATGTTATTGGAGTCTGAATGTGGGGAAATTGGAATAATGCTCTGCATTTCACCATACAAGGTTAAATTTTGCACCTCAAAATCTAATATATATATATGTGTGTGTGTATATGTATATATAAATATATATGTATATATGTATTTTTTAGGACAATACTTTGTATCTGTCTTTGGGTTTTTGGGTTTCCCTATGCATATAGCACAACATGGTGCTCACATACTGATCTTTAAAATTAGTCACAGTACAAGGCAGGCAAGGCTAGGCTGTGCTGTATAAGCATGCAAGCTGCAAACCTCTGTGGCTCCTGCAGTAATTCCTTTCTCAATTATGCTGTGAATTTCTGGAGAATCATTAGGAGAAGCTGCTCATCCATCATGGCTGGTGCTTCCTCCATCTAAAATCCTGCTTTTGTGCTATACACATGGAATAAAGTAATAGGAATACATCCATGAGCTCTTAGTGACACACATGGAGGCCCATGTTACTTTTGCTCACATGCCATTGGCCAAATAGATAAATGGTCACTCTTAAGTTTGTATGGGTGAAAAAAATATAATCCCACCATGTGCTCAACCACACATAATCAGCTATTTATGGGCAACTTCTAGTGGCTACTGCAGATAAGTCTCTGGTCTTATTAACTATTCCCCTAAGATGCATTTTGGTTAATATGTCCATACTGCTATAAAGGTTGCACCTGTGGGAACCTCATTAAGTTATAGCTTTCAATTCAGCTGAGACTATATATCCTTCTTTATGACCCATTTGGAGGCATGACTGTTCAACTAGAGGAAAGCAAGCTATAATCATGCAGTGAGAAGTCATATTTTGTGTGTATGTGGTTTTGTTCTTAGAAATAGTAAGGGTATCAAATTTCTCATCTTTTCATGATTGTAATAATATGAAAAAGACATTGCTTTTGTGTTAATAACATCCCATTTGTGTTATACCCTAAAGTAAATGCTGGGGACTTAGACATGGGATGTAATACTACACTAGAGCTACCACTGAGTGACTACAAAAATAGAAGCTTTGGTGAGCTCACTATGATCCTATTTGACCAAACTGAGCTTGTTGAATAATTTAAAGTGATACTGATCTTGACCAATTTGAAAGACATCCTATATACATATAATAATCTTCAGTGTCTCAAACTTTTAGACAATAGACAAAAGGAAATGATAGGATACACTACCTAAATAGGAAAGATTTGGCTTCCTTGGCATTAGAATTAGGGAGATTTTTGTTTCTTCTGCATGCATAATTACTACAGAACCATGATTTTTCAAGTCCTAAGAAATAATGTGTAGACATCTGTGATGGTTTGCGTGGAAATGGCTCCATGGGCTCATAATTAGGAGGTGTGGCCTTGTTTAAGTAGGTGTGGCCTTGTTAGAAGTGTGTCACTGGTGGTGGGCTTTGAGGTTTCAGATGCTCAAGCCATGCCCAGTGTCACTCTCTCTTCCTGCTGCCTGCCAATTGTGACATAGAACTCTCAGTTACCTCTCCAGTACCGTGTCTGCCTGCATGCCACCGTGCTTCCTGACATGACCATACTGGACTAAACCTCTGAACTATAAGCCATCCACAAATCAATGATTTCATTTATCACAGTTGCTGTGGTCATGGTGTCTCTTAACAGCAATAGAAGTGTGATAGTTCTTAATAGCAAAAGAACTATCTAAGGATGTTCAAGAGATATAGACTAATGTGGCAGTGAATAACTTATCATAGATGCTGATGGCAAATAGAAAATGCAGGGTTATTAGTGATGGGGCTTCTGCTAACTTTCTTATGTTGGCAACATAATATATGTATAGTTCTTGTGTGTGTCTGATGTGGGAGGGCATGTGCCTGCCATGGTATATGTGTGGAGGCCAGAGGATAGCTCTGCCATGGTATATGTGTGGAGGCCAGAGGGTAGCTCTGCCATGGCATATGTGTGGAGGCCAGAGGATAGCTCTGCCATGGTATATGTGTGGAGGCCAGAGGATAGCTCTGCCATGGTATATGTGTGGAGGCCAGAGGGTAGCTCTGCCATGGTATATGTGTGGAGGCCAGAGGGTAGCTCTGCCATGGTATATGTGTGGAGGCCAGAGGGTAGCTCTGCCATGGTATATGTGTGGAGGCCAGAGGGTAGCTCCATAAAGTCAGTTCTCTCCTTTTACTTTCACATGGGTTCTGAATTGTCTAGCCTTTCAGCAAGTCCTCCACTCACTGAGGGATCTTCCAGGCCAACAAGATATATTTGACTGGATCTTTCAAGGGGTGGCAAGCAGTGCTTATTATATCTACTTACGGTGTGAAGAAAAAAATGTGGAGGTTATGAAAGGTCAGAAAGTTATAATCCAAACCAGCTGGACAGCGGGAACAAAGATTTCGAAAGCCAAGTATTTACTGAAGGACAGTGGATGCTCTTCAGTCTCCAGGGAGCTGTGGGTAGGATGTAGCCTGCATTCTGATAGACGCAGATTGTATGAGAGGATTTGAGATGGGTTTCTTCTGAAATGTGCACAGGATTCCATTCTTGCATTCTGGCGACAGTTTAGGGTAGTGGGTGGGATGAATGGAAGAGTCAACCAGTGAATGTGGACTATAATCCTGTTACAGCTGTAATAATTTTCACAGGATTTGGACTCTTTTGGCCCAGTTGACATTTTAGAATCTTCTGTCTAGAACACTGTACATGGATACCTTGAGCTGTGTGAGCTGTGTTTAATTTGTTCAGTGGGCCCCACTCTTCAGAGTCCTGGGAGAAAAGCAAGTGGATGTGTACAACATGGCTTATCCCTACAATGGCTTCTTTAGAAATGGCTGTGGTGATAAGGGAGATGCATCAGTGGCCAAGCATTGATTTGTTTGTTTTTAGTCTTAGGCAGCAGCACATGCCTGTGAATTCTAACAATATTTGCTCTAATTCAACACCAAATATTGTAAGGGGCAAGGAAAGTTCATAGCAAAGCATATTTGCTTGAAAAGGTTTCCATGGCTCTCTAGTGTCTCTTGTATGTTTGTAGCCTCAAAACTTTCACACTGGCTTTTTTCCCAGGAATGAGATATCTGCGCTTCTTGCTGTTTGGGTGCCTGTGCATCTTCCCTGGAAGGGGACAGAATCGAAAGCCAAGTGGAATGGTTTAGAGTGGTTGAAACTTACTCTGTGAAGGCTAAAGCCTGCAAGGATATAAGGTCAGGGTTCAATATGCCTAAGAGCTTGAACTGGTCGGTTGGTAACACAAATCAATTCATTAGCCTAGGAGACCTGTTGGGAGTGTTGGCTACATACATTGGTAAGTATCTGAATTACCAGGCAATAGTATTTTCCCTTGGTCTCTTGGGAATTTAGTCCAGAACTCCTCAGAGATACATAAATCTATGGATGTTCAAATCTTTTATGAATGGTGGTATAGCATGTGCATAAGACCTGTGATACACTGAAAATTATCTTGATTGCGGTCAGTATTTGCAGATTATTGCATTATTTAGGAGATAATCACAGGAAGAAGGTCCATCTATATTTAGTACAAACACATATTAATATTCCCTTGAGGGTTTTTTTTTTTTTTTAAATCTGTTCTTGACTGAATCTATGGATTCAGAGGGCAACTCTGCTCAGACGGAGGAATGAGTTTCTGAACTTTGGGGTCTGGAGTCTGTGCTTCACCCTCTGTTCCCCTCAATTATGACTTCCTCCTATCAGATGACTGTAGCTTGTGCTGAATGGACTAAAGCAAACAAATAATAAAAAAAGCCCCACAACAACAACAAAATCAACCAGGACAAGGGTCTTCTAGATCCCATTGCTCTAGAGTTATATTTCTTTCAGGGTATGTTAGTCAAAAGTTATAAATTCACCCAGCCTTTTGCTTGTTAAGTTAAATTTGAAGGTATTTTGTTCTCTATTAGACTTTTGGATCTTTACACTTCCACACATATTTATATGCACACACATATATTTATGCACACACCTCTATCTATATCTAGAGCTATTTTGCTAAATGTTGTACATGAGAGCACAGCATCCTGGAAGAATTAGATCACTACATATTGAAGCATTTTTCAGCTGGGCCTTTTAAGCAGATCTGAGCAGTGATTGGTCAAGCAGGTTGTTGTGCTTCTTGTTCTTCTGGAGTCTCCAGATATCCAAGTCTGCTTTCCTGCAAGTTCTCTCCAGGCAGTAGAGGAACAGTACCTTTTCATCCTGAGGATTCCTGGGATAAGGTGGCCTGCTGGGCACACCCATTGCTCTCCCTCACTGTCATCTGCATAGCAGCATTTCTGCCATGTAAAACTCAATTTATAAATGACTGCAAAAGCTCAAGCATATAAAGACCTCAAAGATATTTTACAAATAATACTTTATATGATTTTCCAAACACATTTTCTGCTCCCTCAGAGTTCCCCTCAATGCCATCTCTCCAGCAGCGGTCAGCAGGTAGGTAGAATAACACGTTATCGGCAGAATAATTCCGTCACTGGGGCAGAGGCTGGCAGCAAGAGCTGTCTTGATGAGACTTTGATGTTTTGTAAAAACAAAATGAAATTCTCATTTTGGTACCAGTCCTGCTAAGGGAATGGTTAGCTCAGCAGGAACCCAAATGCAGGAGATTAAAGGGAGGGCATGGAGATTTTACTGCCGGGGTCAGGTGAGCAGTGCCTGCTGTCAGCCCTCCTGTGAGAGAGAAGAGGAAATATTGGCAGCTCTCCTATGCCACCATTTTCTAAACATCCTGTTAAGATTTGCTACATAGTTAAAGCTGACATTTTGAACCCCATATGAGAAAGTGGGAGCCCTTGTTATGAATAATACTGTATAAAGTAGCAGTCTAAGACCTCCAACTTTTACATTACTTCACTTCTAAATGCAGCATTCTGTTCTCTGTCACTTTAGTTAAAAATGTGACTTCAGAAGGTTCAGGCCATTTGGAGACTGTCTTATGATGTATAAGTGAAAAGCGCAAAGTGTTTTAAAGTTGTGTTGCTCTCTCCATCTTACTGTAATGTTTGTGGCTCCAGATTTCTAGCTTGATGACAATATATGTATACATTTATCAAAATGCCTGGGCCTGTCTCAGATTTTTATGTTGTTAATATATAACTAAAGTTTAAATAGGATAATATCTATAATTATTTAAAAATATGCTGAAAGCATGGACAGTAAGAATATCCTCCATTTTGCAGTTATCTGTGACATTTGTGATTATTCTTGAAATATGAGGCCTTCTATCTTTTCTTTATTTTCAGGGGTTCATACAGAGAAACTGCCCCTGTTAGATGTGGGAGGTTGTCTGTTGGTACGATGCAATGTTGCCCATTTGTAGGGAAATGCAGACTGTCTGTGACAGGTGTTTGCTTTCATGCAGGAACATGACAATTTTAATTCTGTATGTACTCAGTTCCAGCAGTAAGCTATATGATCCCACAGCATGGTCTGTAGGCTATGGATGTGTGACCCTGGTGGACTCACACAATAGATGTTGCTTTCCCCCTCCCCTCTTAGGACCAATTTAAAACAAATGCAGACAGAAAATTTATATACAGAATTATAAATACAATTTATTAGATCGTATCTTTTCATACATTGGTTTCTTAGTCAATAATGTACATGATCTCCAGATTTCTTTGCAAATGTACAATTTAAATGTCTTGATTTTATGGAGTTAAATGTAATTCCTGTGAATAATCATTTTGTGATTTGACATCATTTTATTCTTTTTTACTTTGAAACAATTGAAGTAAAACATTTAAAATAATATATATGTTATGCTCTTAAACAAACACCAGCAGCTCCATGCTGCACTTTCTTCCTCCTTAGAGACAACCTCTTTCAACTTTCTTAAGTGATTGTTCTCACTTGTATAAGCAATCTTCTTGATTGAATCCTTGTAGTCAGACATTTCTCTCCTGCCCACCAATTCTCAAATAATTACTCAGAGGCTTAATATTACTTATAAATTCTCAGCTGATAGCTCAGGCTTGTTACTAGCTAACTCTTACACTTAAATTAACCTCTAATGTAACTATGTTGAACCTTGTGTCTTGATCTTCCTTCTCTGCATTTTCCTGGCGACTCCTCTGACTCTGCCCTTCCTCATCCCATCATTTTCAGTTTGGCTCTCCCACCTAGTTGCATTCTGTACAGCTATTGGCCAGTCAGCTTTTTTATTAAACCAATCACAGCAACATATATTCACATGGTAGAAAGGGAATATTCCACAGCAAATCCTCTATTGCTTAATCCAAAACTCAGGCATTTTAAGTTGATCTGTTGTAGGTAAGATTTTAATTTCTTTTCATTCCCTTCTCCCAGTTTGTACTTCCAGCCTCTCTAATTTTTCTGCTTAAAGAGTTAACCTTTTTGAGAGGTCAACATGTGATCTTTACACTAGTTTGATGGTAAATGCTATTCAAAGCTGAGTCAGTCATAAAATGAATGTCTTCAAGTTGTTTTCTGACTTGTAATGACTTTGTTTGGTTATTCCTATAATGCATTTCTATAATATTCCTGTAAACACATTTCAAATATGTTTATTTGTTTTCTGGGAAAGAAACATTTCTTTGAATGTATATATTTTTAACATTTATGTCTTAAATATCATACTTGAGTCATAGCATCAGAAAGGTGTGTGGAAGGCTTTCAGATTTTTGAACGCAATATATTATATGAGTTCCAGCCAACTCCTCAGGCAAGACAGTACAGATTTTATCTCCACAAGTCTTCAGACTGACTGGGCACACAGGCAAAAGGGCAGAACTTCTGCCTTTTCCTCCTTATATTTCTTTCCCTGTCAATCTAGTTTACTTCCTTTACTTTCTAGAGCTAGGATTAAAGATGTGAGCTACCACTGCCTGGGTCTTAGGCCTTGAACTCACAGAAGTCCAGATGGATCTCTGTCTCTGGAGTGATGGGATTATAAACGTGGTTTACCACTCCCTGACTTCCCTGGCTTTGTTGTGGGTGACTCTGTCCTCTGATATTTCAGACTATTTTTATTAAATATACAATATATCACCACAGTAATGTCTGTGTTCAATTTTTGGTGTTTTTGAGAAGGTCCTTTTTACCTCCTCTGCATCTTCAAGCTTCTCCATATTTTTCTCCTGTTAACTGAAGTTTCATGATGTGTACATATTATTAAGTATTTTTATAATGCTGCACAGGTTGGCCATTTATCAGAGCTTTAATATGTAGATTTATCTTGTAGTTTGGAGAGACATTCTTTTTCCATCACCTTTGCTCAGTACATGGGATTTCCAAGTGGGTCTTTGTCTCGCCCTACCGTCTCGCCAGCAAGAACGACGCGGCACACATAGGATCTTTTTGTAGAAAAGCTTTAATGTATCTTGAGAGGGAGAGCATAAGCTTATAAGGCAGAGACCCCAAACGGATAAAACCCGTCCCTTATATAGGAAACTGACCCCGCCTAGGACGTGTCAGACTCAGATTGGCTGTAGCTCAATCGGCCGAGGTGATGCCACAGGAGAGGCAGAGCACAAAGAGTGGAAATTTTTTTTGTACCTGCGCAGTCTACTTATTTACACATTAGAGCACAGGATGTCGACGCCATCTTGGAATGGCGACAGTGAGTGCGGCTTCTCACAGGTCTTTCCTTCCAAATTGTATTTTGAACCTACTAGAGTTACCTTTTATTTATTTTTTAAATTTCCCCCTTACTTATTTCCTCTTTCTTTTGCTACACTGTTTTAATTTTTCTGTGAGGTATGATTATGCTTATCTTACCTGTTTATTGACTTTTTTTGTTCCATCACTTTTACATTTCTAAATTCTCCAGTACCTCTCTTGTTTAAAGATTGCCATCACTTACAGATTAGAATGCTATCTTGTCTTCCTGAGGATATTTGATAAAGGATGTGACGTCCTCCTCAGTTGTTGGCAATGTTTGTCTGTCCTCAGGGCTGCTTATTTTTCACTGTTGTTTTTTGTCAGCCTCTGACATAAAGTTAAAGAATGTCTTAAAATGGCTGGTGGACTGAACCCATTGTTATTTCAGTGGATCTTTGTTCTGGCCCAACTGACTGGAGATGGTTCTCTCTAAGGATGCTTCTGCCCTTCCCTCATTCCTTTGTAGATATGATTTTCTTTATGTGTATAAGGAAAGTCCTGCCCACATGCATGTACAGTAGCCATTAAATATGAGCAGACTACTTTAATATATTTTTAAAGAAAATTATGACATTTTTCTTTGACACTACACCAAAACCTAACAAATGCTGCTTTCTTGAAGGTTGGGTGAAGAGTAGAGCCCACAGTCAATCTAATGGATTTTCATGCTCTACTACATTGAACTGCACAAATCTTTCCCAAATTCTTTTGAACTGGATTTTTTACTTGTGTATAGTCGTGAAACACTTTGTAACATACATTGGCCCTTTAGAAGATGTTGGTTGACTGAGTCTGTCAGTGTTGATTTATCTTAGAAAATATAGGAAGATCACAATTACTTATGTCATCATCAATCCCCTTACAGAGAAATTGTCATGCTCATGACAGATAATATAGTTTGTCCAAACCCCAACTTTTCTATGAAAGTACAAATTTCATCATTAGCAATAAGAGTTCAGTTGTCATTCTTCAAGTGGCAGAATATCCATGTACTCATTTTCCTAGAAATTATCTGCCAAGTATTTAAGTCTGCCTATTAATGTTTTTTATCTCAGTCAATATTTGAAGTAAAAGTAGTCATGAAAAAAGTTTGCCAGTCAAACAGTAGTGTACATCTTTGTCCTCAAAGATATTTTATATGTAAACATTACTTCATCACATAGAGTATTAAAATAATAGGCAATCAAACACTGAGATTTAGTAAAGCTAATAATTTTTACTGTTTTATCAAGATCTTAAGTGAAGGCATATTTATAAAACATTTTGGCTAGTCTCAAATTTTAACTGGATTATAGACTTACATGTAAATGTATAGCTGTAAAACTTTTAGCTGAAAACATAGATGACTTCTGCCATGTCTGAGACTTCTTTAGATAGCTCACCAGTGCTACAAACCATGAAGGAGATACTTCAGAACCTAGCTTTAATTTGTTTCTTTGTGCTTTCATTAGTTCATTTTAGTTTTTTGATATAGGGTCTCATATGGCCCAGGCTGAGCTCAAATTCTTATTTTTCTGAGACTGGCCTTGAACTCCTGATTCTTCTGGCTCTACTTCCCAAGTCCTGGTATTACACACACACACACACACACACACACACACACACACACACACACACACACGCACACACACATTCAGACTAACTCTTAGACTTCATTAAAATGAAAAAGTTCTGCCTTAAAATACTTTTAAAAGTATATGAATACAAAGACAGGAAGAAGGGTTCTCTCAACATTTTTAATGACATTTATTTCTAATGTGAGGAGGTGGGGACACTTTTTTGCTGTGGTGCACCTGTAGAAGCTGTTGGGTAATTCACAACCAATAAAATTGACTTTTTTCTTCAACTGTGTCTCCTAGGCTCGGTGATAGTTGTCTACATACTAAGTCACTCAATGGCCTGGAATAAATATTTTTAAAGGACACATTTAATAAGAACTTTAGCCAAAACGTACAAATAACTCTCAAAAGTAACTAACTAAAAAGTGAGCCACAGATCTTCAAATAACTCACCAAAGAAGACACACATGACAAGTAAGTGTATGAGAAGATGATGCTTCTTCTCCTGGGCATCTTAGAAAAATGCAGATCAGAGCTTCAAATAGACACTAGTACACACTGACTGGCTCAAGTCCAAATCTCCAGCAGCATCCAATCAATATTGGTGAGGATGTGGACTGACCTCAAGTGTGTTACTGATGGGGATGAAACTGGCCTAACCCCTAGGAAGATGATTTTGGTAGTTTCTTACAAATCTAATGATACCTTTTCTATAAGATCAGTAAATACATTTTTAGTATTTACTCTGAGTTGAAAAATGCATCCACATAAAAATTAGAACATGCATCTCCAAGTGTAAATGAGTGAAAGAGCCCTTCCTTAGCACACTGAAGGCTATGGTGCAGTTCCCAGTTCATAAAACCTCTATTTACAAACAACAACAACAACAACACACAATCTCTTCATGAATATTGATAGTCGCTATAGTCAAATGACTAAAACACTGAAGCAATCATATGTCCTTCTGTGTGTGGGTGAATAAGTAAATGGCTGTAGTTCCAGACAATGAAATGTCATTCCATGCTAAAAAGATGTTCTTTGGGGCAGGGAGATGACTTTCTGTGCATAATTGAGGACCTCAGTTCAAATCCACAGCATCCACATAAAAACTGTGTATGACTGGGTTCATCTATAACTCAGCTAGCCTGTAATAATTTATGAGTGCCAGTAAGTGATAGGTACTTTCTCAAAAGATATGTAGGAGAGTGATTGAGAAAGACACCAAATGTCAACCTCTAGCCTACACACACATATGCATATATGTATACACATGAACACACACTCATGTAAACATGTATATATATATCACATACACAAAGCAAATGAGAATATATGTACTTAAGAGAGAAAGAGACAGAGATCCTTCCATGGCTTGACAGATTATGGAAGAAATCTGAATGCATGTCACCAAATGAAAGCAGATAATATGAGAAGAAAGCATGATGTATCTAGTTCATTCTTTGCCATTCTGGAAAGATGAGAGCGAAAGAAACATATTGCCCAAATCACTGAATCTGGGCATGAACAGAGCACCAGAGTCGGCACCTTTGAAAACGTTCCAGAGAACACTGTGAAAGTGGACATGTGCCATTATATATTTATCCAGATCCATAGAATGTACAGTACCAATGGTGATCTTTGGGTTTTTGAGGAATGATGTTCATGTACCTTAACCATTTTTAACCATTTTTAACTAATGTACTAGAAGATAACTGGAATTATTCCTGTGGGATGAGAAGTATGTTCAAAAATCTCAATATTTTCCTCTTAAAATTGCTGTGAACTGAAAAAGTTTTTCAATATAAAATATTTCAAAAATTGACTCAAAAAGAAAGACAACTGAAAGCATTTACAATGTTAAAGGTTGAGGAATTAAGGACCACTGTTTTATTTTTGGCTTCTTGCTACCTCCCTTCCTGGTAAGGTACCACCAGTCTCCCTGTTTTTACCTTAAATATTATGTTTTTTTTTTCCTTAAAAAAAATCACAGCCTGTTTTTCTCATGGTAGACTTTCAGAATTCTCAACTGTGCCACACTCTGTAAAGAATTGCCCTAGTGCTGTGCCACCCTTCTAGAAGGCTGTGTGGGCTTAGGAGTTGATTTGAGTTTGGAGGTGTATTCATATAGGTATGGGACCACTAGCGTCCTGTGGACATAAGCTAGTCTGATACTGACTGCTTGGATTCTGTCTCAACATGATGTTAGACCCTTCTTCAGCTTGCGCTGCCTGGACAGGTCCTCAAGTCACAGCAAGCAACAATGACAACATGTTTCTTTCCTTCCTGGTGATGACTCTTTGAGACACTATTCAAATGCCATCTGTTTTCTGATGTATCTCTGGTCAAAAGCAGACATTCTCCCTTGCAGTCCAGGTGTTTTGGGGGAGATGTGCAGGCACTGTGCATACCACTGTGAGGCAAGCATCCTGAACGAGTACGCACAAGGAAAGCTTCCCACTATGCAAACCTCAGAGCAGTACTTCCTCCAAACTTATTTCACCCACTGGACAAAAGACAGAGTATTTTCTCATCTTTTCAGTAAAAGATTTCTTATCTTTACTACAGTTTTCTTCTTTCTGGACCATATTCTTGTCTGAGAAATTCTACCTGAGACAGCAAAGCAGCCTCCCATGGAAACAGTGTGTCTCCATGGAAACAGTGTGTCTTGATAATCAGAGAGCACGGAGTATGTGCATTGGAGAATCACAGAGGCCTGGCTTGCACAACCGGATAGGCCCTTACTATTGGGGAGACTATGACTATTTGTGCATATTTCAGCCACTGTCTTTTATATAAAGTTGTAATGATGACTTAAGCCAGTGAATTAAAATAGTTAAAATATTATGTAGAGTGCTGGAAACTGTAATACCACCCCTAGTGGACATGCCCACAGCTAAAATAATGAAAGTAACATAGCCTATCATATACAGAAATTTCTTTGAATTTGAAAAGTGAGTGTCTGTGCTCACTCATATTCATGTGTTTGTGAGTAAACATACATGTTTGTTCTCATGTGTGGAAGCCAGAGGTCCACTTGATGTGTTTTTCTCAGTCATGTTCTCCATTATTTTTTCCTGAGATTGAGTCTCTCACTGAATTTTCAGCTCTTTGATGTTGCTCAGCAGGAAAGCCAGTGTGGCCTGGGAGTGCACTTGTCTACATGTTCTGAGGTAGACATTTCACATAGATATGGCTGGCTTCTACATAGATGATATGAATTCAAATTCAGGTTCTCATGCTTGTATGCCAGATGTTTAGAGTCTTTTTAAACCAGTCAACTTTTTTATAAAAGTAACACAGCTTAGGAGTAAGACAACGATGACCAAAGCCTTGCTCCGACATGGCCACAGAGGCTTCCTCTTGCAGCAGATGGGAACAAATACAGAGACTCACTCACTGTCAGACAATCTGCAGAGAATGGGAGACCTTTGAAACGCTCAGTTCTAGATGGTAAATCTCATCAACTCCATCCACTTAGAGAGCAGGGAACCTGCAGAAGAGAAAGCAGAAAGAGCGTAAAGGGCAGTGATGGAGACACCTAGAAAATAAGGCCCTCTGAATCAATAGTCCACACATATGAACTCACAGGGCCCGAGGCAACACGCACAGGGGGCACCAGATGGGGTCCTGGAGCCAAGAAAAGTGGACACATGCCTCCATCCTAGCCCAGGAGCTATCTCCAAGTGATACCTACTTGAGAATGAAAACTTAGTTTTCTCTAGAGGAGTTTCACTGGGGAAAGATCTACTCTTAAAGACAGACTGCATGCCTAACATAGATGGCCAAAAGTAAGTGAACTCAACTGCCATTTGGAGCTTCTTTGTCTCATAATGTAACACCAAGGCTTTCCCTTTCTTTATTGTTTTACTTATATTTATTTATTTTCTCAGCCCCCCTTTTTAGCCCCACTTGTCCTTTGGGTATATATTAGGGCTTCCAGCTTGGTGTTTTATGTGATTCCAGAGTGTACTAACAAGTGAGTTTCTGTGTCTATATCTGTTTCTTTATTCCCCTCTTGTTTTGTCTTATTTTGATGTGTTCTCTTTTTTTTTTAATTTTATTTATCCTATCCTACCCTACCCTACCCTATCGTATCCTATCCTATTATAATCCCTTAGAAATGAAAGGGGGTGGATCCAGATGGGTGAGGAGAAATTGCAAAAAGTAGAGGGAGGAGAAAACATAATTAGGATATATTTAATAAGAAAAAAATTATTTTCGATAAAATAAAAAATGTATAAAAGTTAATATCAAAGTTTTGCTTTCCTCCTGTGAACTATTGGAGTATTAGCATTGAGGATAGCCAGGGATACTATATTCATGACATGAGAAATCTCTTTTGCAGCAAATGACAACACAGAAAGGGAGAGATAGAATTGAGTCTTTAGCTTTATCTAAAATTTCTTGTGTTGCAGATTTCAGATTTGTGTTTAACTCCTACACATAAGGCTTAGAGCACTTTGGGAACCTCATTTTCTTTGCTGCTTTATTGCACTTTTGAAAATATTCTTTCTTATTTTGTGTTCTGAAGTAGTTACACCATAAACAGTTTTCTTGAATGAAGAATTCATTTTGTTTCCTCTCCTACTACTTGCACATCAGCTCCTTATTTTCTCTCTCAGTGCCTTCTTCATCCACAGGCCTTTCCCCTGAGCTTAGCCGCCGCCTGTGCCACACGTGGCATTGCAATAAGCCTTTGCCTTTTCCTCTTTCCGTCTCCCTGAAGTGGAGCCTTGAATATTGGAATGTGGCTCTTCCCAACAGGGTTGTGACACTGACAATGGAGAAGGTCAACATTTGAGCATCCCTTTGCATTCCAAATCACTGGTCCACTGGCCTCACTGCATCACCAGGGCTGAGCTCATGTCTTCAGGTTCTTAATGTAAGCTGAGGGATGACCTCCAGGGAATTAACCGGCAGGCATTTCATTATCAGCAGCTCCTGAAGGCAGATAGAGTCCTGTCCTCTACCTCTTCACTCATTTCTTCTTTTGCTAAAATACTAAATGTCTTGAGCCTATCTCAAATATGTCACCATTATCAAGCAGTTGTATTTATAGTATCCTTCACAGAGTGAGTGACAGGACAAAGGCACGAGCAAAGAGCCCTTCATGTGGTGACTCATTGCTAGAGAGGACTATACCAAATTCTTGAATGTAGTTATATCAGTTTATGTCCACACTGGATACAAACTACCACCAGAGTGTGACTTCTAGGCTTCATTTTTAAGGTCATATGAACCCAAGTTATTGCCACATGAATCATGCTCTACAAAAGCAATATGCTCTTTCTTTAAAATTTATGTACCTTTGGAATCCTTAAGTTGATGATAAAAACAATAAAAGTCAATCATACTTCACACTTGATATACTTACTACCCCATAGAAATACTGTGACTTTCTTTAGGACTACAAGACTGCTGGTGGGTTAGCTAAGGAGTTAACAAAGCATGGCACTTACTGCCTTATATTATAAGTAATTTTCTTGTTAAGTAAAGAGTTTATTAGGATTTATGTTAAAGCAAGCATACATGTTTAATGTATATAGTTTGTGTTTGGAGATAATTATACACACTGAAACTATTATTATAATCAATGACAGTATATTTATCACTTCTAAATGTTTCCTCTTGCCTTTTCTTTTGGTATTTTATAAGAACATATACATAAGATTGTCCTCTTTAGCAATGCAGAATTGTTTGCTATGTAGACATCATGCTGTGAATGGATCTCAAGGACTGACCAACTCTTCCTTCCCTTATCCCTGGTGACAGTCATTCTGTGCTCTATGACTATACTCAAAATAACTATCCATTGCTTGTCAGTCATGGAAAAGTTTCTAGGATAGCTAGTAAAATATTGTTTCTGCAGTCCTGCCCTGTGGAGGTAATACACAGATTGAGTGCTTGTAGGCATTCAATTAAGTGTGCCTTTAAAATTAGTGTGCAAAGATAATGCACTTTGATTTTCCATTAGATTAATTTGGTGCAGGGGTTTTATGTGATAATTACCTTGGTGTACGATTATATTTATCAATTGTTGATTGTTTTCCCTGGATTCATTAGGACTCCTAAAGATTAATTTATATTTTAGACCTTCAGTGGTTTTATACTGGAGAAATTTCTGACTTTTCACAGATAATGTAAAACTTTACTAAACTCCCTCGGAGATGCCACCAACAGAAAGTCCCCATCACAGCTTAGCAATAAGTTATTTACTTGAGTTTCAGTCTGCCTATGTGTCCATGTTCTGGGGACAGACCTAACCCTGCGGTCAGTGAGCAGCCATGTGGCTATGTGACAGGATTTGAGAGCTTCTTGAAATTGTAGCTGGTACCCTTGTTATGTACTCCCTGTCTCATACTCCGGGACACAGAGCAGGGCACATCATGTGGAGATGGTAGGGTAAAGGCTCTAGGACTAGGCTTCCAGGGGCTGAGTGGCTTCTGATGGTGACCATTCTTTTACCTACTATGGCAAAAATTTTTGTCCAGTCTTTCCCGCATAACTTCTCAGAGTTGATGTTCTTATTATACCTCAGATGTCATTTGACACAGAGAAGATTTTAGATTTTCAGTGGCCAGTGCTGTTTGAAGTGACCTGTTGTTGATGTTGCTTTGCTCAACTCCAGTTTTTACTACTGAAATGTGGACCAAGCATTGCCTGAACTCTACTCTCACTTGTTGGCATCAGCTCTGTCCCATTCCACAGCCTCCTTGTTAGGAAAATATGATACACATTTCTGGATGTCAGAGCATTTGATGATTCTTTATGAATGAACTCTAACAACTGAGGAAGGGATGCTGGAAGGAAGCAGAAAGTTCACCTTTCCTTTAGGCTTAAAGCTAAATTTGCTGTAGGCTGCAAGGCATACCCGAAGACCCTGATTAGATGAACTTTATATTTACTTTCATGCAAGGTACTTGCTCTCACACAGAAGGCTTGCAGAATGCTTTTAGCTTTCACAGGATCCTTGCATTTCTAAATATGTTAATAACTTCTGGAGCAATAGGCTTCTTGCTTTACCCTCCACCTGCTCATGCCACTTCTGTTTACTCTCATTCATTCAACTTTATTGCCCTTCCACTCAATCTCTCTTCAACAACAACAACAATAGGAAATTAGATATCTATAGCACTTTGGCATATACTCTACAGTAGTGAAAGTGTACATGTTGTATCCATCCAATCTGTCTTGATTAGAGCTGTATTGCTATGAGGAGATACTTTAATCATAATTCTAATAAAGGAAAACATTTAATTGGGGCTGGCTAACAGTTCAGAGGTTTAGTTCATTGTCATCCCAGTAGTAACTATGCTGGCATGCAGACAGACATGGTGCTGGAGAGGTAGCTGTGAGTCCTACATCTGGGTCAGCAGGCAGCAGGAAGAGGGAGCCACAAGCCTGGCTTGAGCTCCTGAAACCTCAAAGCCCATCTCCCAGTGACACTCTTAAGCTTCAACAAGGCCACATGACTCCAACAATGTCACTTCCTATGAGACTATCGGACCATTTTCACTCAGGCTACCATACAGTCTGACAGGTAAAATACTTAAGGAAAGAAAGACCTTTATCCCATTAGTAGTTCTATAAAGAGCCAACCTTTTTATATAAAAACTGAGGACGGTTAGAGGACCCTAATAAGAAGACTTAAAGCTTCCATAGGTAATAACTAGGAAGAACTCCAGACCTACGAGATGCTCTGCTTTTAAAGGCACTTACCACCAAGACTAATGACCCATGTTCAATCCCCAGGACCCACATTGTAGAGGAGAAAACAAATGCCCACAAGTTCTCTTCTGACCTCTTCATGCCTTTCCTGTTTTTTGTGCCATACCCACGCAAATAAATAAATACTTAAAAAGAATCCCAGCAGCTAGGAACAGACTCCAGATAATATAAGTGATTTTTGTTTAGTTACCCAATGGCTTAGCACCAGCAAGGACTCTTTTTGCCCATGCTTGTGGTTTAATGTAAATTGTAAGGTTCTCTTATTGTTGCCACTGAAGACCTCAACAGAGCTCCAAATTAGCATAGTTTTCCCAACACTTAATAAGGAAAAATAGCCTCCTGAAATGATACAGACCCGTAGTCACACTATCTCTAGTCAAGATTCATTGGCCTGAGTAAGTCAAAGCACTGTATCTTAACTTCTGTGTGGGACAGAAGAAGCTGGACTGTGTACCTGGCAGGAGCAGAACCTGAATATTAGTGAACACTGCTGCCATCTCTGGATATAGCTGATATACTGGAATAACTCTGGGTTGCATAAAAGACATAGAAGCTGTTCCAGACAGCTTTGAACTGTGAGGGCATTTATAGAAAAACTCATATTATGCACTAAATCCTGCATGACTAGTGACTGACAGTGACATAGGAACTTTTCCAGCCTAGAATGCTCAGTGGAAAATAGGTGCGTCTGACAATGGAGGCTTGCTATGTATGGGATCTCTATTTCAGTGAGTCTGAAATTGCTAGGTTAATGGAGAAAGGAACAGAAGGAATTTGAAGAAATTCTGTAGTTTATTCTGAAGGCCGTTATTCTATTTGAGAGACCACCATCTGCATTTATAACAAATTATATACACAGGGCACTTTTGAAATTAGAAAGGTGAGTACAGTGGTTCAAAATATGTCTGTATTCTGTGTATCCAAAAGGAATGGCACACTTGTGTCACCTTAGTGGGTGGGTTATGCTTGGAGATCACTTCAGAGGTTGGCATTACAAATAAACATCCAGTAAATATTTTAATGAGTGAATTGTCAAAGGTATCATTTGGAAGGGATGTGGTATCTCTTGGATAATTCAAAAGATAGCTCAAGAAATATTGGCAGCTATAGGAACTATCAGTCACGAAAATGTTGATTTGAGAGAGGAGAGCTTCTAATCCAATGAAGGCCGTGTGGAGAAGGGCTGTAAATCTGCCTTCGTGTTAAGTCTGTTTCATTTAAATCCTTGCTCACATGTTTTCATTCAAGCTTTGAAGCCTGTGCTTCGCTAATTTTACAGACTTACTTGGTCATGATGATGCTTCTAAATAGTGTTGGTAGTCTTAGTAACCAACCTGTGCTTTTCTTTTGTCTCACACAGAAGCTTCTGAAAGAATATTTTCTTCAGTGTATCAATCTAAGCTTTACCTAATTTTGATCTATAATATTAACTCTTCCTACAGTTTATAAACATAGGAGATATTTGTCTTTCCAGTTCTGTTTGAACTGTGGTAACGTGTTCAGAAGCCTCTGACCTAGAGTTTCTGTGTATTGTCATTGTTTCCAGTCGAGCTTTGTTTGAGTTGGGGGTGGAGGGAGATACATGCTCAGCATACACCGCAGTAACTATGGCAGTTGCTCTTTACCTGTTTTGGTACTATGGCAACCTCTTTCAGCTACTTAGGTGGGGCTTTTTCAAAGATGATAGATTATAGAATAGCTTTTGAAATCCCCATATAGAAGAGTAGCCATGGCTATTCTATTCTATATATATATATATATATACACTATATATGAGATATGTATGTATATGTGTATTTATTAATCTTTGAGATGTTTGTGATGCATATGCTATGTATTGATCATATTCACCCTAGTCCTCATCCTAACTCTCCCAACATCTGCCTATTAACACCATTCCAACTTTGTTTGTGTCCTTTTATTCTATTTTATTTTATGATACAGAGTTCTGCTTGCACTGCTTATGTACTCGTGGGTATGTGGCTATTAGGTGGAACTTGACCTGCCATAGGCCACAACTATGTAGAAAAATGACTCTTCTTCTCTCAGAATCCATCAGTTCTTAATAACTCTTCAGATAGGAATGAAAGTTGTGAGCCTTTCCCTCCTCCGTGCTGGAATGTTGACTGGCTTGATTTTAGACAGGTCTTGTGCAGGCAACCATAAGTGCTATGAGTCATGAGTGCAGCCAGGTCCAGAACACTGTTTCACTCAGACTCGCCCAACTTTTAATTTCTAAGATCTTTCCATTTTTCTGTGATTGCCTCTGAGCCTTGGGGCAAGAGTATTCCATTGATGACCTAGTACTCTATTGGTTTTTATTCTCTACACCTTGGCCAGTTGAGTTTCTGCATTAACTGCCATTTACTGTGCAAAGAAACTTCTCTGAGGTTAGAGAGTCACATTAATCATAGAGATCAGGATTTAGGGAACATTTTGATACTATGTCCATTTAGTAAAGTAATAGAAGTATGTTCATCCTGAAGCTTATGAGCTTCGTAGCTATGAGGTCTTGGCCAGATTTACTCCACCATATATGTGTTTCTGCTCATGGGTGGAGCCTTATGTCTGATCAGGAATTGATTGCTTACCATTATGAATTTTGTGCTGCTATTGTATCCATGGCCATATATCATCTTTATTGAAGTTAATAAGGTTCACAGGTAGATAAAATGTTAATAAATCCCTTTCCTCCACATCAGCAGCATCCAGAGCATGGTTTGGTGTTATGAAAACTATGGCTATGTTCTTAGTAATGTTTGCTTTCATTGTTTTGAAGTAATTACAGATTTAGAGGAAGGTACACAGAATCATAGGGAGATCTTATATCTCATTCACCTTGTTTCTGTCATTAGTTGATCTTGAAGAATATACTTCAATATCAAAACTAGAACACTGGATCTGTAGAAAGTGTGAGCATAGTTATGACATTTTATAATAGGCTCATGTAATACTGTTCTCATAAAGACAATTCCATTACCATGAAATATTCATGCCTTGGACTTTGAAGTCATTGCTCCACCCTTCATCCCTATCATCTCTCCTCCTAGAAGACGATTTCTTTCTCCATTTCTGTGAGTTTTTGTTTATTCACATATATTGTGTAAATAGAATTTGGCCTTTGGACACTGGCTTCTTTGCATTCAGTATAATGATACACTAAGTTAGTATATGTAGCAATAATGTATTTTTTCTATTTTTATTATTTTTATTGTAGTAAGAACATATAAGATCTACCACTTTAACATATCTTTAACATAGAAATTTTAACTACATTCTCAGTGTTAACATATGACTATGACTTAATAATACTAAAACTTATACCAACTGAAGAGCAGCTCCCTCTGTGCCTCTGAATCTCTAGCCATGGTTTGACTCTCTGCTTTTACTTAACTATTTTATATGTCCCATATAAACAAACTGATATTTATCTTTCTATATTGGCTTATTTTATTTAGCAGAGTTTTCACATGGTTCAACCATATTGATGTATCTGATAAATGTTTCTCCCTCCTTTAAGGCTAAGGGGCTGAATTATCCATTTGTCCATCTCTCCATACATATGGATATACACTTACACATGTAGCATTCACAGTTTTCTATTCATCCATCCTTTAAGGAAGTTTGACTTAATTTTTATGCAGATGAGTGTTTTGCCTGCATATATGTAGGTGAGCCACATGTGTGCCTGGTGTCAGTAGAAGCTAGAAGAGACTGCTGGATTCTATAGAACTGCACTTACAGATGATTATAAGTTGTCATATGGGTTCTGCAAATAAAACTCAGGTCCTCTGGAAGAGCATCAAGTGCTGAACCCATCCAGTTGTCTTTTAGTAGCTATTTGGACTATAAAGGGGTTTGGTTAACAGAGGAAGTACCTAATAAGGAACTGTTTCTATAATATATATATAAAAACTCTTACAAGGCAACAGTAAAATATCAAAAACTCGAATTAAATAGGCAAATAGCTTAAATGGCTTCCAAAGAAGATATACAGAGGGCCAAAAGTGCATGTTAAGATGCTTATCATTGAAATCATAAATATTATCTTAGACCTAGTAAAAGGCTATTGTCACAAAACCAAAATAGTCAATGTTAAAGAAATTCTTGATCATGTTCAATAGTATAGCCACCATCAAAATGTTACAGTAGCAAATCTTATAATAACAGAAATATAAATTCCACTTCTAAGTGTGTAGCCAAAGGATTATGACCTTGAAGTGGCATTTTCATTCCAGTGTTCCTTCTAGCATCATTTTGAATGAATAAGCTGCAGTAATTTATCTTTTCTATTCCATGGATTAATTATTTACTTGTTATGAGATATTTTAGCTGTGCCCAGCTTCTGCTTAGCATCACATGCAGGTTAACTCTGTCAAGGGCAAGCAGCCACTGCTGCAGAAGAGAACACAACCTGCTATAGGTGGGGAGACCCTTTTCTATGGCAAATGAACCCATCAGAGTTGGGACCTCCTACAAATCCTATCCCAAGCTACCGGGTCACATGCCTTTTTAATCAGTGCTCTAGTTAAGCTGTCAGTGGTATTAAATGTAATGTCTGATGTCAGTCAATCATACAATGAGAGCTTTCATAAGGTCTGTGGATGATAGAGAAATGATCTTCCTTCGGGGACCAGTTAGAAACCTTTAGATCTCCTGAAAATTTTATCTTTGCCCTCATTCCTTTCCTGTGTTATTTTATCCTCAGATACTAGAAATAACCAGGCAATGAATATTATTATAGTGCTAACTTTTCTACAGCTATTTAAAAGTTTTTACATGTTGGGTATCAAGTGCTCTTTATTGTATAGTTCTTTAAATAGTTCATGCCCTCTTCAGCCTATGTCAGAAGAACAAAGATGCTGGATTCTGATGCCTGTGAAGGGTGTCAGCATCAGCAGTCACTGCCCTTATCAGCAAGGAATGAAGTCCTGCAGACAAAGTCCTTCTTATGTCTGTGTTCCTTCCAGAATATAGTATCACCCTAGCGAGGGGCTTTTCTTCTCAGTTAGTCTCAGGGAATCTCTAACACGGTGGTTCTCAACCTTCCTAATGCTGCAACCCTTTGATACAGTACCCCGTGTTGTGGTGACCTCCAACCATAAAATTATTTTTGTTATACTTCATTACTATAATTTGCTACTGTTATGAATCATAATGTAGATATCTGTGTTTTTCAATCGTCTTAGGTGACCCAGTGAAAGGGTCATTTGACAGGGAGCACAACTCACAGGATGAGAGCCATTGGTCTAACACAACTTGTTAGAGGTGTGCCTCTCACAACCAAGATTATCTTTAGAGTTTTGTAAATTTTTTTTTATATTTTAGGATAAGTAAGTCCTTTGCTAGGTAAGATAATTTCCTCCAATTCTGCACCTTGTTCTCTCATGCTTACTCTTGTTTTGCTAATATATAAATAAATCTGCTTGCCAGGAAAATAGTTATGAGATTTCAAAAGAAAACAAAACATGGAATGTTCTGGGTGTGCATTCCCTCTACTTCCTGTCACTGGTTTCCTGTTTGAGGTCACTTCCCTCAGCATCATTTCTCCATAGCACGGATGATTTCTCTGCCTCCTGCCTGATATTTCTGCACAATATCCATCTTTTTATCTCCTTGTTGCTGATGTCTCCAAAAGCATTGCTGCAGCTATAGTAACCATAGTAAAGGGCTTCACAGCTGCATGTCCAGCATCAGCAGCAATCTGTAACACCTGTGTTGGGCCACGAGGAGCCAGACAAGGTTCCTAGCCGCACACATGAACTATCTCATTAAATATTATGTCTCTATCATCTCAATACTATTATTATGTCTAATAATGTGTTTCATTGCCTGAACTTCTTTTGAATTTGAATTATATTCCATTTTAGTTTCACCTAAATATTTTTGTATGTGTGTATGAAAATTTTCTCAGAAAAGAACATACTAATTTATCTAATACTTTAATGAAATGATACAGTTCTTTCCCTGTGTAGGAAGTATTTAATAAAGGCCCCAAACTGTTCTTGATATGTATGCATATGGGGAGTTATAGACAGATCCCAGGAGATGGACCTGGCTCTGCCACCTCATCCATTATTCTATCTCTTGTCATGTAAAGTGGGGGTAATTATGAGGTACCTTCTAAGCTTCTTATGGAAGGTAATATATATGAGAACAGTTTGTAAATTATTAATGTATCATAATAGAAATCACTTGCCCAGCTTATTAAAAAATAATGAGATCGTCTTTGAGCCACTGGACTTTGATTAGCTTTTTTCCTCAAGATTTGTTTACTCTTGTTAGGCACATTTTCCTTTTTTGTTAAGCTGCTAAGATAGCCCTCCTAATTATCTTCTCTAGTTGATCTCCTCAGAGTTCAATGTATATGCTGTTTCTTGAGGTGAATAGTTTGTGGCTTAAATAATTGTGGCTTAAGGATTAATTAAATATGCTTATATTAATCTGATCATTAAGCATAAAACATATTAAATAGAGGGGACATGTTGACATTTTTTTTTCTCTCATGCAGTGCCTTGGAGTACTGGTAATGCTGAACTTGTTTTTCTTAGGGTGTGATGTTTCATATATATTATATGTAAGAAACTAGTATTGCCCTTGGTGGAACACTGTGTCTGATTACTGACTTCATATCATGGGATCAATGTCAAGTTTATGTCAAGTTAGTTTAAGGACACCTTGTTGGGTGTTAGCATTTCTCTAGGCTGGTTGCGTTCCTCTTTCTGCTTGTAGGTCTTTCATAGCTGTGACTCTGAAAGCCTTGCCTACTTTGGTGTTAATGTTAATCTATATGAGCTTCAACAGTAAAAGTCAGTTTGCTGTTCCAACCTCTCTCTCCTCTTGGTTTTTGGCCTCCACTTTCAGAAGCCCCATTTTCATTACTTCCCTTCCTACTATTTTGTGCTCTTAAGGTTCTGACTTAGTCTTCACTATGATTTCCTAGCCTTAGATTCATCCAGCCTAATATCATTGTGCTTAGGCTTCTACCCCCACCATGTGCCAAAGAAAACATGAAGAAACCTCAGTTTAGAGTGATAGAACTGCATTCTATCTTTTCCAGCAAGTTCTAGACACACTTTAGAGTTGGCAGTGGTCCTCTCTATATCGAAGGCTTTCAAATCATATTCATAATATCTCCACATTATACATTCACATTATTGACTTGTGTCATATAGCAAATGATGTCCTTACACGGAGTTAAAATGGCTCCTCTCCAGTGCAGTAGGGGTTGGTGTTTGATACCTGCTATTGCACTTCTTCATCTTGCTCTGTCCTTGTTGGTTCTGTGTAGTTTTCCTAAAGTGCATTTGTTGTTATTTATTTTAAGCTCTTATGCCTCTGTATATTTAAGAGGTTATCAGGAGAATTATGTATGTCTGCTCATTGGATTTACAATTAACATTGAAAGAAAGTTCTTAATAATGTTGTCTGCTGTCACATTAAAATGTACTAATAGTTTTTAAAGATATATTATTAATAATTCTTACTATTGCACTTTTGTCCTAATTATATGTCTTTCAAGATTTAATATACCTCCAAATTTAATATGTCTTGATTTAATACATAATATAGCTATCAGCTTAAACATATATTACTCAAGACATGTTGAGAACATGCTTTATTATTTCCTGTTATTTGACATATACTGAATTCTAATATTTATTCCATTGTAAATTTAGAGAATAGTTTTCTGGACACAGATTTTTAAAAAATTTAATGTTAGAATAGAATCCTAGAAGTTAACCAGGCCAAAGTAATACTTTTAATATTTCTGGATAATTTTCTCATTCCTAATTTATATTTTGAGCACTAACAGTTTCTGCAGGGAATAAATGAGTTCCTGCTTTCTCTTTGTGAGCTCTACATACCTCTCTGTAGATTACGTCATGTTGGTGTTGTGGCTTTATTTAACATGTCCCAAGGGCTGTGGAACAGTTAAAGCCTTCCCTTTGGGAATCTCTGTGATTCTGGGAGGAGAAAGCCCATTGTGCTGTGGTGGGCATAGGAGGCTAATGAGGAGACCCAGAGAATTTCTAGATATGGCTGATACCAGCCTGGACTTCCAATGTCCCATGCTAACGACTGAGCTGGTGACAGGATTCTAAAAAAGATAGTGCTAGATTCTTGGCAACCAAAAAAAAAACAAAAACAAAAACAAAAACAAAAAAAACAAACAAAAAAAACCTTACATAAACAATGAAAAGTGCTGCATAAGGAAGAAGTGTGAACCTTGAGCTTTGCTCTGAGTACTGTAATCATGTTTGATAGTTAGGAACCTAAGGTGCATCAGGCAGGTTGAAAATAGAAGTTTACACTTCTGAAGAAAGTCAGGGAAGAGCCTGCATTGCTTAGCAACTCCACTAGTTCAGTGAAGCGATGTCAGAGACACACGTGATCTACCACCCTGTGCAGTAGTCACTGGTGCTGCAGCTGCCTAAATGAATGTGCTCTTTCTGTGCACAAATAGAAGCCAGGAACTGTCATCCAGCACTCAGCATGGGAGGTGATTTTCCTGTACTCACTAGTGTAGCTTGCTGGAGATTGAACTGGTTTTAGGAAGAATTTATTTTTGGTATCTAGAGTCAACTAGACTCTGCAGTGGTATTGCATCTAGTCACTATAGTAGGCAGATGTATAGTGTGAATGAAAACAGACATCATGAATGTTACCCTAAACCATTTCATTACTGTATTGGTTATGCCACTGCCATAGTGACTGTACCTCATGGTTAACATTTTCAATGTCTTCTCAGCCTATAACCAGATGGAAATGAAAAAAAATGTTTTGCAGACGTTTAGACTCCTTTGAGAATCACCCATATCATCCTTTAGTTCTTCCCCACATTCTGCCCTTTATATTTGGGTAGTTAGGCTTCTTTCTGGCCTGACATTCATCCCTGACTTTCAAAGTCACTACTGTGTGTCCTTGGCCAGTGTTTTTTAATGCTCCTGAAGCTCTATGATTAGTAATCTGTAAATCAGAGCAAAAGGAACCCTATTTTCCCTGACAGATTGGTACTGATACCCTGGAACTGCAGTGAAGAGTGGGCAGATGCCATGAAAGACCATTATAGGCCCCAGAGGTTTTGATAAAGATTGGAAGACAACATCCTAAATGTAGGTCAAACCTGATTCTGATATATAAGGGGTAGAGGCACAGATTATAAAATTCTAATAGTTCAGGTATCTTTGAACATAAAGTTTTTCTGAATGGAACTTCTAGGATAACATGATTAAATTTTTAAATTTAAGACTTATTTGTGTGTGTGTCTCTATCTGTTTGTGTGTTTTATGCATATGTATATATATGTATGTGCATAGGTATGTGTATCTGTGTGCACACAAAAGCCATAAGAGGGTGTCAAATTCTTTGAGCTGGCTTTGCATGTGTTTATAGGTTGCCTGGAATGTTTTGTGGATACTGGAATCTTGCTTCCAATCTTCATGATCATTCAGTAAGTGTACACCACTGCCTAGTTATCTCTCTTGGCCCAGGATGAAGAAGACAATGATAAAGATGTGCCTTTCCCTTCTCTTCACCCTAGGTTTCCGGAAAGGATGGGGCACTCAGGTGGCATCCTCTTGCTCTGCTTATCCTACAGCCAGTGTCTGAAGATAGGGCATAGGGTGAAGGAAGAAAGCAACCAGAGGGATCCCTGTCTTGATTCCATTTTGCAGGGCTGGCTGCTATTTTTTTACACAGCTTTTAGGACATTCTCTCCATGTCCGTTCAAGCCATGAGAATAGGCAGTGATAGGTTTATGTGGTAACCAGCCCTGGCACATTACACTCTCTTGATTTTCATAAACCCAAAGTTTTTATAGATAGGTATTTTGTGAGTAAGTATATACTATGTTTGTCTTTCTGGATCTGAGTTACTTCATTCAGGATTATTTTTTTCTGGTTCCATCTATTTGCCTGATTTTTTTTTTTTTTTTTTTTACTGTTGCATAGTACTTCATTGTGTAAATGTACCACATATTAGAATAACAAAGAATAACCCGGCTACAATCCACAACTGCAGAGAAGCTAGGTAATAAGGAGGACCATAAGAAGAACATCTCCTGTATAAACTGGGAGGATGTGGGGGGTGCTAAGGAGAGGTGGGAAGAGAACCTGGGGGAACAGGATGGTTGAGTTGGGGGAGGGACAGAGAGGGAAAACAACAAAATAGATATCTTGACAGAGGGAGCCATTTTGGGATTAGGGAGAGACTTGGTGTTAGAGAAACTCCCAGGAATCCATAAGGATGACCCCCAGCTAAGACTCTAAGCAGCTGTAAAAAGGATACCTGAACTAGACTTTCTCTGTAATCAAATTGATAACCACCATAATTGTTATCATAGAACCTTCATCCAGCAACTGATGGAAGCAGATGCAGAGATCTACAGCCAAGCAGTGGGCCGAGGTCCTGGAGTCTGGTTGAAGAGAGGGAGGAGGGATTATTTGAGCAAAGGAGTCAAGATGATCATGGGGAAACCCACAGAGACAGCTGACCAGAGCTCACTGACTTTGGACTGACCTGCAGGAGACTGACCTAGGCCCTCTGAATATGAATGACAGTTATGTGGCTTGAGCAGTTTGTGGGGCCTCTGGCAATCAGACCAGGATTTATCCCTAGTTAATGAACTGGCTTTCTAGAACACATTCCCTATAGAGGAATGCATTGTCCAGCCTTGATACAGGGGGAGAGGTTCTGCCTCCACCTGATAGCCCAGACTCTGTTGACTCCCCATGAGAGGTCTTATCCTCTTTGAGGAATGGAATGGGGAGTGGTTAGTGGGAGGAAGGGAGAGAAAGGGAACTGTGGTTGATAGGTAAAATTTTTCTAATAAAAAATATCAAAAAATATAAAAAGGAAAAAAACAAATAGACATTTTAAACAATTGTTTTTAATAATGAATTGGAATATGCCATTTCCCCACTACAGCTCTATCTATTTTGAGACGATGAGCCAAGCTAGGGGGAATGATGGAACTAGTAGCAGTTAGAAAACACAAAAGGAGAAGAGATGAAGGTGCGTGCCATTGGAACTGTTAGGAACTCAGAGCTAGAAAGAGGAGCTCTGTCGTTTAGGTGAAGTGAGTTCAAGGTTTTAAATGAGGCTGTAGAAGCCTAGAGAGAGTAGTGCAGCCAGATATGGTTTCTACTGAAGTTGAAGAGTATTTGTTATTTTTTATCTTGCATTTTGAAAAATATATTCCCAAATTATTGCTATGCTGCTTGTTTTCCATGCTTAGTGTAGATAAAAACTGGACCAATATAGTACAATGCCTACCCGAGTCTTCTTTAGATGAAATGTAAACTCCACTGAGTTCCTTTTACTCATGTTAGACATGTGTTTAGACACACTACAGTTGTAATTCATACTCCAGTTTCTAATAGCACTTTTATATAGAATTACCAGTGCTTTGTAATTACACCAATAAAATCTATTCTTTGGGAACTATTCTGGTATTTTGAATACTGGAAGTGCATGTGCTTAGTACCAGCGATGTTTTTCCAATGCTTGAATTTCTAAGAAATCAGTCTCTATTGTACTTCAAAACAAAACTGTTGTCTAATAAAACCCCTTTGAGATAGAAGCTCTTTGTAGAACCTGACAAAAAAGGAACTTTATATCAATAAGAATATTCACAAATATTCTGTTTAGAAATATTGAGAAGAAAGGGGAAATCAAAAAAGTATCTCAGGAAAAAAACCTAAAGGTTTATTTGAATATACTTCACCTTGAATCATAATAGCATTATTTCTAGCCAGAGTTGTGATTGAGTATGTGGACAGAATGTATTTGCTATAGGACTGGATTCAGTAGGTTTGCTCCTCAGTCTACTCCTGCTTCACATGAGCTCCAAGAAAGCCAGGGAATTCTGCTGGAGTTTCTTTTACTAAGGAAACTATGAGATGCACTCATCTCTGCCTTAGAATTTTCTTAGGTCATGACTGTTGGCTCACACTGAAGACACAAGAGTAGTCTCAAAAAAGCATTGCCACCAGAATATTAGCCGAGGTCAACATGATGCTTGGATGCATTTTCACAGGTCATTGCCTCAGATGGATATTGGCCAGACTGCTGGTTTTTATTAGTTAAATATTGGCATTTAATGATATGTGCTTTTCACAGTGATTTAAATAGACATCTTTACATGGAAGGTTGCCAATTCTGTACCAAAATTATATGGCAGACTTTCAAGTTAGTTTTGTGAGCAAGGGCATTTATGACTTCCTACTTAGGACAGTAGAGGCGTGGGGACAGCCTTGTGTAACTGCCCAGCTGACTTCCAGGAGTTCCTTCTAAAGACTTCCATTGTCATGTCCTAGTCTACAGTCTTCATTCCTCATCTTAGACACTTGCTGGGTGCAGCTGCTTAAATATCTCCCCACCACCTCGAGTACAGCTTGTTTGAATTAAGACTGATGTTTCTGTGAATGTGACTCTTCTAACCGGAGAGGATGCAGAGGACACTGGCCTGTTGCCCACTTCAATAAGAAACTGTAAACTCTTTAGGGTATGCTCAAGTGTAAGCTGAGGTTCAAAGGCCTTCCTTAATAGAATTCAATCTTGTTAGCATGTCCCTCTTGAAGCTAATATAAAACAAACAAAACCAAATCCAAATCTTGTCCAAAGGTCTGGAACCCACGGCCGCTGTATAGGGTTTCATGTCTGCAGGCTGGTGGACTTTTTGCTACCTTGAATTAGTTTTTCTCATGTCTGCTGTGAAAACTTTTCTGTTGCAGGTTTTATCTGTGTGTCTCAAGGAAGGCTGTTCTGTGCTCCACAATTTTGGTTACATACCTCATCTCCTAGTACCCTGGTAGTTCTCTGCCTGTAACCTTTGTTCACCTTCAAAATCAAGCAATGCCTGTTTTTGGAGTTGACATTGTATCATCAGGATGCTTTTTCCACCAAATGTTTATTATTATGTTTGTAAAGGAAATACTTATCTTCTTAAGGATTGACAATTTCTTTAGAGGGATGCTGTTTTACACATGGCACATACACAAACACACACACATGTAGCAGAGCTTTTGGATATTATTTTTTATGTGTATCTGAATCCTGGTTATCTTACTATAGTGTATAATTCTATAAAGGTATTTTCTATGCTGAAATAGTCATTCTTATTAGTACATTACTGCTAAGCCAATTATAGGTGAAAATGATTCCATTATTTTAATTTTCAATTTAAAAATATTTTAATTGTCCTGGGGAGATGGCTCAGCTGGTAAACAGCTTGCCATGTAAGTATGAAGTCTTGAATTTGATCTCTAGAATCCCTGCCAGGAGCCTGACATAGTGGTGGGCTCCTGTAATCCTAGCTCAGGGGCAGCAGAGACAGAAGAATCACTGGGGCTTTCTGGATGCCAATTTCACTGAACTGGGAAACTTTAGGTTCAGTGAGCGGCTGTCTCAAAGGACACAAGTTCTTACACTCTTACACACAAAATGGCTTCAATATTGCCATGCACTAGTTTGTTAATAGAAGGAAGTGTATTATGGAAGCTTAACATTTCATGGATTCTACTGATGCTTACTTAACATAACACACAGTTCATGAGAAGAGTCAAGTCTTCCTGTCTCTGCTGTATATTGTGATAATACCTTTCTCTTTTTGTATTCAAATAATGGGGTTCGAACCCAGGATTTAGCACACACTAGGCAAGTGCTGTTCCACTAAGCAACATGGCCAGACCTTCATGGTACTTTATGAATTTTTTTTATTTTTAATAGAGAACCAATGAAGTTTTAGTTGTGTTTATTGGTGTTTTTGTTTTGGGACAGCTGCTCAGTGAAAACTGTTTACCAGCCACAGTTTCAATCTTGGGTGGCTTAGTCAAGATTTACACTGAAGTGCTGGGTCTGTAGCTTCTAAAGAGGGTTCTGGAAAAGTTTTATTTGATAATAAAACCCCAAGAATGTAAATGAAGAACAGTGACTCCGGTTCTGTTTGCATACCACCCATACTGTGTCTGTGGGGTGAAAGGGAAGCAATGTGTGTCTACATTTGCATTTCTATGATAACTAGATGCCAGGGTAGCTGTAGACTCTCTTGAGACACAAAATGTGCAATACCTCAAGCACAGTTATTTATTAGAAAAACAATGTAAAATGTGTTCAATAAGAGTTCTATGCAGAATTGAGTTGACTTGTTTATGGCTGATTTTGTAACTGCAGTTATCCAGGAAAGGCAGTCACGGCCTCTGTTTTCTTCTCAAGTGGGTCACTATGTGAAGAACAAAATTGTGTCTGGCCTCCCGAGCTTCTTAGGCAGGAGTCTGCATTCTACTTATTGTGAAGTGCTAAGTAATTTTATTATACATGGGAACTCTGGGCATTTAAAAAACATTATGCCTTGAGATCACACTATATTCTCAGTTTTTCCCTTTTCGTTTTCCTCCCCTAAACTCTCCTACATATTCCTCCTAGTTCTCTTTCAAATTTATGACTTTTTAAAATTAGTTTTGGTTACACACATATATGTATATAGATATATATTCCTAAATATAACCTCTTCAGTCCCTGTAATGTACTTGTATGTGTTCTCAGGGCTGACCATTCAGTAGTGGCTGTTCAGCTGTGTGCTTGTCTCTGGCCTGGGGAAGGCTAGTTCTTCTCTCTCAATATTCTGTGTTTCCTGTTGGCTCTTTGTGTAGGGTGAGGCCCTGTGAGTATTTCCTCTGTCCACTGTGTCACAGCGGTTGTTCAGCTAATGTTTAGGTCTTTTCAATTTCTGGTCATGGATGCTACTATTCATCAACTGTAATCTGGTCATTGACTGTTCCTGTGAATTCCTTTAGTCTAACTTTCCCTGTTCGTGCTTGTGAGAGTGCATAACCCTCCAATACTTCTTAAGCAATACTAAATTATTTAGATGCAAAAAAATAGAGTGAACATATTACTTCTTTTGGCTAGCTACAGCCAGATACATCTATACATCTCCCCAGAGTGGACTTGTTCAAGTTTTAAAAACATCTGAAGAAAGTCATACTCATTTGCTTTCCAGAATTTGAAGTATAGTTTTGAGGTACAACATCTGGTTAACCAATGTCTCTTATGGCCTTTTCTGTGCATTCTACCAATAGATGCGAGTGCAGGATCAGTGTTTTCCCATGCTTTGTAGCTCTGGTCTAAGCCCTACAGTGTTCTTAGTGAACTTCGTATTATCAATTTGCTAGTCTATTTATTTTGAATATGGGTACTTAAGTGAGATGTACTTAAAAATGGACTGCACACACCCTGAATAAAGCCTATATGGCATAAATAAAACTCTGGCCCTTGTGTGGTTCTGTGTACTGGCTTTCCTGCCTGGCAGGTGGGCTGTTGTCTGCCCCCCAGGATTCTTCAGTTCTGCTTTATTCTAGGTGAAGAGAGGGCTATGACTTTATGACCATTCTTCCTTGTTTCTCTTTACAACCTGAAGACTTTCAATATTTTGCTTTTGTTTTACATGTTTTTTGAGCTGTACATGTCCATAAATGCAGAACTGTGTTCTGGAGCTTCACTTGACAATATATTGGGAGCTGGACCTTGGGTTTCAATGTTACAGGTCTATAATCACAGTTATTCTGATGGCCGAGGCAGGAGCATCAAGGTTCAAGGCCAATCTGGATAACTTAATGCGACTCTGAAAGTAAAAGTAAAAATGGTGGAACATACAGCTTCTTTGTAGAATGTTAAGATACCTGAGGCCCTTAGTGTCAAAGAAAAAAAGCTTAAAATATATATTAAGATGAATCTTAAATATGTTTGAGATTCATCCATGTTACCACATGAAGCTTCAACTGTTATTCTTCATGGGAATAAAATGCTCTCATATCTATACAACAAATTTTATGTATTTTATTGATGACTACTAGTAATGTTTTCAGGTTGGGACTTTTATAGGCAACGGTCCATGAAGTTATTATTTTTCGACATGTAAATAGATGGGTCTTTTTAGTTGTTTTTGTCTATGGGACACTGTAGTGTCTTTACTGCCTTTGAAAACTCAGCATTTCTTTGTTGTTGCATCTTTTTTATAAATTTGACAGCAAAATGCTGGTATGAAAATGATCTTGTGATATGGAGTTAAGAGAGGTGAGTCTGTGTCTAGTTTCTTCCTTTTTGGTTAATCTGTAGTGGGTGCTGCGTTCATTCTGTCCTTTATAGGAGACAAGGTGATGGAAAAGAAATAGTTCTTGCAGGAAAGGATTAGTTTGTAACTTTCAAGTGGGATCATAAAGAAAGGAGAATATGTGCTTCTGCTCTTGCATCTCTCCAGGAAGCTTCAGTACTGGATGTCTCTGCTTAGCTTCTAGCTGAGGAATGGGAGGAGGAAAACAACGTGGTGACTTTGGTTCATTCTGCCACATCAGCTGATCCAAGAAGAGAAGGGGCCTTTCTACAGACAGGAAACATTTGTTCAGTGATGGTTAGGAGGATATGGTGGTGTGTTGTGTATCCATATGTTGAGTTTTATTTTTCTACCATAAAATGGAGTAATGGGGCTTTACTTTAAAAAGGAATGTTGGAAGGCACCTCCTGAGGGAAGGGTTTTGTTTTGTTTTGTTTTGTTTTTGTGAGACGTCAGTATTTGTTGTATGTTCTTTTTCTTTGAAGTTTCTGTTTCAAAGGATAACAACCATTTGGATAGGAATAATTTTTTTTATGTTTATTTCTGGACACAGTGCCAGCTTATTGGTGGAAGAGAGCTTATTCCCTGGATAAGCTAATGTCTGAAGTGGTATATTTTCCCATCTCTAGTGGACTGAGCAGACCTCATAGAAGCATAGGACACAAGACGATCCGGTACTCTGCAGTGAGAGGGGAACCTCATGGGAATGCTCCTTCCCAGAAATCATTAGATTTGGGGCTTTTACCTTGTTTATGGCTCTTGCCAGAAGGTAGAAGCAAGCCCTTGTGACTTTAGGGGCTTCTCATTGGTTTGCTGGAAATAAGTTCTCCTGTGTCAATCCTGCCCTTAGTTCTGTAGCCACAGTCCTGGTGCAGTTATTGCCGTCTCTCCTTTTGGAGCACTCTGTTCTAAACAATGCGGTGGGGGATGGCCCCCATCACTTGTCAGTTACTTGTTCCGAGTCCCTGGAGTCCTGTAATAATGCTGTCTGAGTGCCCAGAGTAGCTTTTCTCGTTTTGGTTCTCTCAGGCCCCTGTCAGCGGTGCCTGGCGCTCGGTGTGAGGCACCATTGCTGAACCTGCATTCCTCACTACATTTGTCTCACTGTGAAGCAAGTAGGAAAGTCATCTTTCTTTGCATAAGTTTTAAGCACTTTTTCCTTATTTATAATTACAACATTTTCTGTAGTTGTACTTGTTTGCATCCATTCAACATGTGTTAATCATCCCATGCTAACCTTATATTTTCATCTACATAGGAAATTGGGGATATAATACTGAATGTGACATGGTATTTGAATTGCTCACACCATAGTATGCTCAGCTATGGCACGATGTGATTAGCACTAGCTATAAGGACGTCCACTCTGTGGATACTAAATTTTATTCTGTATCTGTTACAAACACTCCAATCCTTACTTTCACCTCTATCACACAATATGGTACCACAAACTCTAGCATAAAGTAATGAGTATTTCCTATTGTCCACCAGCCTATGGTTAGCTGGGCTATGCTGGGTTTGACTGTGGTTAATTTAGTTTGTCTCTGCTGTCCTTGTCTGGGTTCTTTCATTTGTGTTGGGGGACAGCAAGCTGCAGGATGCAGTCTTAGTTATATTTCTTTTAAGCTGACAGAACCAAGGCAGTTTATGACAGAAAGGTTGGATTGGGTTTATGGGATCAGAGACTTAGAGTGGATGATGTTAGTGTGAGGGCAAGAAGGGAGGAGGCTGGAATAGTAGCTGAGAGCACAATGCACATCTGGATCCTCAAGCAGAAAGTCAAGAGCACACCGGGAATAGCTTGAGTCTTTTGAAGTCTCAAGCCTGTCTGCAGTGACAAACCTTCTTCAATATGGCTACACCTCCTAATCCTTCCCCAAAAGTTTCACCTACTTATGAGCTTATAAGGGCCGTTTACATTCATCCTTCCAGGGTTGTTTATAAAGGGACTCACAGGAAAGTATTATTTCTGGTGATTTCTTCTTCTCTAGCAGGCTGTCTTAGCTTTTTCTTATGGTAAAACAGCATCCAAGGAACAATTAGAAGTCAAGGCCTTTACTTACCTAGGCTCAAAAATTGGCCCTAGAGGAGGAAAATATATTGTTACAATCTACTATTAGATTAGAAAAAGAAATTAAACTTGCATTAAGAGTTTAATATGTAAGTAAGCATACCTTGCTTCAACGGAAAGTGGGTAGAAGTCATGGCTATGATGAAGGTTCAAATGATGAGAGAAATATGGTATGAGCATTCAGCTGCAGGTTGTTCCTTGTGCAGACCCTGTACTTTTAAGTTCCATGTTCAGTTACTGGTCATGGTTGTAGCCTTAATGCTTTAGGACAATCCCCTGTAAAGACAGACCTAGCTGTAATCACATCATCGACAGAAGTGGAGCTGTTGACATGGGTCTACTTCCCCATGGAATTTCTCTCTACATCTGTCCATTCTAGTCTTAGAAAGGTAGGTGTGCTTCAGGAACTATTTCCTAGTGTGATCAGCCTTCTATAATGTAAATATCGTGTCTTAGCATTCCTCACTGTGGAATCTTCAGAGAGACTTGTGCAAATATTGAGAGCCAAATCCCAACCTCATGGGCTGCCTGCTCTTCTTGTTGAAGATTTTATGAGCTTTAAATAATTGATAGTGTGGCAGCCCCTGGAGTGGCTCATTTGGACATTGGCACTTTTGTGTTGTAGGCACAACTATGAAGTCCTGAGGTCACAGCAGGCTAATGTTATTTTAGAACTGCGTCTTCCTGGGGACCAGGATCAATTGATTGTAGCAGAGTCAGAGTGAGTTCGAGGTCACGCTGTTTGACCTACAAATTCCATTTCACTACCCATCCCCTGTTTTTCTTTCTAAAAATATAGCAACACCTGGAGGAGAACATAAGAAACTACTTACATTGTATTCCTTACATTACATACATGTTACATTTAGCTATTAAGGCCTGCAATTCCTAACTTTCTTGCTGCTGTAGAAAGCATGGGAAGAAGAGGTGCAGGTGCCTCCTTTTCTCTATTGTTGTGTGCTTACTATGTTTTCTTAATCATGGCTTTCATGAATCATACATTTTTGGTCATATAAAATTATAATAGACTTTGATTGTCCTATTAATATTTGTCTGAAGACTATGCTTATAACAAATAGAAAGATGATGTGAAGCTCCTCTCTTGATTTCATTTATTTAGAGCTGGGAATCAAACTTAGAGTTTTGTCTCTGGCTAAGCACATGCTCTGCTGAGATATACTCTCACTCCTTATATATGTAATATTGAGAGTTACTATTCTTTATTGAATTATTTTGACTGCATGCACATGCATGTGTGTGCGTGTGTGTTTGTGTGTTTGTATGTGATAGACAAGTCATCATGGTTGTATGCAATAAAGAATAAAGTGATTTTCAAAATACTACTTAATTTTAAAAGCTTAAACTTTTTGTTGATGTGTACACATACTTTATCATAATATTTTCAATGTTTTCTGGGTGCTCAACTGTTTACTGACACCCTTTGGGTGTGCTAGTTGCTGTGGAGGATAGCCTGGTGACTGTGACATGCCCTGGATATATTAGGTCAAGAAAGACAAGTGTACAGCTACTCTAAAGGGCTCTACCATGGCAGATCATATTTCTGATTACTAGGTGACATTAATTTTCCATTTAGCACTTGGGATATGCTAGAATTTTATACTTTGACCTTTATTCAAAGGCATTTTGAATATTGAAAGTTATGGAGTAAAAAGAAAGCTTGGTCTTGGATACTTGCAGTCAAAGCGTTGCTGGAGCCGGGTAAGGGAAGTGGGTGATAGACTTAGCAGTGAGTAGAAGCATGACGCTTCTTTCATTGTCATGGACAGATTCCACAGATAAAATCATAAAAGTGTGGATCTTGGTTCTACATTTTGAAGATATCTCTGTGGCACAGTGAATAAGATGGTCTGAGGAAGGGCTCTGTCTTTACTGTTGGCAGATGACACGCAAGTCTCTTGGAAAACTCAGTTGATCACTCTTTCTATTAGTCACCTCAAGTTGTGGATTGGTAGAAGACAAAATATATATTCAACAACTTTCTTTTGTTTTCAGTCTTGGAGAACTTAACACAGGTTACTTAACATATGGATGATATTTTCATCATTTGAGAAATTTCCAGAAATAATTATGAATAATGCTCATATGGGTCTCAAGTAATGTTCATATGGGTCTCAAGTAATTTCTATTCATTTGTCTCTATCTATCTATCTATCTATCTATCTATCTATCTGTCTATCTATCTATCTATCCATCTATCTATCTACCTACCTACTTACCTACCTATCTATCTATCTGAGTCCAGAAGAGGCAATTGCTGTGGTAATACCTTTTTCTAAAAGAACCTCATCTTTGGAATTTTGCTAGACCTTGCATCCTAGTTAGTAATATGCTTTGAGTCATTTACAACTCGGGACTCAATCTGCTATGCTGCTGTGTATTCAGCCTGTTTAACTTGGTCTTAGGAAAATAGTGCAAGCAGCCTCACTATACCTTGCAGTGTTCCACTTCCTGTGCAGTCACCTTTTAGAGCCTTAGCTAAATGCATACCTTTCACCTTAAACTATTTAGCCTTTCCCCTAGTAAAAGTGTGTGTGTACACGCGTGACAGCCAATAGCTGGACAGCAACCTTTAAGACAACAAACAGTCCCCAAAGGCTGAAAGCATCATGAAGATAGAGGTGGATGACATCTGTGTGCAGTTTTCAATGCTATTCTGGGTCAACAAAATAACTTCTTCTCTTATAAAACTATTAAGATTTCTGTAAAATGTATTATTCACTCCTTTCCCATATTGTGTTGTGTGTGCTGTTCAATAACTATAAAGCAAGATATCAGACAAACGGTATGGATGGACAACAGACTGGTTACAGACCACAGTCCATAGACAGATAGGAGACACACAGAGAAAAGCAGAGAATTCAAGTCTGAGTTTGATTTTGGACTAAACTACTCGAATAGTAAATCCCCATTAAAATTTTCTTAATGCATTATCAACTTGCATTGCATTTTGGCATTCAAACTTTTAAATTCTATTATTGATTATCTGTGTTTTGTTCTTTCCTGATAACATATACAAAACAAAAGTCAAGTGCTCAGTACAGTTCTATGGTCCTTGTGGACATTTAAAAGCATATATATTTATTTAAATGCACTGTTTTGGTTACATTTCTTTAGAGTTTACATACACCTTTTTTTTTTTTTTTGTCTTAGAGAGTTTAAGTAGCCAGACCAACTATTACAGAGCAGCAGGTGTTTTAGTATTCCCTGAGAGCAGTCTGCATATGCTAACCTCAAAAAGTGGTTGCTTCTTGATTTACATTTTAGATTTGTTATAGCTTTTCAGGGTGTTATCAACTGTACTTGACCTACAGAGTAATCTATGGTAGTAGGAAGTTTCCAGACTAGCCTAGTCCCATGGTCTAGACCTGCCCACCACTGCTTATAATCCCCAAAATGACTCAGATGCTTATATTAGTCTCATGCTGTTTAGCCTATGGCTCAGGCATATTGCTACCTAGCTCTCCTAAATCTTACTTTAACCCATTTCCATTAATTTGTCTTGCCACATGACCCATGGCTTACCTGTGTTACTTTTACATGTTGATTCTTGGGTGTCTGGATGGTGTCTCTCCTACTCTGCCCTCTTCCCCCTAAATATACTCTAATTTCCCCGCCTCCTTCTAAGATGTCTGCCATAGGCCAAGACAGTTTCTTTACTATCCAATGACATTCACAGTATACAGAAAGACATCCTACATCAATCTATAGTGGAAATTTTAACTTTCACTTTGTTGAAAGAACTTGGCATTATTTGGTATAATTGGTCAACTGTATACTTTTATTACATTTATATTTACCCCACTCCCAAAGTAGTGTGAGATTCTTTGCTTTCACTTTAGTTAGATGCTATTTACCAGAGGGTTCCCTGATCATTTGTAAAACAGCTGCTCAGGGGTTTCTATCTGAATCTGGGAGAGTAGGATATACAAATGAATTCCTTGAATAAGATGGTTTCCTTGAGGACAATAAGAAATGGTGTGTGTGTGTGTGTGTGTGTGTGTGTGTGTCTGTCTGTCTGTCTGTGTCTATGTCATACATCAAGTCTACTTGACTGCTATCATTGTGAAATTTTGGCCCACTTTTTTTTTTCTTTGTGTTCAGCTTTCCCTCTGAATTTTTTTTTCCATCCCTGTATATCCTTATTTAAGGTCTCTTCCCCCTCCCACCACATCTGGTCATTTTTCTTCTCTGCAACTCCCCATCCCCTCCCTGGGCAGGGAGCAGACAATCCTATGGTCCCACTGACCCAATAATGCTTGGATCAGTCTTCACTCCTGTTGGCCCACTTTTAACAGATTATATACTTTTTTTTCCAAGTGGAATGGGGAGGGGGAAAGAGCCTGATTTCTGTATAAAATTCCCACCTTTATTATACTGTGCAAGGGAAACACTACACTTGAACTGACCAGATGTGCTTTTCAACATGTATGTAGTGGTGTCTGAGACCATTTAATCATCATTTTAAACAGTTTCATACATTATTCAGCAGCAGCTTCAAAATGCCATCAATCTGTCTTTATAAACAATGGGTACTCTTTACCAAGAAGATTATAGTATAGCTATCTAGGGCCTTGCAATAGTTTATTTTCACACTGAGCATAAATTGACCATGAGTATTGTGTAATGTCATCATGTATTAATGCTATTCTCTTTCTAAGATGCTCAGCTTCTGTAGGAGAGTTAGAGTAGCATGACTACTGGGAAAAGCCTCCATGGATAACTCATCTCACCTCAGAGGTATGTGCATGAGGATGAGAAAGGATGTGAAGAAATGGCTGATAGCCAGTAGTGAAGACTCTGGAGAATGCGATCTTCTTTTTTCTTTTCTTTCTTTTTTTTTCCCTTCTGTTTCCCTTAGGAAGAAACAATTCAAAATATTTGTTGAGCATTGATCCTTCTAAATTATAGATGTTCCTCCTGCCTCCTAGAAAATCTCATCTGAAGATTTTCTCCTGCACTCAGTAGTTTCTGTTTCAACCATAGTTACTATTGCAATTAGCCATTATCTTCCAACTGCGTTTTGAAACATTTTTCAAAAGCAAGAACCAGGTTTATCATAGTTTTCTAAAGTGTTCTTTTTGCTTCAGTCACAGCTATTAAACATAAGATCAAAATTACTTATCTGTAGTTTACCAGAGAGAAATATTACATTGTATTGATGACTGATGAAAATACATAACAGACATAATCATGTACCTTTAAAAAAGATGCTAATTTGCTGCCATGTCAATACTGTCTTTGGAAAGAGTTTGGCTAATGTAATAAATCATTAATGGACAAAGGCAAAATCTTAAGCACTGATGTGGGTTCCACCAGGTTGTGGAGCTGCATTTCTAGGGTGACACTGACACTAAATTATACTCTTTAAAACAAGTTGCTACTTTAACTGCTTAAGTCGCCCCCACCCTGTCTTCTGTGAAACTTTTTTCTGTTTTTCATTTTTGAAGAATATAGTATTAATTACTGCTAATGATAGCAATTGTATATCTTAGTATTTTCAGAGAAAGGTGTTGCCAAAATCTAGTATATTTAATCTCTCTATTACTTTAAAGCAATAATGAGTGAATTTGTAGAACATGTAATATGGCTTTTTGAGTTAAGTCCACTCCAAGGCCATTAATTTACAAGGTAATAACTAATATACTTGTGTTCCATACCTGGCACTTGCATGTCAGGCATGCAGTGGATACTGGTGCTCTTCTCAGGGAGAAGCACAGACTTACTGCACCATGACTCCTTATATCAGACAGCAGTCTGTCAGCTGCTATTCTTCCTAGCAACAGTAGCTATTTCCAGAGACACTGGAGAGTTCTGTTCCTCTTTAGTCATATCTATTTGTTATGGTGTCTCTTAGGAGCTGGTGTTAATTCTTCTCCTCTCACCTCACCTTCAGATGCATGCCCCTGCAAAGATTACCCACTGATGGGATTCAAACTAGGTGAAGAGTCTTGCTTTCCACAAGCCCTACCCTCCCTCAAACCTCAGTCCCTGGCTCCTTTCCTACCTTCTGGAGGACTGAGAGGCTTCTGATGTGGGCTGTAGGGTCTCCCTAGATCAAAGGAGAGAACCTAAACTCTCCTTTATTGTCCCCTTAAATATCTCTAAACAAGGCATTTAATCATAGGGTACCTGTTGGTCAGATGCAGGAGGAACCATGATAATAAGGAACCATTTCTTCTCCATGTCAAATGTAGACATTAAAAAAAGAGGGAAGTTTTACTGTATGTGCTTTACAGAGTTATTTAATGTCTTATTTAATGGAAAACATCTGAATTCTAACCTTTCTCTGTCTTCAGTCTGTTGTGATATGCTATTTTGGTTCATTTATATTCCAAAAGAAATTGCATCCCACAGAAGCACATAGTAGGAAAAGAAGGGGTCATTTTAATAACCTACTTAGGGAACTGAGAAGTGCTTCGAAGTGGGCAAGGGCTGTTCTGAAAGGACTTGTTTGGGTGGTGGGGTAGGGACCAAAACTGTATCAAGGAATATTGATCTTAAGATAATTAAGATAAAATATAATGCTCTCTTTCCCATTATTGATATATCTTTTAACTGTATGTGATTTTGTGATGTCATATATTTAATAAATTTGCAGAAGCAGCTCTCTTAGATGTTTACACATTATATGTCATCAGAATTCACATTCCTTATAAAACTAACAATGTTACCAAAAAGATCTTTAAATATTAGGGAGATGCTACACTCACTGTATTAAATATAAGTTTTTCAGAATTCTAGTTTTCTTTTGCAAGATAAAATTTTTATTACTGGTAATAAATACTATGATTTGTTTTCTTTGAGGTGGTGGTCTTTTATCTTCAAGAACTTTTAATGCAGATGTCTGAGTAGTTACAAATATCAGTAGCATTGCCTTCAAACAGTGGCAAGTTCTTAAAGCGTATTGTCACAGGCTCTTCTGTTGAGAACCATCTTGTATTGGGGTGCTCCATTGTATATTGTGTTCTGTCACACAGAACATAAGGGAATGTAACTTCAAGGGTAGCAGTTTAAGAAGCTTTACAGTTCTATTGCCTCATGAAAGGCTTCCTTGAATGAGAGGGCTCTGTTGTTGTCTAGATCTAGTAAGCAGCTGGTAGGAATGAAGGGCATCAGTGTGGGCTCCTGTGCTCTACCAGCCTCCAAAGGACATCACTGTAAGGAAAGTGAATATGAACTATTGTGGAAATAGGTTTGACTTTTAAGTGCTCTGAAAAGATCTGGAGGCTCTCAAAACTCTGTTACCCAACACTGGGAGCTGCTGCTCTATCCCTGTAATCCCTGTTCCACCATCAGATTTACCCACGTTGCATATATAACATCACACACATACTGGGAAGGAGGGTTGTGCTGCATTTCTCCCTTTTTTCATTCCCCAAGGTAAGCAAGTAGATATCTGTGTGTTTGCTACATATTTAGCTTAGTTGAATTTATCATTATGAACAGTTCAGCATCCTTTCTGTCAAAACGTTAACTCCATGGCTACCATTTTCCCTGTGTTGTTCCCCATTGTGGAGGCTGCAGGTGACTCGTGCATCCTCTTTCATCTCTCTCTGCCTGTCCAGGCATGTGGGTTGCAGTCAGCTGTCTAAGGCTTCTATAGCTTATGCTCAGTTGTACACTGGCATTCTCCACTAAGTTGTAATATTTTGTTGATGAGAATGTTTCCCTGTTCCTTGGTTACACTGTTAGTACTTACGTAAGAGTGTTTGCTGAATTTGGATTGGGAATATAGCTTGGAGTACTTGCCTTACATGCAAGAAGCCCTGGGTTTGATGATGTACATTAGAGATAGAGACAGACACATACACAGAGTGAGTATGAATACGAATAAATCTGCTAAATTTACTAATCTATGCTTTTGAAAGCTTAACACATACTTGTTTCACATATTTTACCAAATGAAGGAAATTATTTTCCTTGTTTAGTTGGTCTTGACTCCAAAAATATGAAGATGATATTGAAGCGGGGTAGGGAGACAGCTCAGTGGTGAGGAGCACTTCAGCCCTTGCAGAGGACCAGCTTTGCTTCCTGGTACCCACACTGCGGCTTACAACCATTGGTAACTCCACTTTCAGGGGATCTGATGCCCTCTTTTGGCCTCTTGGGCACCAGGCACATGTGTGCTAGATTGACACACAGGCAAACAAAACATTCACACTCATCTTAAAAATTAAAAATTCCCATATGTGTTATATTTAAGAAAATGTTATTGAAGACAGATTCATTAGGTTAGAAGTATTTGAAACATGGTGGTGACTCTGGCCTTGCAAGCTCCAGGATTGATTGTCTTTGACCTTCTCTGAGACACACTGTCTCTTCTACTTTTCACATCTGTGCAGAGTGTTCATATTGTTTATCTGTACAAGCTGCATGAAGATTAATTTTATTATGTAGACAGCACAGTGGATAACAACTTTTTGAAATCATCATAATTTAAATTTGGTTATTAGACACTTACTGGTTCTATCATATATAGTTGCATTATTTTAAAATAAAATTATGCCCCTGTGATTCATAAAAGTATTTTTCTGGCATGTGTGCATTGCCAAGATTGTGAAACACATATTTTAAGTGTACATGTAATGGATAGCAGATGAGAAACAAATGTAAGAAATCTTTTTTCAATATCCAAACATGACAGCAAATAAACTTGTTTTGCTCAACGAATAGGATCCTTAATTGGATGGAATTTTTATTTCATTCTTGATCTGAGGCTAATATTGAATTCTAACCCCATTACTGTATAATAGCTTATATATATACTGGTTAGGCATACCAGTGGCTATGTTTTATTTTGAAATATTTGTTCTTAATTCACATATCAAAAGTAGATGACAAGGCTGTCTGAGGTGACAGAACTGAATTAGAACTGACAGTTCCCTTGCTTATTCCTCCATGTTAGACTCTATGCATCTTATGGGCAATACCTGCATTTCTTATCTTTAGTGTGAATTATGTTTGTACTTGGTAAGTGAGCTATAGAAGTGGTGGTCTGTCTTGCCCTTTCTGGGGAGGTGACGGGGGCTGGGGAGGAGGGAGGCTGAAGACTGAACGGGAGGGGTAGGGAGGGAGAAGGGAGTTGGAACAAGGGGATACATGTATAAAACATGAGACTTTATTTTATAAAAATAAAAATTTTTAAATTATGCTCACTCATTACCTTTGAAAGTTAGTCACTTGCCATTATGGGTCTCACCTACCTGAACCTGATTTTCTTGTTGTGAGACTGTGATTGGCAGTGGGTCCTTCAAAAACACTTATTAAGAAATTACATTTGCTTTTATTTCCACATTTAAAAATTGATTCTGAGTTTTTAGAAAGTTTCTTTATAACACAGTTTTGGCTCTGGTAAAATCCATTCTGAAAAACAGAATTTGGATTCACTAGCAGGCAAATTCCTTATCAAAAAACTTCTTGATAAGAGTTTTCTAATAGGTATATGAATGCACAGAGCAGAAGTAGTAAGAATTTGTCTCCAGTGCTCTTTAGTGAATGTTCACAAGATGGGGAGCATGGGCAGTTTAAGGAGTGATGAATGCCTTCTGTTTCTCTCCCTTATTTCTTATCATTTTAAAATATATTTATTGGGTATTAGCTTAAAAGCTCTTTGTTTAATGAGAATTTGGTGAATGTAAATATTTGATGCAAGTATTATCCTTGTTCAGTTTTAGCAAACCCATTGAAGTCCCAGTGAAGACTACCCAGGGAATGTTTGTACTGATTTTGGAATGTTAAGAATTTGGGGGAGTGGCTTTTCAAGAATCCTGTATTATGTTAATCATGTTTATATGTTTATGACTATGATTTCTTTGATTTTTTTTGAGATTGTACTTTAGGCTTTTAAAAATCTCTAGAAGGAACAAAATGTCTCCATTTTAGGCTTCTAAAAATGACTCAAATACATGTATATAGTTAAATACATATTGTTGTGAGAGGTGTGGGCATAGTCTTGAAGAAGGACAGGCACTGTTTTTTAACCATATGAAAGTTGGGTCTCAGCATGGCAATGTCCCTCCCACCAGCTGCTTGGCTCCTCTTAAAAGGACTACATGGTTCAGCCAGAGGAACAAAGATGCTCTTCTGGCAGTCTTCTTCTGTGCCATCTGGTTCAGGGCTGTGGCCTCATGTCCAAAGGCAGATTTCCTTGTTTTAGATGAGTGAGCCACATTATTTAACTCGTAGGTGAAAAGTTCTAGCCATTCCCATTATCTTCACATGTGACTCTTTCTATTTTAGGCAAATATTCAGTACCAACTCACTACGGAAACTGTTGTGATATTGTCTCTGCCTCCAACCAATTTTGAGACCTCAGGGAGTGTGTTTAATGTAGTCTTTGCTGTCTTCATTTACAGAATGCTTTCCAACTTTAAAGAGTTCTGATATTGATGTCCTCAGAGAGTGCAAAGCTGGTCCCTAACTTCTTATGGGGTGATGAATATGGGATTTGTAATGGCAGCTGGTATGACTTTCCTTTGGACTTACATGAATCCTAACCAATCTTCTCAATATGAGTAATATGATAGCTAAGAGATAGCTCTGTAATATGTTTTTTAAAATGTATATGCTTATGCATGAATGTGGGTGCAAGTGTGCTATTGTATGCTTGTAGAGGTCAGTGAACAACTTCCATGAGTCTGTTTCCTCCATCCACCATGGGTTTAGAGACTCAAACTCTGACCAATGGGCTTTACCTGCTGAACCATTTTGTGGTTCCATAATGTGATACTTTTGGAATGTGGAAATCACTATTCATGCGTTGGGCTCAACCTGCCTTTCAATACTGATTGTGATTTCTAGCGTGCAGGGAACATATAAAGTTGATGAAGTCAGCCCCAGCTCTCAAAAAAGAAATGTATATTCAGCTAATAAAGGCAAAATGAAGTAAAAGATAAAAGTGGACCATAGTATGTGGGCAATGCGATAAAAGAAATTAATATTTACTGGATCACTGGGGAGATTCACATACAAAGTGAAAGGTATCTTAGTTGGCTTTGCAGAGATATAGCTAGTGTTAGGACTAGAATAGTTAAAAATCGCTTAAGGCAAGGAGGAAGGTTTTCAAGACGAAACTGTCACAGGATGTCATCCATCTATGGAAAACACATGGAACATAGGAAAAAAGTACATATACAAAAATGACCAGAAGTCCCTATCACAGTGTAAGCAAAGGATGGAAGCCACTGGGCCTAGGGGAATAGTTGGCATGAATACATATGCAAAACCAAACCAAACAAAAACTGATTGTTTGGATTATTTATATATTTTGACCCTGAGGTTTACTCTTACAGATAGCATATTAAATGTAGACTATCATAGTTTGACAAAGAGTCATTGACAAAAAGGGGAGGAGTCTGGACCTTCATGACACTTGTTATGAAATACAGTTGTTTTTTTTTTTTTTCTGACTTATGAGGGGCACCTTTTTATTGGTTGTATTAAGTGTCAGTATTCTTTATTAGCTGTCAGCCTTTGGAATCAAATTACAGTGAATGTATGAATGTATGGTTTTCATTATATGAAAGAATGTAAATGTTTCTGAAAGAGATACAGAAGTAAAAGGGTAAGAGGAGAGATATAGGGATGTAACACATCCTTTTTTCCTGAGGAGTAAAGAGATTCTGTCCTTGGAAGATGAGTGAAGTCTGAAGTTTTTATTACTCATTAAGGATTTAACTATTCACTACCAGCAATAGAAACATTGAGTAGGAGAAAGCAGAAAACTTTGCAGAACTCTTAATGTACTAAGCATTCTCACTGATGACTTCACAAGGTAAAAATATTATTTCCGAAGTTACTATGTTGGGACAATCTGTACTCCATATTCACAGAGGTTTATCATTTAAGAAAACTAAAGTAAATTGTGAAATAATTCCCTTGATTGCATGTGATGGGATCATTCTTTTGTATCATTTAATTTAAAAAAATCAACATAAGGTTCACACAGGGATTACTTAAAGACTGCTGAACATTTTTATAAAGGATCCTATAGAAATATTTTGGTCTGGGGAAGTAATACAATCTCTATTAGAGCTGTTTGGTATAGAAGTGAAACTAGCCATGCTGTGTACTTGAGTGAGTGAGCTTGGCTACTTCACACTGAGTACCACTCAGCTAGACCAGCCTCTCCTCGGCCACATCTAGGAGTCAGGACTGTGAACACTTCCCCTTTAAACAACAGATTCTAAATAAGAAATGTCTTCTTTTGATTCATTAATTTTAGATATTATCTGTTTACATTTCATTAAGGTATTTGAAAACACTGGCTTTCTAACCTTTTCACCCTCTTTATGCACCCTCTTTCCTTCTAAAAAACCGGTAGAACATTTAGCAAGGCTATGCTCTGGCTTTCATCCATGTAGCCATGCTGTTCATTCTTGAGCTGGTAACTATGGTTGATGTCTATCTTGTACAAATACTTGGTTTCTCCAGTTGATTTTTTTATTTGCTCAATTTTCTTTGAATCTCACGCTTTCTTTTCATTCCTAATAGTTGTATAAAATGACTATCATTCAAATTTTCACAGAGTTAGTTAAAGCCTTTGTAAAATCCACAGATTGGGAGTTTTATCTCTTGAGAGCATGTCATTGTCCTGATGGGATCTGAGGTGGTTTTCTGTAAGGTCTGCCTGCCTGCCATGCTTGTTGCTGTCACCATGTATTTGAGAACTTTCTTCCTAATTCTTCTGTGTTCTGGTCTTCGGTTTGTCATTTCTGTAACTCACATTCACATGGTCACCTGTGAAGAGGCCAGAGAGATGATTCTTTTATCTGACTCCACCTCTCTGGGGCTGAATGACAGGACTGCAAGCTTGGTGTGTAGTGGTCACTCTGCACACTTCTGCATTTGGTTCCTGACCCTAGTTACTCAGGGTCAGCACTTGGCTCTGATTCACCTTCTCCATATAGCTTATCTCCTGCATCCTGACAGGTTGAGACCGGTGGGCACGAAATAGGGACCAGTATTCTTTGAAGGAGTTTTCAGGTACATTTCAGGTCAGGTCCACCCTTTTTGCTCCCACCTCTACTTTCCATAGAACTTAGTCTCTGGACTGTGTAGGAATGGTTGGCTTTTTTATTTTATGGCCATCCTGTCTCTGAGAAGTTGAGCTTCACATTTCTGAGAAGTGATTGTCCCCCTCTCTTCTGGCATACTGTCCTGAGTTTCTCATCTCCCGCTGTCATGAAAATGGACTTTGAGTTCTGGAATGTCCTTTCTCCTAACTTCAGTGTTTGCAGATGGTTTTCAGAGAAGCAGACAGATAATCAGGGTCTCTATGGATCCAACCAGTGGCCTGCTTGCATTAGGAGATATTTTAAAATTAAAACATTTCTGGAACAATTTTCAAAACTAAAATTTTAATTTTCTGGGACAAAATAAAATTATAATCATATTCATTTTTGTTTTGTGTTAATGTATTTACTAACTAATATGTATAATATAGACAATATATGCAAGTAATATTGTGCTATAACTATTAAGAAGATTTTTCTCCCGTACATTGTCTTTTTCTAAACTTTATTTGTTATCTTTCTTAGCAGGGTGTACTTTCTGTTTTTGTTTTTTTGCTGTCATTTGCCCCCTGCCAATTAGCGTTTCTGTGCAGGATTTTCCTCCTTTCTATCAGTGGTTAACAATGTAATGGTGGTATAACAATGTGGTGACTTATACAATAATGTTAGCTAATGCTATAGCTGTCTTTGTCTACAGTGTAGTGTGCTACGCCATTGTATATTAAAGGCAGATGGCCGATCTTCCCAGCGCTTCTGCTTCTGAAACTGCTTGTGGTTGAGTCCCATATTGTTTTGTTTATTCTTCCAGTAGAGCAAACAGATACATTTAGTATCCTGTCCATAGTTACTGTTGTAATAAAAAGACCCTATACAATTTTAGTGCTTACTTCTAATCTCTCTCTCTCTGGTATATGTGTGTGTGTGTTTGTGTGTGTGTATGTTTGCACATGAAAAGCAAGCATCCTAAGGACCACAAAGGTTACTTACTATCTTTTGATCATTGGCAAGGAGGAAGATCATTTCCTTTCAGCCAAAAATTTGGCATAAGAAAACTTGGAGACTTTTAACACCTTTTACTCATCTCTCATACATTTTTTTTCTAAAGTCTCCCAGCTCCCTGTGCTGTCCCAATGTGCAATTTTGACGTCTTAGTGAGGGTAATAGCAGAAGTGAGCACTGTTGGTGATGCAGGCCAAAATAGGGTTGTGTTCATTTCTGGGGTTGCTACAGCCCTGAACACATTGGAAATGACTTTGCCCTAGAGATTGACAGTGAGGTGCCAAAAGCAAAGCTTCCTGCATGTATACAATCATGTGTGCCTGTGAGAGAATATGTAATAAATAGTTCTTAATCCTGCAAGGGTTGAATACAAGTGTCCCCATTTTAAATGGGTAGTAGAACTTGGATTTCAGCCTCTGATATTAAAGTTTTTATTTTTCATTAGATGATTTTATTTTGGTGAGTATGCTAGATTATCCTTACTTTATGGGACTAATAATAAGCTTTGTATCAGTAATGTGGGAGGATATATCTTAAGATCCTCCTTTTATCTTTTTGGAATTATTTTATCTAAATGATAACTTATTTTGACACTTTGAATGATGGTGTCCACCTTGCAGAATCCCAGCTGATTTTAAACAGTAAAACTTTTATATGTATGGTAGAGTACAATCAGAGTAGAGTACAGTCTATAGAGTACAGTTGGACCACAGAGTACAGCCAGAGTACAGTGTAAAGTCAATACAGGGTACAGAGAGAGTATAGTCACAGTACAGACAGAGTACAGAGTATAGGCAGAGTACAGAGTACAGAGTACAGACAGAGTACAGACAGTACAGAGCACAGAGTACAGGCAGATTACAGATTACAGACAGATTACAGAGTACATGCACAGTACAGAGTACAGGCAGAGTACAGAGTACAGACTACAGACTACAGAGTACAGAGTACAGAGTACAGAGTACAGAGTACAGGCAGAGTACAGAGTACAGAGTACAGAGTAGAGTACAGGCAGAGTACAGAGTACAGAGTACAGAGTACAGAGTACAGGCAGAGTACAG